>JAODKF010000049.1:14407807-14436151 GCA_026779585.1 Mormyrus proboscirostris | reverse complement strand
GCGTGGGCTAACAAGTAATATGATGTGTGATGTAATGTGATGTGGCTTAGCCTAAGGCGTGGGCTAACAAGTAATATGATGTGTGATGTAATGTGATGTGGCTTAGCCTAAGGCGTGGGCTAACAAGTAATATAAATCACTGCTTAGGATCATTCCTGCCCGCTGCGGCCAGACACTACAAAGGCTCCTCCCACTGGGCCACTCCCACCCCCATTGCCACCCCCAGGCATAACACGCCAGGACACAACCCATTTTGCAGTAGTAAAAGCTCAATGCTATCTGTTTTATTTGTTTTCTTAATTGCACATTAGCCCTGCTAATTTATTTATTACTTTCATTTTATTTATATTGATTTGTTTCGTTAATATTCCATGCTGATCTCTTGTCAAGATTCTGCCTGTGCAGTATGTACTTTTAAATGTGTTTCCGCGACGTTTACTCGTTCACACTATGTGTACTGCATTGCACCTTGTCGTTTGCATGCATGTTCGTCTGTGCTCTACATTCTCATTGCTGTATGCACAAAAACTGCCTTCTGGGATAAATGAAGTTCGTCTAATTCTAAGAAGTAGTTTAGCCTGAGGCGTAGCGCAACCGGCAGGACAAAATCTGATGTTATGTGACATGTGGTTTAGGCAGTGTCTAACGTGTAAGATTATGTAAGAGGCGTGGCCTAACCTGTAAGATAATGTGTGATGTGACATGTGCTTTAGCCAGAGGTGTAGCCTAACTTGTAAGGTAATGTGTGATGTAATGTAACATGTGGTCTACCCTGAAAATGCAGGTGGAGCCGGAGACGTGAGACTTGCCCACTCAGACCAAAGGTTGGAGGGCGTACCTCTCGCAGACGCGCACGGTCCATGCGGCGATGATCCAGGAGGAGATACTGAAGACCAGCAGTACAGTCCCAGGGCAGATGGTCATGAGCGTCTTCATGACGAAGCGCGTGTTGAAGTTGATCTTGTTGAGGGCGCCGATGCTGCGCGATGAGGCGTCCGTGAAGAGCTTACTGTGCAGGAGCATGACGCGACCAATCAGGTAGAGCCGCAGGAACATGGGGATGGACAGGATGACGTCCACGTCTGCTACAGCCACAGAGGGTGTGTAGGTGAAGGCCAGGCGTGCCGTCCAGGTGAAGACGTACTGGCCCGGGATGGGGTGGATGGCGCAGCCCAGCAGCTCCAACACAATGAAGAAGATTCGCTCGTAGGTCATGGCAATCCTCCAGTCGTCTGCCCCGTTGTCAACCATGAACAGCTGCAGGGGCGCAAGAGCCCGTTAGCCAATTAGGCTGTTCGCCTGTTAGTCCATTAAGCTTTTAGCCTGTTAGTCCATTAGGCTGTTAGCATTTCACGCTGTTACCTGTTAGCCCATTAAGTTGTTAGCCTTTTACACTGTTAGCCTGTTAGTCCATTCGGCCATTAGCCCTTTAGCCCATTAGGCTGTTAGCATTTTGGGCTGTTAGCCCATTAGGTTGTTAGCGCTTCAGGCCGTTAGCCTGTTAGCCCATTAGCCTGGTAGGCCTTGAGCCCATTAGTCAGTGACTCACCTGGATTTCCCGAGCGTGATACATGATAATGAGGCCGAGCAGGATAACAGTGGAGAGGCTGATAAGGCATTTCAGTGCAAATGAGTATGAAGACTCCTGCAGAAAAAAGAGAGACGGCACACGTCAGCATTAGAGTCTATCGTCTATGTCCTCTGCCTGTCCAGGCCCTGTGTGGCCCCATGTTTTTGACTCTGGTGCTACTAACAATCATGTTAGAGTAAGCTGGACCCCCGCCTGAGCGGATGGGCCTTATCACCTTTAAGCTAACCTCGACATCCATGGCCTCGCCTGGCTCCGCTGTGCGGTGGAGGGGGCTATGAGCAGATCACCCACACTAGCCCACACTCCACCACACTGCTTCCTGAGTAGCACCTGCGTCTTCTGGGACAGCAGGAGTCAGGCCTCCTGGCCATTTAACCCCTACATGCCACCAACACATTTACATGATATTGGCAGCCTTAGTATTAAGGGGTGATGCTTCGGTGATGTCTTGCATTATAAACATTAGGGCATCCTCTTTCACCTAGTAACATGTGGTTTCAATAGGAGAACATCATAGATGTTTTTGTTTGAAGTTCTCCCTGCTGTAAGTACTCTTTAAGGAAACGGCTGAATGCATACCCACCTTAGTGTAGACACCCCAGGAGAGCTCTGTCTCTGTCACCATGACGACGATCCCGAACATTCCGAATATCAGCGCATAGTCACTAAGCCGCTTTCGCTTCTCGAAGAGCGCCCTCCGGTGGCCCAGCTTGTATCCGATGTCCTTGTTCTTTTTCTGCGGTGCGCCGGCGCCCTCTCTGGCCAGGCTCTCGCTGGACGCCTTGCTGGGGTCCTCGCCGTTACCCTTGGAAACCACGACCTCCAGGCCGGGGCTACGCAGGGTCTGCAGGGGCTGCATCTCAGAGTCCAGCTCGCCACCCGGGGGCCTCCCCACGCCCCCGTTGTACCGGCAGCTGCTCATGGTTATCTCAGGGCAGGTGTCGGCGCTCTCCTGAAGAAGCAGCCTGGATCCAGCATGGCTTAGCGTCGCGGCTTCAGCATCAATCTGCTGGGCGGAAATGAAGTAGGGCTGTCACTGCGTGGTTGTAGTGAGCATTTCATATGTGTCAGGGTGGAGATATTTAGATGGGCATGGTTTATGTCAGCTTTAGCCAATCCTGGATCATGTACCATATTACAGAGAGAGGTACAATGAAATATCGTGAGGTCCAGGCTGGACCAGCTGCCCTGGGTACTCAGAAACACGTTGGGCCTGACATTCTCCACAGGAGTTCTGGTTTGGACATCGTTGTTCGGCTGCCTTTTGCTGTGTGAGTTTGCAAACTACATTCATGTGAAAAAGAAAGTACACCCTCTGTCAAGTCTAAGGTTTTACATATCAGGACATAATAAAATATCATCTGGCCCTTAGCAGGCCGTAAAATTAGGAAAATACAACCTCAGATGAACACCACATGACATATTACGCTGTGTCATTATTTATTTAACAAAAACTAAACCAAAATGCAGAAGCAGTGTGTGAAAAATTAAGTACTGCTTCCATAGGTATTCAGAGGGTAAGTAGCAGTCAGGTGCTGCTAATCAAATGCATTTGATTAACTGACCGTCGGTAAGTGTGACCACCTCTAAAAAAGCAGAGGTTTTGGCAGTTTGCTGGTCTGAAGCAGTCAGGTGTTTGTTAACACAATGCCAAGGAAGAAAGACTTCATTCAGCAATGACCTTAGAGAAGCAACCGCTGCTGCCCATCAATTTGGGAAGGGTTATAAGGCCATTTCCAAACAATTTGAAGTGCATCATTCAACAGTAAGAAAGGTTGTGCATAACACTATATGCGGAAAACATTTAAAGACAGTTGCCAATTTTCCCCGAGTGGACGCCCCAGCAAATTCACCACAAGGTCAGACTGTGCGGTGCTCAGAGAAATTGCAAAAAACCCAAAAGCTACGTGTCAGACTCTGCAGGCCTCAGTTAGCATGTTATATGTTAAAGTGCATGATAGTACGATTAGAAAAAGACTGAACAAGTATGGCTTGTTTGCCAGGAGAAAGCCTCTTCTCCTTAAAAAGAACATGGCAGCACGGCTTTGGTTTGCAAAGTTGCATTTGAACGAACCACAAGACTTCTGGAACAATGTCCTTTGGACAGATGAGACCAAAGTGGAGATGTCTGTCATGCATAGCGCCATGTCTGGTGAAAACCAAACGCAGCGTAGCAGCACAAACACTTCACACGAACTGTCGAGCACAGCGATGATTTGGGCTTGTTTTGCAGCCGCAGGACCTGAGCACCTTGCAATCAACCACAAACTCCTATGTATACCGAATTATTGTAGAGTTAAATGTGAGGCAACCTGTCCAACAGCTAAAGTTTGGCCAAAATTGGATCATGCAACAGGACAATGACCCCAAGTGTACCAGCAAATCTACAACAGAACAGCCGGAAAAAGCAAAGAACCATGGTGTTGCAGTGACCCAGTCAAAGTCTGGACCTCAAGCCAGTTGAAAGGCTGTGGCTGGACCTTAAAAGAGCCTAAACGAATGCTGCACATCTCAATGAACTGCAGCAACGTTGTCAAGAAGAGTGGGCCAAAATTCCTCCACAATGATATGAGAAACTGATAAAGTCATACAGAAAATGATTACTTCAAGTTATTACTGCTAAAGGTGGTTCTACAGGGTATTGAATCATGGGATGTGCTAAGTTTTTCACACGTCTTCTCAATTTGGCTTCATTTTCGTTAAATAAATAATGACACAGTGGAATCTGTTTTGTATCGTTTTACACCCGAGGTTAGATTTAAATAGTTTTACACCCTGGTAAGGACCAGAAATTTTTTTCTTATGTCTTGATACGCAAAATCATACAACTCAAAGAGGGTGTACTTTCTTTTCACAACGGCGACTCCTTCTTACCCTTATGGCGAAACATCTCCCCTAAGCCTCTGTGTAAGAACAAAGTATAAATACAATAGGTTGTTCCATATGCCGAAACATAAATTCTATAAACAGAACACCTGAAAATTCAGATTAATGATAAATCTGAGTGAAAACACAACACACGTGCAATTAATGTACGATGAAAAGCCCATATTTTGAATCCCCTGTGAAACACTGTGGGGAGCCGGTTTTAGACTTGTACCAAAATTGACGACATATGGTGAGTAACGGTTCAGCTTATGGCACATTATACGCAGTCCCTACGCAGCCCAGCCTGAGAACGTGTGGCCGTCCGCGCGCGGTGAGACGAAGGTTAAATTAAACACAAATACGCAGTGCATCAGGTTAGGGAGAAGGACACTGGGAGATAGAGATGGGGATTCGTGTTTGCTGACCTGCTGAATTGGCTTCTCCTTATCTCTCCAAGTGGTGATTTACAGGGAGGGGGCTAGGGGTAGAGGGAGGGAGGATGAAGACACTGAAGGTATGACGGGCAGGTGGGCTTACAGACTAACAACCGGGCAGGCTGATGGAGGGATGGGAGAGAAGCATATTCCTGCTGAGGAATATGACCTTTTGTTCATGGATCCCCTAGGACGACACTCGGGTTTACCCAGAATGCCACGTTTTCCTCGTCCATTTCAAAAACCTCGGCTTTTGTTATGGTACTTTTTATGTTAGAAATACACCTGGCTCCTGCAGTTTTAAAGCATACGTTTCTGAGATTGAGTTTGCTTGATGATAATGACACTTTTATTGATCCCTCTGGGGAAATTCACTTCTTTTTTTTTTTTTTTTTTGCCTACCCCATTTTGCTCTCCCGTGACAGACATATCGCCAAGGGCAGCCAACTGCAGCAGACCCATGGAGCTGAGGGGTCATGGCCTTGCTCAAGGGCCCAAAAACATGCCACCATTCCAACCAAAGCCAGACCTGAACCAGCAACCTTCCAGTCACAGGTATAGAAGCTTAGCTCGCTGAGCCACACGGCAGGGTATCGTGAAAAGGTTGCCATTAAGACACAATGCAGGCAACAACTGGCAAATGACGTGCGACAGTGGGTTGGACCAATATTCTTCTTGAAGGAACGTGTGAATTTCCTACAGCCTTCATGTACCAAAGTCTCAAAGCACAGGACCATAATCTACCCACAGCTGACTACTCTTCACAATCAAGTCCCAGCGTATCACAGCAAAGGACTCAGTTCCTTTCTGACGTTTTGACCCTGTACTGTCTCAGGAGAAATGGTGGAACGCTGCTATATCCCACTAATCCCATTATTGCTTTAAATAGCTTAATAGTTCTTAAACCCATCAAAGGAGTTCTTATGTAATAATAGACTGGCTCAGGAGAGCGATGGCAATGGAGGACACGCACCGAGCTGGGTGCGAAAAGGGCTTCCACTGACTGCGAGCAGCTGCATTTGCGCTACGCCCGTCTGTGAAGCGAGCTGCCTGCGTGTTCACTGCCCGTGCTGCAGGGAAGGTGCTCGACCCACAGAATCTACGCAAGCCCACGGCGCGCAGGGCCTCCTCGTTCTCTAAAAGCTTAGAAGTGCATTTGTTGAGGAGGTGATACATTTCACTTTCCAGTAAAACCACCCACAAACTACCAGCGCTGTCAAGCCAAACCCGTGCGACACGCCTCCAATTGTCAACCACCCCTCCCCCACTGACCGCCCCCATACAGCGGTTTGGCTGAGAGCTGCAGCGTCTGTGCTGATAGTCCATGACCGAGGGGGGGGGCGAGCTGCCTCCCGTCTTCCGTTTCATCTCTCCGTGTGCTGAGAGTCATCCTGCTGATCCTGCTGATCAGATTCTGAAATTCCTAAGTAGAACGATTCACTGACACGCTCACGCATCAGTTCATGTAATTATTCATCCACTGTCACACTCACGCTGGTTTATATAAGCAGTCACTCATTCACTGATATGCTCACAATGATTTAGCCACTGATTCACTGAAACTCACACTCACCAATTCATGTAACCATTCATTCGCTGACACGCTCACACATATTTAGATAATCTGTCAGTCACTGATTCACATGCTCACCCTGATTCATATAATCAGTCACTCATTCAAAGACATACTCATACACTGAATCATATAAACAGTCATTCATTCATGGATATGGTCACTCACTGATTCAGATACTCACTCACTCACTGATTGCAGTAGCTTTGTTATATTTCTTGAATCACCTGTAGCATTTGAAAAACAGTAAGTGCACCTCTCGAAACAATTCCTACAAACAGCACCACATGATGGACAGATAACCTGCAAAAGCCTGTAACTTTCTCAAAATCCTTAGTTTATCCAGCAAAAGTAAATATTTATGTCAATGAACTTGTCAGTGCCACCAGAATGAAAAGACCTCGTGTCATTGTTCACGAACAAGACGGTCAAAATACTTACCTGTGTTGTCAATAGAACAGTGCACCCAGTAATTATTTTCTAATGGGAACTACTGTATGGCTAAGGATTTGATGACAATGATTGAAAATGCCCTCGGTTGTATTTTTTCTGCATGGCTTATATCAATTTCAGCAGTACAAAGTTACTGGACACATACTGTAACACACAAACACACACATGTGTATACATATATACAGTGTGTGTGTGTGTGTGTGTGTGTGTGTGTGTGTGTGTGTGTGTGTGTGTATGTAAACACACAGTAAGTGTTCATACTTATGTGTGAGTAGTACAGTATATGTACAGTATATAACCGAATAAAGTATGTGTACTGTTTAATATTAAATGTAAGTGAAATACTGTAATATGTAAATTTATTGTAAGTATATAGTGTTATGGTACAGTACACAGTGTTGGATTGTAGCCTGTTTTCTCTGCAAAATGTTTGATGTTGTTCTCCCTGCATTCGGCTGTGCCCTTCGACCAGCCTCGGCCCATGACTGAGGATGAGGTCCACGACTGTGGCCCTTATTTTATCAGGACTGTGCCTCTGTTCTTAGCCTCTTCTACCTCTTCCTCTGTTTTGCCTCCCTACCTTTCCACCACGTAGCCCTACTCCTCTTCTTCTTATTGGCTGCTGACCTTGTTCATTTCCTTGCTGTTCTTCCATTGCCAAATTGCAACATTGTGTCCTGCTCTGTCGCTATATTTCTGACACATGATTCATGAGATGCACCTCTGAGCTATTTTAGAGAGCTAGTTGATCATTTTTCGATCTAACACTTCAAATATTCCCCAAATATTGGTCGAAGTCAAGATTCAACTGAGAGAAATTCATCAATTCAGGACACATTTATATAAAAAAAACTGTAATAGAGATATTAAACAATATGCTTGACAGATTATGACAACTGGTTCAACCATTTTGCATGCAATGACTTATACAATGAAGTAATGCCTAGATGTTTTTCGGGGGTAAGACTATTTAATAGAGTGCTAGTATCATTTTTACCATTTTGACCAGTATGACATAAAGAATTGATAATGTAGGAAACAGCAGATGATTACATCATTTGCATGACTGTGCTAAAGCATTTGCAATTTGACCAAAAGAACGAGACTTTTGTATGATGTGATGTGCACAAGTGACTCGATGATGGGGAGGTTTTACAAGTAGTTATGAGAATTTCATTCCTGATCAAAAAAAATGTACCAAAACAACGTAGAAAAGCTGTAATATAATCAGTTACTCATTCATAGGTACACTCATTCACTGATTCAAATAATCAATTACTCATTCACTGACACACTCACACTGATACACATAATCACTCACTCACTCATTCGCTGATTCATATAATAAGTCACTCATTCACTGACATGATCACACTGATCCATATAATTAGTCACTCATTTATGAACAGGCTCACTCCCTAATTCATCAGTCATTCATTCACATGTTCACTCCCTGTTTCATATAGTCAGTAATTCATGCACGGACACACTCACTGATTCATGTAATAGGTCATTGACCGATATGCTTACTCATTCGTCTCATCACTCATTCATTCACATGCTCACTCACTGATTCATATAATCACTCACTCACTCCCTACTCACTCACTCCCTACTCACTCACTCATTCACTCACTCACTAACTCCCCGAGGTATGTAAAAAAAAAAATAAGGAAATAAAAATAATTTCGTTCACACATCATCTAGGTTGCAGTATTGTGAAATGATTTTTCTGTAAGTTTTCACACTATTTTACTTTCAACAATTACAACCAATAACCATCCACTAAATATTAGAATTCTCCGTGATTTATGCCACGACATTTCCCACAAAGCATTGCCTTGTGGGCAAAGTCAGCAGTCCAGGACGTTATCTCCGTGTAATTAATCCAAAGCAATGAACTCCATTCCCTATGCAGGCAAACTCTTCATGGTCCATCACTGTCCTTGCAGCTCACTGCTGTGTCAGAGACCTTCTCCCGAGGAGACCTTTTTGCTTTATGCTTATCATGGTGTTGGCACATGACAGAAAGCCTTTCCACTCTGGGCTTCACAATGACCATTTCTTGCCTGTGATTCATGCCATAAAACCTGCACAATTATGAAATCTGGCTTTAACACCTCGCCCACTGTCGTGGTATCTGTATTTCCTGTCGCTCGCTGAAAACATTTGAAAGGATGAAAGAGCAGAGGCCTCATAGGGCCAGTAGAGGCATGGTGAGGCAACTTACACTCCACCATTTACGGGGCATCACACTATATCCTGTCCAAAGGGCCCTTGACCCCCAGGAAGTGTCCAGAATCCTTCACGTCACCTTCTGCTGTCGCCTAAATGGGCCAAGCAGCAGTATGTGGGAAGGCCGGCTGTGCCCTCAAATCGCTGTCATAACCCCTCACACCCACAAGGTCTCTGAGGCACCAGAAATCTCAACGTAGGCTCTAAGCAGGAGCACTGCTACACCTAAAATGCCTCCCCTGGCACCCAGAAATCAAGCTGAAAGGCCAGGCAGACGTTTTCAGGAGTAGCACATGGTACACATTACAAATACTGCTCCACACGGCTAGGGGGAAGATTTCCCGGTGCGGGCACAGACAGACAAGGAGGTGACAGGAAGCATCCTTAATAAATATCGGCAAAATAACCAGCATTCAGCAAAGTCACCCTCTCAAAAATAACTAGACGTGTATCCTCTGGGAGAGCCTGGCTCAAAGGATCAGTCTCACTCAGGCACCGTGACTGGCTCACTCCAGCGGCCCGAATGCGCCTTTAAGGTCACAGTGTCTACATTTTAATGGGCTTCGGTATTGCTTCCCCAAGGCACCGACATGACAGCCACACCCCGACTGTCTGCGAGCTGGGTAACAGTCCTTCTGGAGAGACCCTGGTCTCCACACTTCCTCCACGCCTCCTCTACTCCTTCCCACCTTCTGTCTTTCCCCCTTTATGTGTCTCTGAGATCCAAATCCAATTTAAGAAATGTGTCTGGACATTGGATTTGTGCTTACTCGGGTCTCCCATGATGCCTTGCCTGTTTTGATGCCGATGACTCACATTCCCCTGCCTCTTTTATGATTGCCGTGAAGTCACTTCCTGGCCAGTTGTGATGGACCTTTCGTACCACCAACAAAATTAATGCTGTGACATCCCGCTTGACTTTGTCAAGTGAGAATGAACAAGGGAGAGCTGAGGAACATTCCCTGCCCCATTGCTGAGGTCAGGACCAAGATTCTCGATGCATCAAGCAGACAAATGCTTCTTTAATTCTTAAGGTAAGATCGCAGGGTACCCTCTGACGTCTGATGTGATTGATTTCAAACTGAAGGCACAGCAGAGGAAGATGGGGCAGGTTCAAGTGCAAACTGCCTAATGGCTCCGAGCCACAACGGTAATCATCTGACAAGATGACGAATCGCAGCATGTGACATCGGCAGGAAACAGAGAAACAGCATCAGGGCTGCCCTCCGTGACAAGATGAGGGACCTTTCTTGCTCTGAAGCGGAAGAGGGATGACCACGAAGCGGAGAGGAGAGGGGGCTGCTGGTGCAGGTATGACTGGGACAGCGAGCGTGCCAGGTGATAGCGTAGAAATGCCTGGTCCTGTGCCTGCAGCCCCCCTCCCTATCAAGAGCAGCGCAAAATCATTCTGTGTCCCAAAATCCAGCAGAGCACTGTGGATAGATCAAGCCAAGGGGGCCCCTACGGATTGGCAGGACCTGCTCATGGGTAGGAGGACCAGACAACAATCACCACAAGCCGGGGTGTTTCAGGAGGAACGGCATGTTACTGGTGCATCTGACACACCCTGGGGCATTACTGCTAACTGATAAAAGCCTAAGAAAAAATGCCAGAAAAAGACAAGCTCAGTTTGCTCTGTCATTAAAATCCCTAATATTGACTAGGAGAAAGAAAATATATTATCTCAGAAAGCGACACAGACTTTGTTAACAATGCTCTGCACAAAAGCAACCTTATGCATTGTCTTGGTTACTGAACAGGCATTAGAGCCGTCTGGATTGTTCTCAGTGGACTTTTAGCGAGCTACAGTCGATCTGCCGTCAGAGCTGAAGCGCAGCGTATAAAGAAATGGTAGGGCTGTACGGACACAAAATGGCCAGCGTGTCTGGGATTACAGGCAGGGGAATCCATCTCTGTCTCAGCCTGCACATTCATCTCCATGAAGAAGATAAATGATGCAATTACGAAGTGGATGGTGAACGTGCAACGTAGCGTGTGTAACACGCTGGCCAAGAGGTTAATTACCATGATATAAAAAAACAACTAAAAAGTCCATATCAAAGGCAGGAACAGCAGGGTACACCTCTGCCTATAACCAGGAGGTTACTAGTTTGAATCCCATGGTAAGCAGAATAGTCACACCAAACTAGGGCCCCCTGAGGAAAGCCCTTAACCCTGAAAAATGCTCCAGGGCCGTCAGATAAATGGCCAACCTTGCACGCTGGCTCCAAGTTTCGCCGTCATCTGTATATACAGAATACACACACAAATATCTGGGCTCCCTTTCCAAGCAGGAGGGAAGTCACAGCAGAGAGCATGATAGGAAAACAACACAGAGGAAACACCCCCTCTGTGGGCTGGTCCCGCAAATATTGATGGCAAAGAGGAAACACCCCCATGTTGTGAAACCAGCGGCTGGTGACATTTTGAACTCCGCCGTCAGTCATTCATCATTTATTTACCAACATCAAAGTCACGGCAGATTCAGAAATACAGCAAAACGCAAATATTTATTATAGCGTTACGTCCAATTCTGCATCTGAAACCTGTTGCTTTTACAGGAAGGTGCAAAAGTAAATATGTATTCTAGAATAGAATGGTGATGTTTTATTCATCTGGGGACAGTGGCCACTCCACCCTTCCCTGTTCTGTCACCCTTCACGCTTTCAGCGCTGTCCAAAGCGCCCACCTGCTACAGCCACTCCCGCGTGTTTGCTTGTCTTCTCCGTTTTTCAACGTATCCTAAGTTTATGCTTTTCTTTGCCTCTTTTTTTCCCTGTTGTACAGTATATGCACCAGAAGTTCCCCTGGGATCAATAAAATACATCTTAATCTTAATCTTGCTCCCGGTTAGACAGACAGGTATGAGCGAGCTTGGAGGTCACAGCGCAGGGTCAGACAGCGTCTAGTGGCCTGAAGTGATTTCGGGGGTTAGAATGATAGCTCACTGGTACAGACATATTCACACATCTTCGCTCTGAAGGACACGATTCTCCCCGATGGACTCAGTGGAAATCCAGGTCTAACTGCTAATCCAAACAGGTACTTTATGTCCCCAAATCTAGTCATTCATTCCTACAGATTTCACAGCACAGAAATGAACATGGTGTCCACCTGACACTGAAGGTACAATACACACAGAGGTTTGTAATTATATCTTCGTGGGGACTCTCAATTCATTTCTATGGGGAAACCACTAATTCCAACATGACAACCTTAACCCCTACCCAGCCCTTACCTTAACCATAAGTAACCAAACAAAATACATTTTTAGTTTTCTGATTGCATTCACAGATCTTTGTGTGGATCTGAAAAATGGTCAAAATAACAAGTTTTTCTTACATTTTGTGGAACATTTGGTCCCCACAATGTAATACTGACCTAATACACACACACACACACACACACACACACACACACACACACACATATACACAAATTTGTATTCATATCTTTGTGGGGACCGTCCATTCATTTCTATAGACAAAACCCTAATTTCAGCAATGACAACCTTAACTCCCACTCAGCCCTAACCTTAACCATAAGTAACCGAAAACAAAATACAAGACTTTTGCATTTATAGCTTTTTGATTGCAGTAAGAGATTATTATGAAACTGAGATTCCCTTGTGGTCCCCACAAGGTCAAAATAACAGGTTTTTTTTATCACATTGTGGGGACATTGGGTAACTCAGTCTTCTTTTAATATCAGCACTTTGATTTACGTTTCTGCGAATGTTTTGTTGTGTTAAACAATCACCGTTTCTCTGCTTTGCGTTTGATCTGGATGTTACACGAAACAAAACGACAAAAAAAACAACCCTCCCAATTAACTTGACTGAGGAATGCAAAAACGTATCTGTGTATTGGTGTATCTGGCAAGGCCAGACACCGAAGAGGAAATGCATTGATACTCTCCAATGTTTTGACACCCCAGCGCTCAGGTAAGCACGGAAAGTTTCTAGTTATGAGCTTTGTCCTTTGTCCCATGGGACCCCGGCTAACAATGGTGATGTTTTCTTCAGCTGGATGAAAGCTGCACTCGCTCTGATTGTGTTGAATTGAGCAGCCCTGGTCTATCCTATCGCAGCAAGATCACGTAATGGCAAGAAAAGGAAAGGTTGTGTCCTCCAGATTATACTGTGATGTTTTGAGTTTGGGAGGTGACTCTTGACAACGGAGATGCACGCCCCGTACAACACAGTAACAAACACAGGGGAACACAGGAACTCACACCCGCAGCCTACAGCATGCAGATACCCACACACAGACAGATCGTTCGCTAAAATGTCACCTCCCAGAATGCACTGGGGCTGACTGAATCTAAGAAACGTATGTTGAAATGATCAGGCGAAGCTAAGAAATCGAAACAGAACAAATAAGAGGTAATTTTGTTTGTATTTTCCTGCCAGTCCGTCTCACATGACAGCGCGTCACCTGGGACGTTGCCGACGTAGCGCATCCTGCGTGACCTTCCCACACTCCCAGAGTCCCAGAGCCAAGTCCCAGTGGCCAGTGCAAGCAACGTTCCTCGCAGGGGACGTGTCCGGCTTCCGGACGAAGGCACTCAAACTCACGTTACGGCCTTTACACCCAGTGCAAATGTGCTCGCCACACCCGCTGTTTCCATGGCAGTGCGACAAAGACGACTTCATCCCCAAGAACCAGAGTTCTTGTCAAATTAAGACCCTCTCCCTTTTAAATGAATTTCAAACACGCTTCAGAAAATTATTTTTAAATTCCATGACCCATAAAATATAGGAGTGTTTGATGTAAGCTGGTATTTTTGGGACATTTTAAAAAGTTAATTTTACAGGATATTGATGGTGGTCATAGGAGGGGAGGGGTCTTTAATTGGGGATTTCAGTTCCCCCTGCATTCCCTACTCTCCAACCCAAGGGCCGGACTGGCACACGATTCACACACCTTCAGCTCTTGATTTAATCGACCCGGTTTGACTTGAGACCAGCCGTAAGAGAAACTCACTTTAAAGCAGGGCTGCTAATCGGATCTAATCTGAAACCTGACGCCATCAGACACCTGCCCAGGTGGGGGGGCGGACAAAGGATGTCATTTGAAAGTAACCCTCGAAAGCGGCACCACGCACAAGCGGGAGACGGTGACATAATCAAAACAAACGGCTCATTAAGAAGCAGAATAACGATCGTGAGACGGGAGATCTGACGCAGGCACACAAACAGCTGGCGAGCCGCCATCCTCGGCCAGCAAGGCGGACCATCAACAGCCCTTACAGAGGCTGTGCCTCAGCTGACCTGGGATCAGTGTAGTCAATAACCACAACACACATGGAATGACCTCACGTAATATTTATCACCGCACACGACTGGATGTGGATTTGCACAGTCGCATGACAAGACAGTCATCATTACCACAAAACACAGTCTGGGATGCATACCAATATGAAGACAGAAAATAGGGAACTGAACCCACAACCACAGAGACGTGAGGCTACAATTCCAACAATTAAGCGACTGCTACACCTGTCTTTGAACTAGACTGTAATATTTTGAAACACCTGACTGCAATATTTGCAGCTGTTTTACCCTAAGTAAATTATTTTCGTAATGCTTTATGCCACCATGTCATTTTTGTTATATATTTTATTATATTAATCCTAATAATCTTATCATATGATGCATAACAATGCAATTAATAGATATAATGTATCATCACGCTACAGGCATGCATGATAAATTATCTTATTATTTTTTTCTAGGTGCCCTGCGTTCATTTCCGTACCAACAACCCCGTAGCAGAGGAAATTGTCTTCAGGCCCATGCAGGGCAAATAAAAAAGAAACATACACAGACACACATATACACACTCAACGGAAAAGTTTTACATACCCCAAATATCATTCTCATACCAGCAAGTGATCCCACGCCCATAACAAATTAGCACATTTGTTTGCATTAATGCTTGCATTTGCATGGGCGCGTTTTAAAATTCACGGCCCGGTCGATCTGCTTTTTAGAGGAGTTTCCATAATCTCTCGACTGAACTGAACTTTATTAGAAAGCATAAGCACACCTGTTCATCTCCCGCTGTGCGCGTGTGAGGCATACGGGCAACCTGTAACTATTTGGGGTGACATTGAAAGGTCTGCACCAAGTCATGCTTAAATGTAAAAAGCGTACCTGCTGTTCGTCCTTTTCGCTCCGGTACCCGCCGGCCACCGGCCACAGACGGCTGCTGGAGCAGTATGGAGAGCTGCTCCTCCGGCTGCTGGCTGGAGATCCGTCTCTCTCCAGCGGGTGGCCGGGGGAGTCCACGGCGGCTTGGCGGCACCGGCGCTGCGAATCAGGCGTCCGTTGGGTTGCGACCACCTCGGTGAGCCTCTCGCGATCACGGTGCTCAGGTCGCCGGTCCCGGTTGCTGGGCAGGCTGCTTCCTACAAGTCGCTGCTGCTGAGCTTGCAGGAGCGGCTGTGGATGCTGTTGCAGATCCTGAGACTGAGACGGACGCGGCTCCCCTGTGTTTATACTGGAAGCCTGGCGTGCCCCCTGTGAGGAAGGGTCGCTCCGGTGCGCTTTGAGATGCCGATTCTCCTGCCGTACCCAACCACGCTGCTGCTGTCGGTCTTGCTGTCCCCCGCCTCCTCTGTTGTTACAGGTGCCGGGGTGCCGATCGCAGTCCCAGACCTGGATTTCAAAGACGGACGCCGGCGAAAGCGTTGGCAGGGGCTGTACGAAGGCGTGAGGCTGGGTTCTCCGCTCCCAGGAAGAATCGCCTTGGCACTTCTGAGCGGAGACTTCGGCTGTGGCCCCGAGACTCTGGCGCAGGTGTGGGCGCTGATTAGAGAGAAAGCAGTCTCTGCTGGCAATCGACGGGAGGCTGCCTGTCTGGGTGGAGGAACTGGGGCTCGGCGGCTCCCGGTGACTCTGAGGATAGAGTGAGGGGTTCCGCTGCCTGATCGGTGGAGGGGGAGGCGGTAAATTGTACAACGATGATGCTGGACTCGCCGCTCCCTTCTGGGGATGCGCTAAGGTGCCAAGGTGTTGCTCCGGAATGGTGGTTTGCTGGTGGGACACTGCTCCGGGGTAGCGATGGCGCATCCCCCCAGAAGCGGCGCTCCGTTGTTGCTTCTCCCCAGTGCTGGGACGCTTGGGCACCCTGTCATTGCGGGCTGACCCAGTCGAATCGAGCCGGCCCGTTTCATTGGTGGGCTTTACAAGGACCAGCCTCATAACGTCACTGCACGCCGCCTTCTCATGCAAACGGGTCCGCCCGGATCCCCCTAGCCAGGACGGAGCCCCGTCAAAAAGAACTAGGAAACCCAGGCAACTAGTTAAGGAATGCTGATCCGAGGTCTAGTAAACTCTCTGGTTGAATGAGCAAAACCAGTCTGAAGTCCAGAATCCAACCATTATTCAACGACTGGTGATTAGTTCTCCGTTAATAAATGATTATTGCGGAACGGCGATCCACCTATTCACAAAATAACACAAATAAAACACCAAAATTGCCTAACAGATCAATCACAGCCTTGCACTTTTAAGGAAATGTATAAAGGTTGCGCATTGATTTCTCACAAATCAAGACAGATCAGATTTCATTTAGATATACTTGTATCATTTGTACACAAGCATATTCTGAATACCGTACACAACAACTGGGTTCAAGGGGAAAGTTTAAGGCGTTTCCAGCAGTGTGAGGTATTATTCAGGTTTCACTAAAAAGAGTCGCACTGCAACTGGCCACGCCATCGTCCAACAAGTCCTGTAAAAAGAAATGATGCCTGTAAGTGATGGGGGCAAGGGGAAAACCCGGCCGAATGAAGTGAACAGGAAGGATAAATACGATGTTATGCTCCAAAAATCGACGAGAGATACCACCCAAAAAAGTGCCCTTAATAAATACGTAATCTTCGTCTAAATATTTCACATCTAAACATTATGTAGAAAGACCGGCGTTTTTTGTTCTTCACAGCACGACAAACGAAACACGAAACCTTATCATGAAGAATTAGGTTATTAAAAAAAAAAAAAAAAAAAAAAAAGACACACGGAGGAAACTGGGTGTGACTATTTTAGAATTTAATCTATTTTTCATCTGAACTTGACGAATTAATTCAGATATGACAAATAAACGGTGGCAGCAAAGAGGAGATGTGGGGGGGCACTGAGGGTGAGGAGGGGAATGGGGCTTCCCGTGGTCCTGATGAAAGTGCGACAAGGACAGAAATAGACAGAATTGACACGTAAACGAGAACAGCTTTCAAAGTGTGTGGGGGGAGGGAGAGGAGGATTCTCGTCGAGCTGGTGTACAAACGGCAATAAAACAGGAGAGGGTTTCTATGTGATCTCCCAGGGACTGGGACTGACTGCAAGGAGGAACAAAACAAAATGCCCCGGTAAAGTTGTGTTCTTGTGAGGAGGTTGGCGTCTGGGAATTCATCCCTACAGTTAATGTTTGAAATATATTCCACATGATGCAAACCCAGTTAGACTAAATCCCACTGTTCTCACACAAGTGCACGAACGTTTTCTTATATGGGATATTTGTTTTTGGATAACTAGACCATCTGCGGAGGACTGTCGTGGAAATCTTTCCACAGCTGTCCTACAGTTTGTGCCAATGATTTTGTTAATTAATACTTTGATTGTCAATCGCAATTCTGAGTATAATCTCACTGATTTGACCAATTTGATTCTGCAAACGTTTACAAAAAGTGTGAAAGTGTTTCTTTCCAGACCCTGGGAAACTGCTGGTTGAACTTCACCCAGAGAGTCGTGTAAATACCAGTTACTCGTCGACTAAGTAATGGTATCTCGTATTAATAAGTTATTGATGTAGACATGAGCATCATCTGTTCAACCTGTCACCAGTCACAACGTCAATGAAAACATTAGAGATGGCAGAGAATTTAAGCTCACGTTGAACTTCGATGAACTATGCACTACGATGTAAACTAGTTTAGACCCCCGGTGTTATTTGCGCTCATAGCATGTCTGCTGTGGACCTGTCTAAATAAACAAACATATGTTTGCCAGGGATCACACAACGTGCAAACAAAGCAAATCTTTCCCGTAAAGTAATATTATTAATTGTATCTTAACGTTAATGCTTCAAGAAATAATTCTACATCCCCCTTGAAGGGGCAGGCCTATTTCATAAGCGGAAGCCATCGCGGTCCACTTGGAAGAATAGGTTGAATTTACTAAAGAAAAAGACAAATTGATCACTTTTGCCGTGTTAATATTGATTCCTTAAAGCCAAACCGAACGGCAAGCAAATTTCAAGAGAATGGTAACCGAGCAGTTTTTAACCTGTAGAGTGTAGACTGAGGACGGGAAAGGGAAGCTGTGAGAGAGGGCACTGCCAAGAGGAATGAAGCAGCATGCAGGCGGAGGTGAAAAGAGGGATCAGATGAAGAAACAGCGGAGGGTGGAACACTGTGAAACTGAAGCTCATGCACGTGGTGAGCAGGAGCGCCAGCGGCCCGGCTGCCATCAGCGGCTTCCCAGCACGGGAAACGCGAAACCGCTTATCGAGCCCTGCCTGAACCATCTCGCATCTGTAACATAACAGGTGGTGATGAAACAGATCATTAATAAGATGGCTACGGAGGGTAACCCCAAGTCGAAAATTCAGAACCACGTCTGCGTGCCGCTTTTTAACTCCTCTATAAAAACACAGTAGCCTACATGGATCTAAGAGATTGTGCGGGTTTTAAAGAAAAGAGTGGCTAAATGAAGTCGGAAAGCAGCTGTGCTGAACAGCAGTGAAATGAGTCCTTGTCTGCGGCTGGAAAATAAGCAGCTCATCTAACTATTCATAGGAGGCTCGGGGGTCTGACGGATCCTCCTGTCATAAGCAGATGACTTTCCTTCGTCAGCAGGGGGGAACTGTCCGTAGACACGCGCCGTCCTTCAGTGCAGCACAGCTGTACCGAAACCAAAGCAGCGGGATCGCTGTCAGACTGGAGTTTCACTGTGAAACAGACTGATGGATTAGAATCAGTCCTGGAACGTTTAAATGATCTGGGCTGAAATTCATATTACTGCTGATAAATTCACTAAATAGAGCAATCTGTATAAAAGAGAGAATTTTATAATAGAAATTATGCAACCTGTGGGCATCTTTGCACAATATTTATATTTTATCACACCACAGTCTACATAGCTGCTCATGGTTATATCCGTCTTAATCAGGATTTATTTTTAAATAAAATAAATGCAAAGCAAAAGTTAAGCTGTAACCTCGATAAGCAAACGTGATGAAGACGAGCACAAAGTCAACAACCATTGGCAGCCCGCATTGGGTGACTCAGGCTTGGCGGGAGACAGAGCCCGCTTCCGCACCACCCCACGGGGAAGCAGTGCCAAGCCGAGGGGTTTGGGAAATCCACCGGTCGCTGCATATGACCGGCACAGCGGTACATCAGAACAGACCAGAGCAGAGACTGGTAGAAGGCCATGGCTTGCTTCAGAGTCAGAGAAAAGCGAAAGGCCCCCCATGAGAACGAGTCCATTTAGCCCTTCATGCGTAAAAGCAGCACTGGGAACCCAACATAAATAAAAGAAAATGAGGCGGGGAGGAGTAGAACTATACGGCAGAGTAAGCTAAGTGCCTTTTCCCCTTCCCAGCGAATATTCTCATTAATCAGATCAGGATCTTTATTGTCACGTGACCAAGGCTGGTGGAAATTCTCCTTGGCACGGCTTGCTAACGTTTGAAAATATAGAAACATAACTTGTACGTGTGGCAAAGTACGTTCATTATGAAGAACGTACACCTCCCCCCACCGGGGAAGCAGGTACGTTCATTTCTCTAAGGACCTGAGACGTGTCCCCCACCCTCAGACCCCTGTCAGAGAGCACTGGTACAGTTTAACGCACTTTACTCGCCTACAATTACGCTATTATTACAAAGGCATATGACACTGTTGTGTGGCACCCATAGGCGGAGTTGGACAGTTAGTCCCTTAGCTAAGAAAAAGACTGACTTACCCTGTCTAGTACTCGTGCCGCATTTCTTCCTACAAGACTGCAACTTGGAGGTGATCTTTACATGGGTTTGGTGGAATGTCCGTGTGCGTGTGTATAGGGTGGGGAGCTGCAGAAAGGCTTCCTGAGTGTGTACGCAGACAGAAAACAGTCACCATTCCCCTAGCCAGAGGCTGGACTGGGCTCCTTTGAGTGGGTTAATTAGGATTCAGGCAGAAAAAGCTGCTCTGAGCTTCTGAAGGGTTGACATGCAAATAGAAGAAGCACAATGTAACACGGGGGGCGGGTTATGAGACAGACTGTTCGGGCAGAGCAACCAACGTGCATAAAGCAGCATCACATGCATAGAAGTGTGTGTCTATATTGGCTACATCGCGCAGGATTTCCCCTTAAAGCGTCCTATAAATATATTTAAAAGGTGCGACGTGTTAAGTTTTAGCACTCGATACGTGCGAGTTCAAAGGCACTTGCGGAGCCTCTTATCTGCTGCGACCACAGGGCCAGGCATCCCAAACAGGAAGCGATGGTCACAAAAACAAGCAGCTGGACCAACCGCAACTTACATTTACTCCGCTGGCGGGCACAGTGCGCACTTTCAGCCCTTAAAACGTGTTATTACTTTGAGTATGTAACCGTAAAATGCATCGCTGTTATATTTCAATATGAGAGAGAAGGCCAAATAAAAGGTTTTTCTATATCCTCATCCTTGAAGTTTGATTTAGATTTTGCTCCACAGTGATTTCACACATAGGCAGGCAGGCAGGCAGCCGCCGTGATTCTGACGACGAAAAACTGCTTGCGCAATGAATACTGCCGCTAAACACACACTGCGCATTTGGCACCAAATGACGCTGTATCGGAGGTGCATTTTTCAATAATAGACCGTCTTCATTTTATTTTATTCTACAAGCCAAATCCATATTACTGATTTATGCTTATTATATATCTCAGTGCAAGTATGTAGGTGAATATCACTGGAATAGAACGGCTGTTAAGCAAAAATATAAAATTTATAAACAGTGTAATGTATAGGCCCATATTTTAAATATAACGAATGTTCTCGGTGTCTCAACCCCAAGTTTACAAAGAAGCACCGCTATTTTGCTGCAGAAAATAGTATCGATTTTAATTTCGACAGTAAGAAATAACAGACGGGCGAACAGGAGCTCGTCTCCGGAGCGGCGTGACCTTGCCATGTTCTCCGGCTCCGCTGATGCGGGGATTCCGCGGCTATTTTTAGCCCCCCGCTCACGAACAAGCAGCAGGGAGGTTTTTCCCAGATAGCTTTTCGTTAGATAGCATCCACGAAAGCGAGCAAGGCTGCCATAAAACAGGCGAGGAAAAAAGCTGGAGAGATCGCATTTATTCGAAACACCAGGCCCGCCTCCAGATAGTGTATATAACTGTGAAAATGCAGAAAAACAAAATGATATAATGAAGTTATACCTAACGTTGCTTTTAAATTTTAACGACAGAAGGCGAAATCAGGACGCTAGCTGGTCTATATAATGCCAGACGGTTTTAATACCATGTTCATCACCGCGGCATAGAGCAAGATTGATAAAAAAGGAAACCGTGGGTTATTAGGCTACTTGAAAGGCATTATTTGATAGCAGCAATTTTCCGGAGGTTTTGAGCTTCGTCGGAACCATTTTGATTACAATTTTTACGTTCTCTCCTCAGCAGTTCCTACAGAAGCCCCGTAAGACACTCATATATCATATACAACACATCATGTATTAGGCCTATTAGTATTATTGTTATAATACAGCTAAAAAGTGCATTGTCAGTTAATGAATTGGGCGTTCCATACAATCTAGGGTACAAGAATATTATAATCATTTAATTGATATCACGGTGTTACTACCACGATGAATGACAGCCGTGGTTCTCCTTCTCGGGAGCTTCCAAAATGCGTTACACAACACCGACGATTATAAATTCTGAATGACGAATAAAGAACAGAGAACTCGTTTGGCAATCTGATCTATTTCATTTTCAAAGGGAAAATCCAATGGCGATGTAGGACCGGTCGCACACAATGTGTGCTGTCATCTGCAGCAGGGAAAGCCCTTACCAGAAGGACGACACAGCAGCCCCTGTATTCTCTTAGTCACCCCTCCCCCACGCCCCAACTCCAGCTCGGGTGTTTCCCCCCCCTTCCACAGAGGCGAAAGCACAATAAAACGTGCAAATTCCCCCAGTGCCATATATGCTGGGATCAGGGCGCCTTGAACACGCTCGGGCCGTGAGGTTCGTACAAACACACACACACACACACGCGCGCAGTGTCTGATATATACCACCCTGTAAACGTACAACAACAAAAAATTGGGTTTATGGAACACGACCTATAATTAGGCCAACAGGAAAAAAAAACAAAAGAAAACTATCTTAACTGATTACTAATTTTATAGGTCTGGTAACACCAGCCGGCGGTTCGCGCTTACGCAGACTTAAAGTGATCAATCCGTGACGAATACTTACCAAGTCAACCGTGTTATACACCCCACCCCCCCCCCCAACTAGAAAAGAGGGGTTTTCTAGGTGTGTAACGGCCTCATGAATAATTCATAAACGTGGTGCCCTATTGCGTCAGTCGCATAGCAACCACATCTCAGCAGACCAGACGAGATATGCGTTTGTCTTTAGCGTCAAATCCACGCAAGGATATCACGGCTGCCGGGGTGCTTAAGTACCAGACGGGAATCCTCATCAAAGTTGGGTGGGGGAGAGATAGATGTGTTAACCAGGACTGGCAGACAGGGATAATGGAGATCTTTTGTTACGGAAAATATATATATATAAGCGCTTATTCTTTAGTCAAAATAAACGTGATATAAATGCAAGTTAGTAGGTTAAATGAAAAAAATCCAGAAACAAGCAAAAGTACAAGTCAATCTACAAGATGGCGTCTTTGGAGGCAAGTAACAAAAAATGTATTTTCTTCAAGTTAGGGCACAAAATGCATACAAAATTGAATAAGACAAAACAGATAAGGCCTCTAAATAGGAGTGTAAGATGAGAACCAGTCATTTACAGACTAATCCGTAAAACAGCACGGCCAGTAAAAAGGGCGAGTTTAGAGGCTCCCTCTAGTGGAGCCTGTCAGCATTTTCGCATCCCACACTGGCGCCTTCAATAAGCAAAGCGATCTTGCATAGGCTCCACCTTACGCATTAATATGACACATTTCAACCGGATGAGTGGGAATCAGGCAAATAAAACGACACATTGTGCATTAGCACATAAAATTAAAGGACAGTCAAGTCGAAAATTCGCATCGCTCTTTTTGAATCCCGCATTCAATTTCTTTAACAGTGACACCTAGTGGAAACAAAAACTCCTGTGCAGAAGATGATCCAAGACCGCCCCCCCCCCCCCCTCCAAGTAGCACTGGAGCCTGTCACACAGGTGACCCCCCTTAAAGTTATGTGCTAGATTTTTTTTTCCCTCAAAACCACTCACCTGAGGAGAGGTCTGCGAGAAGATGACAGTCACTCAAATGGACATCAAGGAGAAGACAAGGGCTAATCACCCCTGTATAACCAAAGAAACACTTTAATTACAGACTCATTATAAATTACATAACAGCGCAAGAACACAGCTGAAGTTTCAAGGTCCCTAAAGCCATCATCATGCCGCCAAGTCCTTAGCTTTTAATTCACATACTCATGTCATCATATTTACATACACAAACGAATTCTTCATAAATACAGATTTGTCCAATATGCCGCCAAACACAGACCATAGAAACAGAATCCACATCTCCTGTACAGAAAATAATATTTACAACTCCAAAAAGCTTTACTCGAATAATGTTTCTAAAAACATTCAGAACATCTGAAACAATAAAAAAAGAAGAGATTTACAAGAATGTACTCAAATAAAAGCAGAAGTGGCCCTTGTGTTTTTGAATCAGGAGTGTGAACGTCAGGGGCCCCTTCGTCGAGCGGAGGGCCCCTTGCGAGGGTCGCTAGCGACGGAACCACACCCAGCCGTTGACGAGCCAGAAAGCCACGGTGATGGAGTAGATGACCATCTCCCGCTTTGCCCGCTCCTTGTTCTCCTCCTCCAGAAGCTGGAGCCTCCGGTTCAGCTTGACGATCTGCATGACCGGCCGTCAATTAAAGCAAGACCTGACCTTTAATCGTGTTAAAGCACCATCACGGAGACAGCAATGGGCTGTACAATATGCCCAGACCGGACAAAAATATGCTTAGAGCTCCCTCTAGGGAAAGTTTCCTGTAACTGCACTCTGCCGCCATCAGCATGTGAGAGCTTGGTGTTAGGTGAAGGTATGCAGGAGGCGCTCACCTGCCGCCGTAGCGACGTAGCATCGGCCAAGGCCAGGTCATCGGGGGTACCTTCAAAGATGGTGTCAGCGGTAGAGAGGCCGGTCCTGGGGACAGCAGAATGGGCAAGATGGCACGTGACCCAAACCGACGTCAGCCCAGGAAGCAATGCTTAGGAAGCAGCACAGACGGAGAGGCGACGAGGAGCAGGACGGACTCAAAATGACACGGTCAGATCTTATGCGGCACGGTTTCGGTTCCACGGCTCATCCACTTCAGAGACAGTGCAAGGGCAAATTTAAAGAATACCTGCGTCCGTTTTTATCTCGAACGCCAAGTAGTAACCAAAACGGAAAGATACAAAGGAAGCCGACGCCGTCGGCGAATCAGGCGTCACAAACACGGCGAGCGCATGGATGCGCCAGCAGGGGGCACACTGCAAACAGGGCATGCGGGTCACAGAGGGAGCAGGACCAGAGCAGCGGTCACCTGCGGTGGCGGCTCTCATCCAGCGCATCCAGGAGCTGCTGGAAAGCACGTCGCGTGGCAGACTGGATGAAGCACAGCACCCCGCGGGCGCTGTTCAGGCGGGGGCCGTCCTCGGGTGTGACGAGGGGGGGGCAGATGCGAAGGGGGGCTTGAGGGGACGGGGTCACACTGCTGCTCGGGGAAAGGTGACGCAAAAAGATATAGAGAGACAGAGAGAGAGACAGAGAGAGAGAGACAGAGAGAGAGAGAAAGAGAGAGAGAGAGAGAGAGAGAGAGAGAAAGAGAGGAGCTGGCCTGAGAGGAACAGACAGAAGATGCTACCATAGGGCTGCCCTGAGGAGCCACATTCGGTTATTAAGCTTGATAGCAGGATGGAAGACCCTCCCCCAATCTCGCAGCACCAGAACCAATCAACAGCTCCCGTCACCTTGCCCGGCCCAGACACCAAACTTGCAAACTTGGACAGAAACTAGTGAACAAGCACTTCACACACGTCATACGCTCACTGTGAAAAGTGGGAAGGGGTCCAAGGAACTGTGCAGGGACGGGAAACACGAGCCGGAGAGGCCGTCGTGTGGCCCAGAACGCCAACGGGGGCTTTGTGTCCAAACCAGATCTTTGAGCAATTAAGTGATACAAGACAACTAACCCTCACAAGTCAGGCCCATCCTCCATCCATATGATGAAGGGTTGCCTCCCAAATGTGTGTGTGTGTGTGTGTGTGTGTGTGTGTACTCACAGGGAGCCAATCCTGCACAGCTTGCCATTCTGGTGAGCTGACCCCTTTTCGCTGGAGGACCTCTCCCGCCGTGACCTGCCCTGAGGACGTGTCTGGGAGAAAATATCAGAAATGAAAGGATTCTTTATTTGCCATTTGCACAAGTATGAATACAGTTACATTAGGATGCTTCTTATCACATATCCCAACATGCTCTCCTGTGGGACATACACACAAATATACTTGAGAGTGAAGCTTGGGATCCGACCGTTGGGTCAGGCCTTATATCTGGTGCCCCTGTAACATTTTGGAGGCTATCTGGCTACACGAGGGCCCAATTCAGATGCGACTACTTTCCCGAGGACGGGGCTGGAAGCGGTGACCCTCACGGAGGCCAAACCACTGAGTCACACACCTCGGGTGAGTCTGGAATCAGGCCAATCGAACGTGTTGCAAACCGGCCAGTTGACCGGCGAGTTTTCTGAGGCTCCAGGAACATGGCGTCCGCCATGTGCTCACCTCCGCCCCCTGCTGGTGAGCTGAAGAGCGCTCCATCTCCAGGAAGTCCAGCGGACGGTCACTGAGCGTCAGGACCCGGGGCGGAGTCTTCAGCGCCAGCGTCTCCAGGGGTGTGGCCTGGATGAGGTCGAGGTCCCGGGGCCGGGAGTGGGCCCCGTCGTCGTCACCTTTCGAGGAGTAGGGGAGACCCTGAAGCTCCTTCACCAGCAGCAGCCACAGCAGTAGGCGGACGGGGTCCTACCTGCAACCACGATCCTCTCAGGCACCTGCATCATGGCGCTGTGCGGGACCTCCTGGAGCGCCCCCTCCTGGTGCTCCAGGGTTGATGGCGCCACTTTGAGCCGGTCTGGGATGCGCATGCGCTGGTTGATACCCTCAGTGTACTCCATCTCGTAGTGCAGCCGGTTCATCTCCGCCATTTCCGCCGTGGGAGACGGGAACGCTGCAGCTGTCATCGAGCTGAAAGCAGGATGGCAAAGACAACAATGACTCAGTCACACGCCTTTCTCCAAAGCAGGCACACCGACTTTCAATTCGTTGAACTCTGTCTTGGGACCTAAATTTATTTATCACTGAGGGAAATCAAGGAAGCTCCTTTCAAGTTTAATTGAACCCAGTCAAACTGGATATTCAGCTTTCGGCTGAAATGACCAATATGATGAATAAACCCAGCAGAACAATCCCAGCTGAGAACGGCATTTATTTTCAGTTTAGAGAAGTTCCGTTAGTACTGAAAATGTAAAAGAAAATCACAGGAAAAGCGAAGGATAATGCAATCATTTACATTATTATTATTACTCGAGAGAAAAGAAGATTGCCAATTAAAACGGTGTCGGAAAACAACTGATCACCAACAATTATCGATCACCAATAGTTATCGCAGATAGGTGTATCCAACAGATTATTGTTTACAATGCCGAAAACCAGAGCTCAGCGTAGTGTCAATTAAGCACCGGAATAGACACAGGTGGCATCTCGGACGACGGTCTATTAATGCTCCAATTATGTGGAATTAAATAAAAAACCGAGGCAGATCCCCACGATCCACCCGTTTGCACGATTGGCTATCAGGGGTTTCTGTGAAGCCGTCTTTGCCCCGGAGACCCCGGAGTTTATCAGGGTTTTTATGAACCTCCATGACACCCCGCACATTAACACGAATGCGCTAAATACTATGCCGTACGCACAGCCTTTCCTTACCTTGAATCTTTGGTGACTGTCGTCCCTAAATATTAAATTTTCAGCTAGAAAAAGAAAAATCAGAGCCACTCCAAGGCAGTACGGATCGCGTCCCACCGCCAACCAAAACCGCACCTGATCTCTGCGTTTCCTTCGTCTTCTTCTCGTCAGACATCAGACGAGCTGCCTAAATTGGTACAGTGCCACCTGCCGGCCGGAGGTGCGAAGTGGAGAGATTTGGGTACTGCAATGTTCATAGTACACAGAACCTGCGGGGGTCTGGGCGAACGGGAAACTTCCTGCTCAGCACAGCTCACCAGCTTGTTCTCTCACACACAATCATGCCTGAACAAATGTAGTACTGACGCCAATGCTCGATGGGAGTGAGTGTGTGCCGCCATCTGCTGTAAACACGATGGATGTGTTATGTCTAGGATAAAGGCGTACATGCCATTTCCGTTATGGCATGAGTCGCTTTATTGGATTGACTCACGTCATTATTTAAGCACTTGGAGGCATATTGTTGTTGTGAGAGTATTCGGGAAAGACTGTTAGCTACATTTTTTACAAGATTAACTCGCAATAAAACCCTGTTAGACAAATAGGATGCTCGTGACTAAACAGGCTCGGCGCTACGACACAGAATTACACCGAATGATCGCTGCTTTCCGACCGAAAGGTACCTCCGCTGCTGAAACTAGGAAAAGCCAGTGCAACGCCGTGCGCTCTCCATGGTTCTGAACGAGCTGCAACGGTACATTTAGCCTCAACATTGAGGGCCTAGTCGTTGGGGTTCTGTACTTGTACAAACTGTATAACACTAAATCATGACAGCATGTCCCACATTCATGTAGCATTCGCTTAAAGTTTGTTTATTATACATTAGACATCTGCTACTGGAGTTTTAAAGACATAAAAAATTAACCGTCTTCTAAAACATTATTATTATTATTATTATTATTATTATTATTTACAAATAGTTACATTCAAAATAAAGTCGGGGATTTTTGTGCTTGGTCAA
>JAODKF010000049.1:14394683-14407789 GCA_026779585.1 Mormyrus proboscirostris | reverse complement strand
GAATGGGACATGGAAGCATCAACATACACACCAAGGTCTTTCTCATAATCAGCTACTTTTATTTCACTAGGACCTATTACTATTATTATTAGACTTTTTGTTCATTCTTTAACATATTACATTCGATCACTGAACATGATGTTTGCATATTTTTGCGTCAGATAAATCGTTATCTAGCAGTTGTGTGAGCGTTGGGTTTTAGTAAGAGTAGTAAGAGCTCTGTCAGCCGCAGGGACTCCTACCACAACAGAACGTGGATGTAATCACCACCATCTACCACATGTACAAATGCGTGAACTTTTCTTTGAGAGTTTTTGTGCCGAAGTTTATCACAGTGAGGACTGGGGGTTACCACAGTAGTTAAGATCATGTTGGGTGTCTTTCAAAAACTATAACAAGTTAACTGTATTTTTTTATTTCCAAAAAATACAAACAAGTATATTCCAATACAAACTTTCAGAATATTTTACGAGGTGGTTAATGATGACGTAACAAACAGCCAATGAGTTTCTCCGCAGAGCTTTCGGGGATTTTAAGAGATAGCGTCTGTAATTAAAATTGTTGCTCATTTTTTAAACGGAAGGAGTCGCTGTTCCTGCCTCACTACATGACATATTACGAGAACTATAACGTTTGTTTTTCAATTTCACGGTGTTCATCACAATACCTCATTAATTCTGTGGCACTAATATATCCCATGAATACAGCGATAATATGTCTTTTTAAATACAAAGCAGCTAATTCATATATACAGGCGCACACACGTTAGATTCTGCATGAACGTGATTCTTAAAAAAAAATCTCAATTTTAGTTCATTTGTCCATATATCTTTCAATTTAGTCCTACTCAGGAATGCAGTTATAAATGGCTCTGTACAATTGAGGTGATAATGACTTTGGCATTCTTACATAAAACATAAAATTCATCTAGCCTGTTGTGACCGTGGGTCGCCGAACAAGCAGAGAACGGGGAAGGACGAGGCAGCCAGACGAAGATGCAGGAAAGCGGGTTTTTATTAGGGGAAAGACGGGGCTGACGGCGGCGAACATTAATGACGGATCTGCGGAAACTAACTCGGACGCAGACTAAATACACAGGACTTATCAGAAATCACTTGAAACAGCTAATTACAAACGGGGCAGCATACGTGGCTTAGGAGGGGGTGTGGCACACACGAGGATCGTGCGAGCAGGTCATGACACAGCCTTCTACTATCTTGGTGAAGGATGTAAACGCAGTACATCTAGAAGGTCAGATCAGAGCTCCTTTTCCTGGATCAGAGACCGTATCTTGTTCTGGGGGATCATTAGATGTCCCCCTGCCTGTCCCAGGGCTTCCCTTCAGAGCTGAGCATTCTCTCTGGATTCCTGAACACCCTCAGCTTATTCCTTTTGACTAATTTTGAGTTTTTTTCTGGATCTCCTCAGCTTGTGAGACGTTTAAGGTTGAGCCTGTAAGCCCTGCAGTAAAACCTCATTTTGGTTGTTCTACTGACAAACTTTTTTCCAGTAAATAAAATGAGAAAGTTTAAAGTGCCATATTTGGATATTTATGGCTTGTACTGTGGGTTGTAACAAGATGAATCAGATAAGAGTGAACAGGAGGAGTGTCAACCACAATAGGAAGTGATGTCATTATCATAATCTACTATCAGTATAAAATGATGAAACGCTGCTTGTGAGTTTTTCTTAGGCAATTTGTCAAGGCGTTCAAGGTTTAGTGCTAAATTTTATATTTGAGGTTGTCACCTTTTGAGGAGTATCAAATTATGTTCAGGGCAGACTCGGTCCAGGAGGACCAGAATCCAACACAGTTTACAGATTTCCCTGCTCAGACACATCTTAGTCGGTCAATTTCCTGGTTATACAGGTGTGTTAAAATCTGCAATTTATGTCGTATTCTGGCCCGCTAGGATTGGAGTTGGGCAACCCTGCTATACACCAAACAGCCAAACAGACCTGATAAAAATGTCCCACATCATTTATTGATATGATTCCAACAATTTATGAATGTGTTAGGCTAAGTCTGTGAAGGCATTACAGACACTTTATATTTGTATAGTTATAAAGTTGAACTTTAAACAAAAAGGAATCTCGTTCATCACTTCACATTCCATAAACTCTTCTTACAATAAATTCACTGCACGCACATGATGATTGCAGCAAAGTTCGCAGAGAGATTGAATCAGCTATACAACGAAGTTGTACTGCTGTAAAATAATTCACTTTTTCTAAAGAGGGAGAGTGTGATTACACGTTTGAATAAGCACAAGCAGAAACGGAAACAGGAGGAGAAAGTGTAACGCGGCTCTTATCCTCTGCAATCCACTCAAGGGTTTTTGTACGGATGATTCTCATCGTGCTACTTGGGGTACCACAGTGTGCCATCTTTTCATATTCTCATACTGAAACCCAGCGCTGGAGTGATGTTAGAGGAGGCTCGGAAGCACAGTTAAGGCACCTTTTATGTTGTAGAACATATCTGCATTGCCAGCATACTGATGCCAAACTGCTTAACGTGCTGCGGTTAGGCGTGCAGCCAAAACAAACTGCCGCCAAACATCAGGCAAAACAGACAGTAGAATCCGGGCCAATGGCAGGAGTTACTGGAACAACATGCTGTTATAAAAGCAGGTGAGGTCAATTAAGGGCAGCCCTGCCTATACCCACTCTCATGGTCCCAGCACCAAACTAACTGCGAAACACCCACAGAACAAAGTGTGCAATACATTCACAAGTGGTTGGTTACAGGAAATGAGGAAACAGGTGCCTCATAGGGTAGCACTGTAACCTCATCCTCTCAGGGTTTGTGGGCTAGAATCCTGCCCCTCACTCTTTATATAATCATTTTCCATAACTTTGGTTTATTTAATTGTAAAATATAAAATTGTAAATAAAAACAAAACTAGTTACACACCTCTGATGATCAAAAACTTTCGTAGTGAAGGCATCTCTGTGCCTTCATATTCCACAGAGCCTAAACTCCTGGTAGAGTCTCCTTTGGCCAGCAGGTCACTGGGGAGAGACCAAGTAAACTATGATGCAGAGATCACCAGTGAAAGGTAAAAGAACGAGCGTACCCTGCCTGGAACAGGGTTATCGGAGCCCCTGGAGCCTGGATATTAAGCACCGACTGAGGCTGCAACCACCACCCTTAGGCCAGACTTGGTACTCTGGTCCCCTTCACTGAAGTCTGTTGACTTCATAGAAATCACAGTTCCGTGGGAAAATTTAGTTGAAGAGGCTTATGAGCAAAAGAAACTGCGCTACACAAAACTGGCAGCAGACACTAAATAATGAGGATGGAATGCGAAAGTCTATCTGGTAGAAATGGGATGCGGAGGTTTTGTGGCTCCTTCCACTATTAGGTTGCTGAAAGACCTTGGTATCCATGGACAGGCTACGCGGTAGATAATTAAATCAACCTCTGAAGAGGCTGAAGGAAACAGCCAGTGAATATGATTCAAGCGGAAGGACCCTTGCTGGGTTCATAGAACATCAACATGACCTGCTCACTAATCCCCACCCACTTCACCCCTGACTCGAGAACCCAGGTCAGAACCCTCCAGGAGGAAGGGAAATAGGGTATGTGGTTAGCTCGAGGCCACTCGCCACTCCTTCCCCCGCTGGAGATCGGGAGGAGTCCCTCCCAAATCCCTATCGGGAAGCACGCCTGGCCCTTAAAAGGGCCTGACGTGCCTGTCCCACCTGATCCCGACGGCTGCCGTACCACCCAGCGAGGCTCCGGCGGTTCCTGCGGCGCTACCCAAGGCGCGTGCTCTAGCTCCACCCCTGCCTGATGTCGCAGCCCAGACTCCACCCGTCCCAGTTCCTGACCCAACGCCAGCACCATCAGCTCCTGTGACAACAGTCCCAGTGCCTGAGGAAGTCCCAGACTGTCTAACCACTGCTCCTTCCCCCTTGGAGGAGGCAGAGCTCGAGTGGGACTCCTCAGGGACCTCCCTAATGGCCCCACTGGACTCCTCTAGGGGACTGACCCCTCCATCTTTGCCCCAGCGTGGTGGACCCCAGCCAGGTCTCTGCCTGTTGGTGTCCTGAAAGGGGCAGGGATACAGACACAGGGGCCGGGTCCTGCCTGCCCTTGCTCGTCTTGGCTGGGACTCAGGGGGCACCTGCAGGTCCTTCAGCTCCTGTTTAGCTGTCGCCTGCGATGTACTCCTCCAAGGACTCGTGGGACGCCATCGGTCCCGCCTCCGCTGCCTTGTCGGTAGCCTACAGATACCCCCGTCTCGTCTATCACCTGCAGCTCCCCCTGCTATGACTTGTTAGTTAGCTACACCTTTTCCGGCTGTGACTGCGCCTTCGCCTGCTGCGGCTGCTCCTCCCTCCTCACCTGCACTGTAGTCCCCTCCGACTCCCTCCACGTCTCTCCTGGTGCCCCCTCCGACTCCCTCCTCACCTGCTCCACCTGTCCCTCCGCCTACTTCCTCACCCCCTGCAAGATCTCTTTCAGCTCCGGCCTCACGGTCGCCTGCAGCCCCTCCGGCTGCCACTCCTCACCCGCTGCGGTTCCCCCGGGCTTCCCATTGTCCCACGACCTTTCCCATCTGGCCTCCCTTGTTTGCTCCTCGTCCCTCTTGTCTCGACTCAACTGAATTTACTGAAGAGGAAAATTCAAAAGCTTTTCAAAAATTAAATGATCAGATCTCAGTGACACTGTGACTAGGTTTCAAAAGCTATATGTCTGCCTTACACTGTAAAGAAGAAAAAGTTAAGACAACTTTAAATTAAGGCAACTTACTACATTTGATTTTTAAGTTTTGAGGGCAACTGAAACTTTTGCGTTTTGCACCTATCGTTATCCAAGTAATCATTTTTCGTTCAGAAAATTTATCTTTCATATGTATAAAAACTTCAAATGTTTTGTTGTGCATTAACTAAGAATTGCTAACAAGAAAAGTTGTTCTTTGCCATTGCCTTTTCTTAAGATTTATCTTTCATGTGCGTAAAGACTTAAAAATTTGAGTGTATCATACTAAGGCTTCGCCCATTGCAGTGCCCAAAGGTGTACTGGGCTGGGCTGAGCTCGAATGGGAAATCTTTGGGTCAGAGGCATGAAGGCTTAACCCACTGAGCTACATAATGCCCCCTCTTGGATGCTGCAAAACTCCGAACAGTTATAAAACTGTAAACAGTGTTTTTGTGTTAGCACCTTATTCTGCTAAAGTTCCATGTACTTGAGCATATGGCTTTATGTGCTAAGCCTCTACTGATGGACTAAAGTGACCTTGAGCAGGGCCTGTGACCCCCCCAGGCACCACACAACAGGCAGCTGCCCTTCACGGTCAAGTTTGCTGTCACTCCCCGCAGGGATTCTCAAGATGTGTCTGCTATTATTTATTACTATCATGTTTAAAATAAACATGCTGATTGGACTATTTTGTTATCTTATATTATATATTATAATAATTATATATTATATCATAATTATGTATTATAATTCTTATATTATATATTATAATAATTATATATTATATTATAATTATATATTATAATAATTAGTTGGCACATATTTTCCGGTTTTGAATTCTTAAGATGTTTAACTCAAATTATAGAGAACAAAAGTTGACACAATTCAACTTCTTAGTATGTACTATTAAACATTTGACGTTTTTATGGATATGAATAAAAAATAATTAGTTAGCACAACAATAGGTGGTTTTCTTTCTTCAAAACTGAGTTGTCCTCAAAACTCCAAAATCTAGTGCAGTAAGTTGTCTTAAAATCTTAGGCTGTCTTAACTTTCTCTTTTTTTACAGTGTACACAGAATCACACTGAGTATTTACTGTCATACCGTGTTTAAATAACTTAGTTTGATTTGGGCAGTGTGTTAAAGCGTCGCTCCTTACATGCGGCAGTTTTTGTTCGGCGTTTTTTCATTGTGGGACTGGAGTACCACAGTGATGCTTTTTGCCTGCAGCCTCGCGCAAAAACCTATCACAGCGATTTCGTTTTTAAAAAAGGAATATCTATAAAATGTCCCGTCCATATCTTTATATGAACCCATTCTAGGTAAGTTTACATTTGTTCATTTATTTATAGTACTCATAATTGCGTCGGCTGCTTCAATACTTGTGCGTCGTTCTCAGCAACTGCAAGTTCTTTGAAATTCACTGAAGTTTCTAGTCATTTTCACTTCTGAGGTCCACGCAAGACAATTTTCTTTTTTCAGGACTAATACGTTGACTAGCAATTTCCAGAGATAAATGGAATATACACAGATCAACGTGGACTGGCCGTTTTTTGCCTGAGGTCAAACAAAGTGCGTCAGACAAGCTAACCTTCGCCAAAGGTACCACTCTCACCGTATATGCCAGTAAGTACCAAACTTTTACTATCCTGATCGCTGCTTCTCGAAACACTTTCACTGCTTTCTAGTTACCCTGAGCTCTTAAAGAGGGAAGGCGACGCTGACGGCTATGGGACAGGGGTATGGGGAGGCAATGCTGTCGCTGCCTCTTGCTGGAATCCCATTTAATGGGGATAGCATGTACACCAGACCTCGGGGCATGCTCCTTTCGTTGAGTTTGAGGTTTTGCACCTTCCCTTCACTTGCCAAAATCAGCGAGAAAAACATCGGGAGGGTGCTTGGGGGTCGGGCTGCCGTTTTTGTTAGTCGCGGTAGAAGCGTGGATACAACCCTTGCTCTTCGCCACTGGAACCCGGCTGTACGTGGAAGCCAGTAAGTATTTCACCGCTTTTTTGATGTTTTGAGCCCCAGTGAATTATCTTTCAGTTTAAGTTTGTTAATTAGTCCGTTTTTGAGAGCACTGACAGCATCTGTCTGGCATGTAGCTGGGCAAGCATGTGAGGCAGATCCAGCGCGAAAATAAACCCAAATCTGCACACAAAAATAAGTAAAGGGGCTTTTAAAAAGGGTGTTTCTCAGTTATTCGCAATGAGCTGAACTTGGGCAGCTACATATTAGAAAACGCAACGTGCAGCCGCACCAATGCCGGTCCCCGAGTGAAAATGTAAGCGCAATGTTAGTCAAAATTAGAAATGTTAGTTTTCCAAAGTGTTTGTATATCCAGCGAATGTGAAACAAGGGGATTCGAACAAAAACATCGAAAATGCAGCAAGCTGAATGAGGTAGAAAGAGGTTTATTGTCCTAGTTGTTTTATTTTCATTCTGCTTATTTCCAAACCAAATAATAATGGCATGGCTTGTTGTATCCTAATATAATAGTTATTGTTTAATTGTAGGTTACTGCTAGAATCTGCTCTTCATATGTATCACCGAATGATCGCATGGTCACACTTTATTTGAGGAAACACAAATAATGTAGTAATAACTTAAAGCATTAATATTTTCAGTAACTTAGTTACGTACTGATCCCATGTTTGTTCTATCTATATCTATACTCCATACCGCTAATCTACTACATGGTTACAGCGTCATTCTGATATAATTACATAAAATGTATTATAAAACTATAAATATTATAACACATATAAAACCTCTTACTTAAAATGTACTTTTTATAGTGTAATAAGAATGCGTTTTGTCTTCTTAAACTAAAATTGGCGAGTAACGTATGTAACGTTCAGCAGCACCTGCGTCTTTAGGGCTGTTATCGCAGCCCAGGTGCGAAGCGCCACTTTTCATACAAAGATTCAAGTTGTTTCGATTTACTTTTGTCAATATTTATCCAGTGCTGTTTTTTGTAATTTTTTTCTTTATTGTGCTTTTTAACCGTCCATACACTTATTTAATCGCGCAGACGGTTACGTTTTCAGAATTACGTTGTTTGCCGCACACATACAAAACTATTTTTTTTAAAGTACTGTGTTTATAAGAGAAAGGGAACTAGGTTAATCTTTTTCAATATTGTAGTTTATTTAAAATCAATGTGGACATGAAGTACACTATGCGGATAAAAGTATTGGGACACACCTGTTAATCATTGAGTTCGGGTGTTTTATTAAGACCCATTGCCACAGGTGTATAAAATCAAGCACCCAGGCTTGGAGTCTGGTTTGCAAACATTTATGGAAGAACGTGTCGTTCCGAAAAACTGACGTGGTACTGTCATAGATGCCACTTTTGCAATAAATTTTTTATAAGTGAAAATCCTTCCTTGCTAGATATTCCACTGTCAACTGTAATTGGTCTTATTGCAAAGTGGAAGCATTTAGAAACAACAGAAACTCAGCCATTTAGTGTCAGACCACATAAAATAACAGAGCGGGTCGCTGAGTGCCGAGACGCATAGTGTGTAAAAGTCACCAATGCTCAGCTGACTCGGTAACTGCAGACTTCCAAACTTCCTCTGGCCTTAACCCCAGCACAAAAACCATGAGCCGGGAGCTTCATGTAATGGGCTTCCATGGCCGAGCGGCTGCATGCGAGTCTCACATCACCAAGCAGAATGCCACGTGTTGACGTGAATGGAGCAGAGTAATGCACGCCGCCACTGGACTCTGGAGCAGTAGAAACGTGTTCCGTGGAGTAATGAATCACGCTCCTCTGTCTGGCAGTCTGATGGACAGGTCTGGGTTTGGCAAATGCCAGGAGAACTGCCTGACTGGCTGCATTGCAGAGGTGGAAATTTCAGGTCCAGAAAGTAAAAATCCAGTCCAAGATTTTTCTTCAACCAACCAACTGAGTACTGCTACTCTGTATAACTTGGTTGAATCAAAATCTTGGACTGGATTTTTACTTTTTGGACCTGAAATTTCCACCTCTGCTGCATTGCGCCAAGTTTGGTGGAGATGGGATAATGATATGGGTTTGTTTTTCAGGGGTTTGGCTAGACCCCATATTTCCACTGAAGGGAACTCCTAGTGCTTTAGCATACCAAGACATTTTGGGCAATTCTATGCTTCCAACAATGTTGGAACGGTTTGGGGGAGGTCCTTCTCTGTTCCAGCATGACTGTGCCTCAGTGCACACAAGGTTCATGAAGACAGGGTTGGGTGAGCTTTGTGTGGATGAGCTTGATTGGCCAGTACAGAGCCCTGACCTCAGTCCCATTGAACACCCCTGGGATGAGCTAGAATGGAGATTGCGAGCCAAGGATTCATGTCCAAGATCATTGCCTGAGCTCATAAATGCTCTTCTGGGTGAATGGGCAAAAATTCCCACAGACACATTCTAAAATCTTGTGTAAATCTTTCCCAGAAGAGTGGAAGCTGTAATAGCTGCAAAGGGGGAAGCAACTCCATATTGACGCCTATGGATTTCGAATGTGATGTCATAAAAGTTCCTGCGGGTGCAATGGCCACATGTCCCCATACACGTATCTATATGGTGTGTATATATTACACATATATTATTAGCAGTATTCATTTTAATTTATCAATGTTTGTTTTTCCCCCCCCCCCTTTTCCAGAGGAACCAAAAATTTCGGTCTTGTCCTTACTTTTCCCATCACAAGCAAGCGAGTCGGATGTCTGTGTGGCAACTGGGGGGATTCAGAAGGACCAAAAGATGACTCTGATTGGCATGACTGAAGAAGAGCTTACGACAAGCGACGGCGCGATGTACAGCTTGGGAAGCTCCAACTACTTCGCAGGATTTGGGCAGAATATTACGACGTGCAAAATGGGAACTATGGAGGACAGCAGAGCAAAGTCAGAGGATTCTATCGGTACGTTCTCCAGTTTAATGTTTAGTATCCAGTCTCATTGTATTTGTGTGGCACGAGGTCTAAATATTCAAAGATCATTATATAATGGAACATATGCCTTACAGCTGTATTTAACAGTATTGTATGCTGCAGCCAATGTGTTAAAATGTGTATTGTAACAAGTACAGAGATCACTATAAAATGGCAACGTGGAATAGTTAACCTGAAAAAGAACTTGATTGGATTGAGGTCACCAGTCTAACAGTCTCTACAAAGGACAAACTTTAGGAAAAAACCTTTGGGCTCATTAGAGCTGTGGAGAAAAACCCTCACTTTTTTTTTTTTGTAACACTTTCTTCTATGAATGCCTTTTCTATGAAAATGTATGAACACATTCATAACACATTATAATGCATTCATAACGCATTATAAACCACAGATGTATAAAATATCAATATGTATAAAAAAGGCATGACACATTATAGCCCGTTTACTATGCATTATGAATTCTTTATGAAGCTCTCATCTATAATGCACCATACCTACCTTCGTAATGCGGCACATGGCATCCTTAAATGAGAAGATGCTGTAAAGCTTTATTAGTTCTTATGCCATTCATTATAATGCATTTTGAAGGTATGTATAATACATCATGGTTGAATAGTTATCAACAAAGGGCCGGTGTGTAGGCCGGGTTTCGCTGCAACTCCCTAATTAGATTATTAATTAGAGGACCGATTGGCTGAAGTTTCACACCTAGGTTTGAACAGCTGACCTACTTACTTTAGTAAGTGTTTCCTCGCTTTTCCCCTCCAGCAGAGACACTAACTGGTTTGATTCTAGCTGTAAATTCAGGGATTCCGGGTAACGTGACAACTGAAGGCGTAACGCGTCACAATCAAAGCATATTGATGTAAACGGTGAAGCCCTGGCAAACATATTGGTCTGTCTGGGGGTCCCCACGACTCCCCAGGCACTGGTTCAGGAAACACTGCCCCGGGGGACCTCGGCCCCCTGATTGACAGCCACTGTTATACAAGACAGCTTCAAGTAAAGCATTACCTTGTCATGTTTGTTTGGTTTTTTGCTTGCAGAAAACAACAAAGGACACTTGACTGGACCCACTTCACTTCCGTGCATTGAAGTTGATGATGGCAATACTTTTACAACTCGTGCAAATGGCAAGTGGAAACTCTTTCACCAGGATTATACTGTGTGTGTGTGGGTTCAGTTTGAATAGAATGTGGCCAGGGGCCGTGATTATATTTCACTTAATTAAATACTTAAAAACTGTAATATACCGGGTTTTTCTATACACCACCTCTTGCAAAAAAAGAGTCATAAAATGAAATGCCGTTGGCCTCGATATTCGCGAATAAGCTACACTGTGTCATACAAATAACGTTCTACACAAATGGCCAATTTTCTGTACTGAAGCATTTTTAGAATGACTGAACACATGTTAAACACTACACAGAAGCAGACAATAGGGATGCCAGTTTATACTCTCGAGTAATATTTCTGGAGTGTAAAAATAAAGAGAGAAAATAAATTCTTAGGTATAGGCAAAAGGCTATAAAATGTGTAAATAAAGGACAGGGCCCTCCAGTTAATATTGAGGCTGTTTGCCTTGCAGACGGGCCCAAGGTGAATTTCCGGATGCTGACGGTAAACGGCATTAGGGTCCTGCTTGCCAAAGCAGTGGCCTTTGACATCCTGGTGACCGTGAAGGTCATGCTCTTTTAGAGGTACGTGACGTTTTCCTCCTAGGCCATGTGACTTTATGGAGACTTTACCAAACTTTTTAACCGAGTACTTTTCTGCCCCTCTTTTTCAGAGGCATCCATGGCGGCACTTAATCCACCAGGATCTCCTATCGATATGTCAGCTTTTTCCCCCAATTAGATGCTTTTCTGTTTACATTTAGTTGATTTTCATAGAATTCATAGTGTTTAATTGTTCAGCATAAATTGTGTTGCATATTTATAGTATGAACTGGATTTATTAAGGAAATAATGCTTTTTCTGAGTTAATAAAGGACCTTGTGTATTGGCTTATAATTGAGGACAATACGTGTATTTAATGTATATATGTTTTGCAGTTGTTCAGAACTGTTATTGTTCTGTATTTAGTTATAGAAGTGTTTTTAGTTGACTGCTTTGTCTAAAAAAATAGCAACAAAGAGGAAAGTGCTATAGGCCTAACAGTAAAGCAAAGTTGTGAAAAGGGAGTCATATCTGGTGTGCTGTATGAAATAAAATAATTTTTAAGAACCTCTCTGGTGTGCTGTTTGCAATTAAGACGTTTTTATAAACCTGTGTACCTGGGGCACAGAACGAGAAGATGAGATTTGCACGACCCTCCGCTCCGAGCCGCGTTTCTCACAGCTGCGCTCCGGAAGTCGCCGTCCGGCCCAGCCGAAGCAGTTGGAAACCACAAGCCGCTTCCTTTGCAGCAAATGCGCTGCTCTGTGCACAGGCGTACGTGCAACACTCGAATGAGCGTGCAGATGCACGATTTACGCACACCCTGAAACGCAGAAGAGGCTTAGGGTTAGGAGAGCTGTGTGGGCTGTCCTGCGTGCGCCCGTGTAGGGGGCTACGCAGTGCCATATTTAGAAATTCGGGGGAGGGGGGCAGGACATTCCGTGGTAGGATTTACTGAAAGTATAAATTTATTTTTCATATTCAGGGGGTTTGTATCCATGCCTCTCTGACACTCTTGGGTTGGGCTACCATAAACCCTTCTGAAGATTGATTTCAGCAATCATGCAAGTTCACAGCAAGCCACACTGCGACATACTGTAAACTTGGTTATAACAGTAGTTCAGTTCCTCTTCGATATGACATCAATGTACGCTGTGCGGTGATAACACCTACTGAATTGTAGGCTGCAACACAAGTCAGTTTACAGGAATAAAATGTCATAAGCGTGGGTTGGTTGGTAGACGTAGGTCGTAGCAGCAGTTGCATTGTGAGATGGTCGTAGTACCATAGTACCAACATTTATCTTGGAACCTCTCTCACAGTGCAATGTAGGACCACGGTTTTGGAGTAGCGATTCTTTCACGTCGATAATCTTTTGTCTGGGATAGGCAAAAATCGCACAGTCTGTACCTGCCTTAATTTATGTCAGGATGAACACTTTAAGCGGGGACAGGGTTTGTAAACTAATATTTCAATCAAAAAGATCTGGAGTTCTTGCTGTGTGCTGATTGGTCAGTATCCTATATTCATACATGCCTCTTAATGTCAAACAGCTGGATGAGTCTTTCAATGAGAGAAGCAGATCAGTCAAATCACAAGAAGAACTGAACTATGTAGCCAAACACAGGAGCCTTTCAGTTTCAAAATAGTTTGTAAAACCTGAAGTGGCTCAAATCCTGACATGGATCAGGTGGTAACAGGTAACCCTACTTGGGGCTGCATAGGGAGATGTGTGAGGTATACTAGGTGACAAGTTTGTATTGGTAGAAACAGTCAATTAAATAAATAAACCAACAAGCATATATA
>JAODKF010000049.1:14374398-14394583 GCA_026779585.1 Mormyrus proboscirostris | reverse complement strand
AACCATATATATATATATATATATATATATATATATATATATATTCAGAATACTTTATTTATCCCTGAAGAAATTATGTACTCAGATCTCGAATCTGTACTTGTCAGAAAAACGTAGCAGTCTTTCAGGTGGTCATTGGTCATAGCCTCCAGATGACAATGACTCATATATACAGCAGAATTTGGTGAAGACCCATTAGACCCCACTACCAGTAAAGCTCAGAGTACAAGGGTTCAGATGCAGTAGTTACACAAACACCAAAACCCTTACAATAAACCAGCAAAGATCTCATATTAAATCCAGGTCCCTGCTATCAAATGAAAATATCTGCAGGACAGCTTGCTCTACAAAAAGAACAAGTTGAGGGAGGAGTAAAAATAATTTCCCCACGGGGATCAATAAAGTTATTATTATTATTATTATTATTATACAGTGATTATTTCCTGAGTGTAGAAAGTACTGTTCCGATGCCCTCTGGTGGACAAAACTGACAATTACATTGAGCGGAGTTCGCTGACGTCGTCGGTAAGAGGCGTCTTCCGATGATTTTCAGGTCAGTGAAATGCACAAACATGCACGCAGGTCGATTGTTTCACCGACAGCTTTTGGAGAGGGGGGAGGGTGTTGATGGAGTAGATTTAATTAAGGGTTTTGCCAGAACCGCCTGCTTATACGCAAGATTCAGGTCTTGTGTAGAAACACGACGCTGTCTACCTGCCCACATCTTGACTTAAAAAACTCAATCCAGAGCATTACACTGAAGAATTAGCTTGACTGTGAAAGATCCAGAAGGGTCCCAGACTGATTCGGGGGGCCCAGCACCTTGCGGGAGCTTTTAATGACATTAACAATTTAGCTTAAAAAAGTCCAGCAGGTTTGTTCTGGCTGTCGCTGATGCAGAACCTCAGCAGACATGTGGAAACTTGCCCCAATATTGTATTCATTGGTTACAGGACCACAATAATAATAATATAGTGATTTAAAATAATAATGATTTTGATTTCATGTGGTGAAACTCTTTTTGTAGACCCAAACTTGCTCTCTGTGACACAGACACACATATAGGTGAGCGAAAGCTTGTTAGTGAGGTGCAGCCACCAGCAGCAGCGACCATGGAGCTGAGACTTAAGGGCCACAGACGTGGCAGTTTAGCTGAGACTGGAGGCTGTGTCACTCTCTGCCACTGGGTGGCATGGTGTTCAAGGAACTGGGCCTGAAACACTAACCAGTAATTTTGAGGAATACAACCTTCTGGTTTTCAGCTCTGACTGCAATTGTGACAATACTGTGAAACAGGTGTGATTTTTGTATGAATTTAGGCTTGTAGGTCAAATTAAGCAACACCTGGGTTTTAAATATGAGACTCTTACGGGTGCCTTAGAGTAACACAGGCACACTGATGCTGAGCTGCCCCCCAGAATCAGATGGGAATAATCTCCAGAGAGTTCCGTATGCTTTGTGCAGATGATGGGAGTTGAATCCTAAAGTGTGTTTGAACCTCCACTGGATACCCACATATGTTTGGGTGAGTTTGATGCATTTGGGAATCCATATTTCTGTTAGTTGTATGTTCGTGTTTTTCACAAGCCTTCAGTTAATAACATCGGAAATATGCACAATCCTGGACCTTGCATACAAACCGTTGGCAAAGTATTTTTTTATATCTTACGCCATCATTACACTGATAACAGGGCTTAGACTGTCAGTACCAAAATACAGCCATGCTGTGTTCTGTAGTATGGATGGCAGGTATTTGTCATGGTGTGTATCTGTGTGTGAATAATCAAGCAGGGAACAAGATTATATTCGGAAGTGGAACTAAAGTACTCGTAGAATCACGTAAGTACATGTGTCATTTTTCACTGCTGTTCTAATCAAGGTCTCATCTATCAAGGCTTTTGAAAGATTTTATTTGGATCAGTTATACAAAAGCGGCATCTAAACTTGACCCATTTGATTCCCTATGCCTCGGTATCCTCTGGTCAGAAGCTACGAGTAGATTTTATTGAGTATCGCTGATATCACAGTACCAGTATCCTCAAACTGGCTTTCGTCACTGAGGACTGATGGGTATTTTGTGTGGAAGTGAATACTGTGTGAGTATCGCCGGTAAGTGGCTGAGCTTTGGAGCTGGGAATCGGGTCCCAGTGGAGTCGGCTTTGTGGTGTGAGTGTGTTTTCCTTTTCATGCAGTATCATTGTGTGTCTATTTCATGCATCACTTATCATTATTGGTTTTCACTGGGGAAAAAGGCAGGTTAACACCTGAGAGTAGATAGAAAGGGTCTGTCATCAAACCGAACGGCCATTTCACTGGGCTGATTAGGCAGATTATCGCTGTGGGGTTTAAGTTCATCCTCTGTTTAGGGTCAGGGGTGAGTGTCTGCGCTACTATAATTTTATACAGCTGGCCATTGCGGTATATTTCATTATCCTTTGAAAAATTTATTTAACAAGGCCCTTTTCAAGAGGCCTACAGCTTATTGACTTGTGAAAAAGACCGATATTCTGGAAAAGATAATACAACTGTATACTTACTATAAAAGATACACAAAATCTATGATTTTGCACTAAGTATTTGACATTAAATAATGCTGAGGTGATTACATGTGTACATATATTATTTCTGGACATGGGACTTGCTAATTAAGTGTAAGTTTTAGTGCCTAACAGCTGTAATCTGAAATTATGTGACATACTTGAAGCACAGGAATACTCAAAGCTCACAAATGATAATTGTTTATGCTTTAGACTGAAGGCTGAGGTGAGTGTAATGGAGAGAGAATATTGTATTGTAGCGTAACACTGTGATTATTGGCTCTAACAAGATAACGTTTGGTGAAGGAACACAACTCATCGTACAGACAAGTAAGTGGTAACCCGTGTTATGCAGTTAAATTTAATTGATTTTCAAACTGGTCATGGATCATATTGGATTGAATGTAAAGAACTGTTATTCTACTGTTAATATTATGTTTGATATTCATGGTGTGTGTTTATTGTGTTTATTGTACTGTGACGAAGCACGGTGTGAATGACGACTATAACAAGGTAACATTTGGTGAAGGAACACGATTTATCGTACAAACAAGTAAGAACTAAATAGAAATTTTCCACATTTACAAAAATTTACAAGTGTTTAGTCAGTGTGCTTTATCAGTGAGGGGTTTACATGATGGTTTACCGTATTAAGTATGACAAATATCGACTTATTTAGTTATTGATTGAAATTTAATTCGTTCTTTAATTAATTACGTTATTTCGTTGGAACGACACATCTGGCAGCGTTATTCCCAGGTTATTCACACATTTATCAATAAAGTTGAAATAGTCTTTCACTGGACTGTATTTGACATGGACATTAACACTGTGTGACACGAGCCAGCTCAGACCCGATGGTTTTCGGTAATGGGACCAGACTAACCATTCAATCCAGTAAGTTTAACAGTGTCATTCAGTAAAACTTTTTTGTAATAACATTTAAAGTAGCACGAAAGAAAAATGTATTTAGATATAGGCTACGCAGGCTGTCAGAAATATGAATATGAAGATCGGTATATATGGGTTATTTATGCCATATTCTGGATAATTCAGCAATATATGTTGGACTGTAGAATGTAAATCAGTATGAATTTAGTGCGAAGAGAAAACTGTCCGTAGGCATATATACCTCACCGCTATAAAACACTGATTGCGACTGGGATTCGGGGGGAACGTTCGGGTTAAGAAATAATTTTTCATAAAATGTTGACTTTACTGCGATAATGAAAAATCACGTCTGTGCTGATTACCTTAATCAGAACGAGCTCTGTAGCTTAGCAAAAAATGACATTTAAATTTTAAGTATAAATTTATATTAAATGAAAACCGGGTATGTAGACGTACAAAGGCACCTGAAGCATGAACACGCATCGGGGGTTTGCGTAGCGGTGTGTAACAGTGTGGTCAGCTGGTTATGGTGAAAAGTTTGTCTTTGCCTCTGGAACTAGTCTAATTGTTCATCCCAGTAAGTATGATACAGTTAAAGGTACATTTCCTTGAGTTTTAAGCGCCATTATGTATGGCACAATAATAGTTTACTTTCCTGAAAAGCACAACTTGGTATTTAAATGCCATTTCCAGGCTTCAGTATTAGTATGTGTGTGTACATAATACTATGTGTATTTGTCATGGCGTATAACTCTGTGTGAATACTGGTACTGACAAGCTCATTTTTGGCAGTGGAACGAGAGTGTTAGTGGAAGCAGGTAAATCATTTCAGTTTTCTGTTAAAATTAATGTATGGTGTGACTGTACCATTTAATCTTAGTAGTCTTTCTACAAATCACGTTATATGATTTTGTTTTAAAATATGTCTAGGTCTGACAAGGGGTGAGTGAGTGGCAGCTATTTCATCAGGACAGTTCATCAGAGATTCGGGTGGAGGATTATGGAAAGATGCAAGTAATCTGAGAGTAAATTTAGGGAGAGATATTTAGTGTGGAGGATTAAGGAGAGTTACAGGTATTTGGTGTGGAGGATTATGGAGATGTAAATGTATTTAGTATGGAGGAGATCACTGTGTGAATAACCTACAGACATTCATTTTTGGACGTGGCTCCCGGTTGATTGTGCAGACGAGTAAGTTGCATGTTGTGCATTTTTTAAAGGTGTTTATCCGTAGTATTTTTCATCGCTAATAATGGAAAATATCTCTATTTAATATAACATAAATTACTGCTGACTTGATAACTGCAGTATATTTAATTCAGAGTCGCGTGTGAGATGAAATCTAATTTTTAATATTGTTTTTGCCGTCATGTTTATGGTATGATTTGATAAGTGACCAACTTAATCGTATGTCTTGAAAGTATTCAGTTTGGTATTCGTTATTATTATTCTTTAATTATATCCTGTAAATGGTTGTCGGAAAACTTTCCCAGAGACGATGTTATTTGCGTGATTTTAGTTAAAAATGTAGCTGAGACTGGCTGGAAGGGGGGTGATGTAACCCTGAAAATTCAGACATTTTAATGATGGGGGGTATTTGACAAGAGCAAAACCACCGTGTGAGCATTTCTGGCTCAGACCCGCTGCTCTTTGGCGAAGGGACCAGATTGACCATTGAATCCAGTAAGTTAGAATATCACTAGTGGTAAATAAGTCTAAGATGTCTTGTAATGCAGAAAGAATAATGAAATCAGTGCTTTAAATTGGGTTTCAGATCAGCGTAAAGGCATGATGAGGGACAGTGTATATTGTACTGTAGTGTAACACTGTGTGAATAAAGTTGGTACTGAGAAGGTGATATTTGGAGACGGAACCAAGTTAATAGTGGAAAAACGTAAGTTTTTAATGTATCTGTATTTCTTTAAAAAAAACTTGACATAAATCTTATAAATGATATATATTTATGAAATGAGCGACTTTAGACTGTAGGGTGAGATCAGTGTAAATGCATGATGATGGACAGTGTATATTGTACTGTAGTTTAACACTGTGTGAATACTGGTGGTGACAAGTTAACGTTTGGTGAAGGAACACGACTGATCATACAGACCAGTAAGTGATGACCTGGGTTATCTGTGATGTTTCAGTTTAATTCAGTTTCTCCGTGGGGTCAGATCAGTGTAACATAGAGAAATTAACTTGTTTTTTATTTTAATTTAATTTATATGGGTCATAACTTATGAGATGTGAAAATGGTGAATTATTGTTGAAACAGTAAGTTTGGCCAGAAATGTTTAGTTTTGTTTATTTGTAAATCATTCAGATATTATGAGATAATCGCTTATAGCATGAGTACTTTAGACTGATGGGTGAGATTGGTGTAAATGCACGATGATGGACAGTGTTTATTGTACTGCAGTATAACATTGTGTGAACAATTATGATAACATATTATTTGGTGAAGGAACACAGCTGATCATTAAGACCAGTAAGTGATGTTACGTATTGATGTGTTATATATTGATGTTGCAGTTGAATTCATTTTTAATTTTGTAAAAATGCTCAATTCGCATTTTTATATATAACAACATAAATAACCATGGTCATAATTTAAAAGAAAGTCTGGGTAAACTCTTAAGATATTCTTTACATTCACTTAAGTGTATTTAGATTTTTTTGTTAGGTTTAATTAATAGGTATTTAAAAGCAAATTAATTAGATTTATTTCATTTCATGAATCTGTATATACAATATTACTTTTCACGTAATACACAGAAAACATCAGTATTCGGATTTAGTTTCGAGCTGTAACATATATTTCTTGAGGATCAGGACCTTGTGCCTGTAGGTCTGAGGTTTGCATACTGCTCTGTGACACTGTGTGAATACTGGTGCTGGTGGTAAAATGGTCTTTGGCTCAGGAACAAAGCTGATAGTTCAAAAAGGTATTACAGTATTTTGTTTTACCATAAGTAGGATGTTTCATTAAATATGATTCAGAATGACCATGAAGTATAAATTTTATAATTTATAGAGATAGTTTGGAGTGTGTTTGGTGTGTGCAGTGCAGTATTTGCAGTGCCTAGTGGATTTTTACTGCTTTATTATCAGCGGTTTTTCAAATGGCTTGGAAGTATCCAGTGCAATTATTCCTGACCGTCATTAATTACTAATATTCTGAAATTATTTGAGGATTGTGCTTTCGTTAAACAGTCTAACAGTCCTCAGTAAAACTTTGCCGGATAAGATGCTAGTCACATGATTTTGGTTAAAAATGTACCTGAAACTGAGGGAAGAGAAGAAGATGAAAAGCCGTAGATGTAATGTTGTTTGCGTGATTTTAGTGGAAAATGTAGCTGATGTAACCTTGAAAATACAGAAACCGGTGCATTTTAGCAAGGCGTGAGCCCCCCTGTTAGCGGGGGGGTATTTGATAAGAATAAAAACACTGTGTGAGGAGGACGAGCACAGACCCGCTGCTCTTTGGCGAAGGGACCAGATTGACCATTGAATCCAGTAAGTTAGAATATCATTAGTGGTAAATAAGTCTAAGCTGTGCTGTAATGCAAAAAGAATGATGAAATTAGTGCTTTAAACGGGGTTTCAGATAAGCCTGATGGTGGACAGTGTATATTGTACTGTAGTGTAACACTGTGTGACTACTGGTGGAACTGCTGCTTACAAATTAACGTTTGGTGAAGGAACACGACTGATCATACAGACCAGTAAGTGCTAACCTGTGTTATCTATGTTGGTAAAATTTGCTGTTTGGTGTTGTTACAGTTTAATTCACCTTCTGTTTAGGGTGAGATCAGTTAAAATCCATGATGATGGACAGTGTATATTGTTAGTTTGACATTTGTACTTTCGCACGTATAATTAACTCCATGAACAGTACAATTTAGTAGAACGGTTGGGCTGCTAGTTATCAGCATTCATAGTCAATTTACGTCTGACACCAGCGAAACTTCATGGACTCAAATGGTATACAAATAATCATCAAAATTAAAAAAAAAAAAACCTGGACTACATCTTTAAGGATTTAGCAACAGCTAATAAAGAAGCTGGAATACTCCGATAGCCTTATAGTCAGACCTAAGTGGGTTTCGTATTTTCATTTCTGTTCTGTATCTGGAGCTGGTAGTTTCTGTTGAGCCATCAAACACTGTGTGACTCGAGGTGACAACAAGCTGATATTCGGGGAAGGAACCAAGTTAATAGTGGAGAAACGTAAGTTTGACTATAAGTGGTGTTTTTCTGTCTGTTTTTTTTGTTTGTTTTTGAATTAGAAGCAAAGCTTATAAATGATAAATATTTATGAAATTAATCCTTTAGACTGTGGGATGAGATCAGTGTAAAAGCATGATGATGGACAGAGTATATTGTACTGTAGTGTAACACTGTGTGTATAATAGTGGTCCTGGCCTTTACAAGTTAATATTTGGTGAAGGAACTCGACTGATCATACAAACCAGTAAGTGATGACCTGTGTTATTTGTTATGCTGCAGTTTAATTCACTTTGTGTGTTCAGATCAGCGTAAAATGACTGAAGTATGACAACTGCAAAATGATACAACACGAGGCAAACCACAAACCATACATATATCTAGTGTTTTTGAACCTGTAGAATTTATGATTTCCTTCCTATTTATATTATACTTATTAGTCTGAGAATATTATACGTGAAATGAGTGCTTTAGACTGATGGGGGAGATCAGTGTAAATGCATGATGAGGGACAGTGTAATATTGTACTGCAGTGTAACATTGTGTGAATACTGGTAGTGCTGGTGCTTGGAAGTTAATATTTGGTGAAGGAACACGACTGATCATACAGACCAGTAAGTGACGACCTTTGTTATCTGTTTTACATTTTTTTGTGCCAGATCAGTGTAAATCTATGATGAGGGACAGTGTAATATTGTAGGTTTTACCTCTTGGCTTTTTGCATATATAATATGCACAATAAACAGTGAAGTTGGATAGAAGAAATTCAGGGAAACCGTATATAAATAATCCTCTAAAAATTGTGCAACCATTTTATGGATATGTTAACAACAATTAAAATCAGCTTGAAAACTCCTATAGTTTTAAAATCAGACTATTCAGTGCATTTATTTAATTTAAGTACCGGTAGTTTAATTTCCGTTATATTTTTGAAGCTGGTAGTTTCTGTTGAGCCATCAAACACTGTGTGAATAGAGGCAATGACAAGCTGATATTTGGAGAAGGAACCAAGTTAATAGTGGAGAAACGTAAGTTTGTATGTAACTCTTTTATTTTTAACAAAAGAAATAGGTCTTTATCTTTTCATAAGGCTGTGATGTGTAATTACATATAAATTGTCTTCTTTAGACTGAATCATTAGATCAGTGTAACTGCATGATGAGGGACAGTGTATATTGTACTGTAGTGTGTCACTGTGTGAATGCTGCTGGAGCTGGAGGTTACAAGTTAATATTTGGTGAAGGAACTCGACTGATCATACAGACCAGTAAGTGCTGACCTGTGTTATCTATGTTGGTAAAATTTGCTGTTTGGTCTCCTGTTTTCATAATTTTGTTGACAGAAAAACCATTATAATAAGACAATCCATTCTATCAGTACACTATAGCAATGTCTATCTTTACTTACATATTTTAAATCTATAGAATCTAAAGAAAATCCAAAGATTAATTCAACGTTTTGTTAGGCAGATATTGACCAAAGTTGAATCAGTCTTACATATTCATGAATTAATTTTAAGTAATGCATTTCACTGGAATACCTACTTTGTTCTTGGTTAAATCCCACACGTGTGGTATTTGTCATGGTGCGTGTCTGTGTGTGAATACTGGTGGGGCAAACAAGATGATATTTGGAACTGGAACTAAAGTATTTGTGGAATCACGTGAGTATTTTTACATGTTTTAAGTATATTTTGTTTTAATTTGAATTCTGTGAGACTTAGAAAGCTGGACTTTATTTTTGGGATTGTTTACTGACTTTTGATTGACAAAAGTGGCCAAAAATGCAAACAGTCCCATGTACCCAGTTTTGTTTTTCAGTCCGAAAAATTGAGAAATTTACTTAAATTGTTATTTTGTATCTGCAAACTTAGTATATTTTCATTTCTGGCTTGTACCTGGAGCTGGTTTCTGTTGAGCCATCAAACACTGTGTGAATTCTGGAAGTGGAGCTCGTAAGATCATATTTGGTGAAGGAACCAGGTTAATTGTGGGAAAACGTAAGTCTGATCAGAACTGTACCCATTAGATTTTTTTTCGTTAATAGTAATTTTTAAATTTTAATCTTAAACTTTAGTCTACTAGATAATTGAATGATTTATTTCTGATGGAGTATTTGTTTTTCATATAAACAGATGTCTAGCTGCTATTATGCATGCAGCTGGTGTTAAAAGGTGTCTGTAATGTTTGAATTTATAAATAACAATATGACATGGAGATATATTTTCAAAAAAGAGTGACATCAGTTTGTGGATGCAGGTCATCTTATAACTTTGCATGGATGTGTTGAGGGTCAGATCCTCATAGCTGTAGGTCTGAGGTTTACATACTGCTCTGTGTCACTGTGTGAATGCTGATGGAGGTTACAGGTTAATATTTGGTGAAGGAACACGACTAATCATACAGACCAGTAAGTGATGACCTGTGTTATTTGTGTTCTGATATTTAAAATAATTTTCTCGAGGGATGAGATCAGTGTATATATGCATGTTGATGGAGGGTGTTTATTGTACTATAATGTAACATTGTGTGAGTTATGGAGGTTCAAACAAGCTGATATTTGGAGAAGGAACCAAGTTAATAGTGGAGAAACGTAAGTTTGGTGGGACGTGTTTCTTGAATCTGTATTTTTTTTTTAAAATAAACCTTATAAATAATATATATTTATGAAATGAGTGACTAGACTGTAGGGTGAGATCAGTGTAACTGCATGATGAGGGACAGTGTATATTGTACTGCAGTGTAACACTGTGTGTATACTGGTGCCTCTGGACAGAAGTTAATATTTGGTGAAGGAACACGACTGATCATACAGACCAGTAAGTGATGACCTGTGTTATCTGTGTTGTTACTTTTTAATTCACTTTCTCTGTTGGGTCTGATCAGTGTAGATTTGACATTTTGTCTTTATCCATATATAATGAACTCCATAGACAGTAGAGCTGGATAGAAGAACATTCATGTGCTTAAGCTGCTATTTATCAGTATTTATAGTCAATTCATGTCTCACATCAGTGAAAGTTCAGGGAAACCATATATAAATTATCATCTAAATTAAGAAACCTGTGCACCCTTAAAATAAGCTTGAAAACCCCTATGGCCTTATAGTCAGACCTGTCAGTGGGTTTAATAGTTCAATTTCTGTTCTGTATCTGGAGCTGGTAGTTTCTGTTGAGCCATCAAACACTGTGTGACTAGAGGTACTGGTGAGAAGATGATATTTGGAGAAGGAACCAAGTTAATCGTAGAGAAACGTAAGTTTGTGTGTAACTTTTTTTTTTAACAAAAGAAATAATTAATAAATAACAAAATATGTCTCAGGTGTTTGCTCCATTAAAAGTGATGTTTTCCCTATTCTTTATCTTATCATAAGGCTGTGATATGTGATTACATATAAATTGCGTTCTTTAGATTGAAGCGTGAGATCAGTGTAAATGCATGATGATGGACAGTGTATATTGTACTGTAGTGTAACACTGTGTGAATACTGGTAGTAATTACAAGCTAACATTTGGTGAAGGAACACGACTGATCATACAGACCAGTAAGTGCTAACCTGTGTTATCTGTGTTGGTAAAATTTGCTGTTTGGTCTGCTGTTTTCATAATTTTTTTGGCAGAAAAAAAATTATAATGCAACAATCAATTTTATTAATACACAATAGCAATGTCTATCATTACTTACATATTATTAATTTATTGTTAATTTTAAAGGCAGATGTTGACCAAAATTGAATCAATCTTACATATTCATGAATTAATTTTAAGTAATGCATTTCACTAGAATACCTACTTTGTTCTTGGTTAAATCCCACACGTGTGGTATTTGTCATGGTGAGTGTCTGTGTGTGAATACTGGTGGGTTAAGCAAGATGATATTTGGAACTGGAACTAAAGTATTTGTGGAATCACGTGAGTATTTTTATGTGTTTTAAGTGAATTTTGTTTTAATTTGAATTCTGTGAGATGTAGTCATGAAGACTAAGAAAACTTTATTTTTAGGCTTGTTTACTGAGAAAAGTGGCCAAAAATGCAAATGATTTTCTGTCTGAAAAATTGAGGAATTTACTTAAATGGTTAAATTGTTATTTTGTATCTGCAAACTTAGTATATTTTAATTTCTGGCTTGTACCTGGAGCTGGTAGTTTCTGTTGAGCCATCAAACACTGTGTGAATTCTGGAAGTGGAGATCGTAAGATCATATTTGGTGAAGGAACCAGGTTAATTGTGGAAAAACGTAAGTCTGATCAGAACTGTACCCATTAGAATTCAGTGATTCTGTTTTTCTCAGTCATATGTAAATGTCTTTATTTGTCCCTTATTTTTCTAAGCCGTAAAGTGTCATGTTTATTGTGTTTGAGGGAGATGGGTTATGCTCGTGTTTCCAGCACTGACATGGGAAGGATTTATTTATAAAACACAGATCTACATGTGCCTGGATATGTAGAGGGAGCCTGTTGGGTCTGAGGTTTACATACTGCTATGTGTCACTGTGTGAATACTGGTGGAGGTTACAAGATAATATTTGGTGAAGGAACACGACTGATCATACAGACCAGTAAGTGATGACCAGTGTTATCTGTGTTGTGACACTTGAAATAATTTTCTCTAGGGATGAGATCAGTGTATATATGCATGATGATGGACGGTGTTTACTGTACTGTAGTGTAACACTGTGTGAGTTATGGAAGTGCTGACAAGCTGATATTTGGAGAAGGAACCAAGTTAATAGTGGAGAAACGTAAGTTTCGCGGGAGGTGTTTTTGTACCTGTATCTCTATAACAAAATAAACCTCATAAATGATATCTATAAATATCTATGTTAATGAAATGAGTGACTAGACTGCAGGGTGAGATCAGTGTAAATGCATGATGAGGGACAGTGTATATCGTACTGTAGTGTAACACTGTGTGAATGATGCTGCTGCTGGTTACAAGATAATATTTGGAGAAGGAACACGACTGATCATACAGACCAGTAAGTGATACCAGTGTGGTGAAAAACAAAAACAATTTTTTTTCAGATATATGGAGATGTCCTTATTAGAGTCTTGTTTTATAAGCTGTGAAGTGTTGTGTCTGTTCTGTTTGGGAGAGATGACTTATGGCCGTTTTCCTAGCACTGACATGGTAAGGGTTTGTTTACAGAACACAGATCTGCATAAAGACTCATTATAAAACTTTTTATGAATTTACAGAGGGGCCTGTAGGGTGTGAGGTTTACATACTGCTCTGTAACACTGTGTGCAAGCTGGTGGTGCCTCAAAATTGATTTTTGGCTCAGGAACAAAGCTGATGGTTGAACACAGTAAGTATTTTTGCCAAGTAGTAATTCTTAAATAATTGACTTTATTCTGTTTGGGAGTATAATAATTTTTTCTGGTAGATTGCATGTTTATGAATAGTTGTGATTATGGTGACGGTAGTTGGTCTTATAAGACCTTACACATCTGTCTGTAATGGTTTTGAGTTTATTAATAATAATATTATGTGGAGATATTTTTTCGTAAAAGATAAACTTCAGTTTGTGGATGCGGGTTCATCTTACAACTGTACATGGATGTGTTGAGGGTCAAATCCTCGTAGCTGTAGGTCTGAGGTTTACATACTGCTCTGTGACACTGTGTGAATGCTGGTATCAGTGATAAACTGGTCTTTGGCTCAGGGACAAAGCTAATAGCTGAACAAAGTAAGTATTTGTTGCTACATAATTGTTCACTAGACCTGTCTGGTTTGAGGTTTATATACTGATCTGTAGCACTGTGTGAATACTGGAAGTGCAGGGGGTTACAAGTTAATATTTGGTGAAGGAACACGACTGATCATACAGACCAGTAAGTGATGACCTGTGTTATTTGTAATATTATAATTTAAATGACTTTCTCTGTAGCGATCAGATCAGTGTAAATGCAAGATGGCTGACAGTATTTATTGTACTGTAATGTAACACAGTGTGAATACTGGTGCCGATAGAAGAATTATTTTTGGCACTGGGACAAAAGTGATCGTCCAGCGTAGTAAGTATGGTAATACAGCATGTATCTGTATTAAAATATGTCTGATTTGTATCTCAAAGGGATGGTATTTTTCTAACTATGCATTTTGTTGGCCTATCTGACTGTTCTGTCTTACTAGTAAGTCATCTTCATGTCTACGAGGAAAAGCTCAGCTTTGTCTTTTAAATGGACATTTCTATGAGGAATGTGTATGTCTGTAAATGATAGGGGAGGTTGGAGTGAGCTTCCCAAAGAAACTAATGGTTTGTGTAGTTGGGTGTAGCACTGTGGATGACTGGTACTGGATACAAGTTAATATTTGGATCCGGAACTGGTGTAGTTGTACAACCCAGTAAGTATGATACTTTTCCACAATGTGGATTGTTAGTTGATGGGTGCCTTCATGCTAATGAAATAGTTGGTAATTCCATTATGTGGTGGATTTTACCCTGTGGAGAAACTATACAGTTCAGTAAGGATATTAACTTTATGGACACATTGGTTGATATATTATGTGTGTCCTGCTGCAACCCAGAAAAAAAGCTACAGTAGCTTGATTATTTTACCTTTTAAATGCTAATTTATTTGGGTAGCGTGTAAAACATTTAGTGCTCATATGAATACTGCTCACACAAAGCAATTTGGTAGAAAAATAATGATAAAATGAATTTTGCATGTATTGCTCTGTTGTAAGAGTACGAGACTTTTTTCATTAGGATGCTAAGATTATTTGTGAAATTTGTTCCTTATTGCAGTTGGGTGAGATCAGTGTAAATCCACGACGGTGGTCAGTGTATATTGTACTGTAGTGTAACACTGTGTGAATGATGGTTATGGTAACAAGCTAATATTTGGTGATGGAACACGGCTGATCATACAGACCAGTAAGTGATGACCTGTGTTATCTGTGATGTTACAGTTTAATTTGCTGTTTTCTCTCAGGCTGTGTTTGGTCTCTCCTTCTTTTTAATACTAATGGCTGATCTCATATCTGTTCCATACCTGACAGTTTATTACCCTAAATAATCATATAAACCATTTTCACTGTTAGTTTCTACAGCACCTTTTAGCTACCCTTGTATCTCACACATTGATAAATTTAAATAATTATTTTAGTAGGATACTTTGTTCTTGATTCAGCTTTTACATGTGTGGTATTCGTCATGGTTCGTGTCTGTGTGTGAATACTGCCGGACTCGGCAAGATAGTATTTGGAAGTGGAACTAAAGTACTTGTCGAGTCACGTGAGTATTTTTGTGTTTCAGTTGAAATTTGTAAAAATTACTTTTAATATTTAATATTTGGATTCATTCGATATTCATTGACAACAGAGGGTGAAAGGGCTTTGTTTAACTGTCCTTGGATAGTAGTGTGACTTTCTACGCCTCACAGTCATTCTAGTACCATGACTTTGCACAAAAATGATTAATTATTCAGGTTTGTTATGTTGTTATTTGCATTAATTATTACACTGCATCTGCAGACCTGGCTTGGCCTTTGGGCTAGTAGTTTGTGTTAAGCTGTCAAACACTGTGTGAATGACGGCAGCAGCTATGGAAAGATCATATTTGGAGCAGGAACAAAGTTATTTGTGGAAAACAGTAAGTTTGAACAAACATTTGACAAAAAACTGCTCGGAGTAATTCACGAGTTCCCTCCTGTTTACATGTTTATTCTAGTGCTGAGATGATTATATATGAAATGAGTGCTTTAGACTTTAGGGTGAGATCAGTGTAAATGCATGATGATGGACAGAGTATATTGTATTGTAGTGTAACACTGTGTGACTAGTGGCTATAACAAGATAACGTTTGGCGAAGGAACACGACTGATTGTACAGACAAGTAAGTAGTAACCTGTTTTATCTGCGTCGTTATGTTTTAATTCACTTTCTCTGTTTTGTAAGATCAGTGTAAAAGTTAAGTCCATAATCAGAGCAAGGTAAAGGGTCACTTATATTATTCATTTACCTGTATTTATTTTGTTTTGTAATTAATAATTAGTCATTTGTACTGGAAATATACTGGAATTTAAAAAAATCCTGCTATTTTGTTTATAACGGTATAACTGAGCATGGATGTGTAGACGATCAGGACCTTGTGCCTGTAGGTCTGAGGTTTGCATACTGCTCTGTAACACTGTGTGAATGCTGGTGGCGGGCAAAAAGTAATCTTTGGCTCAGGAACAAAGCTGATAATTCAACACAGTAAGTATTACAGTCTGTTATGTTTAATCATAAACAGATATTTTAATGTCACATGATGCTGTATTTGTATATGTTTCAAAAAGACGATCAGTTAGACCTACGGTGGAATATGTTTGGGTGTGTGCAGTATATTATTCACATTAGTGTTTTCTATTGTCTTTCACTATTTACAACTGGCTATAAAAATGCACATTTTTACGACTTGAAGATTGCCTGATCCCTTTCAGTGTGTAAGACGCAGTAACTGTGTCGGTAGTTTTTGTGCTGTATCTAAACACTGTGTGAATACTGGAAGTGCAGCTGATCCTCTTGTGTTTGGAACTGGGACCCTCGTGCTTGTCCAGTCAAGTGAGTCCTGTCCTTGTTGGGCCCCCCGCCGTCCCCGCTGAGTCTTTGCTGAGTCTTTGCTGAGTCTTTACCTCCATGTCTGGCACGATAATGAGCTTGAAACAACTGTCCAGTTAAAACACCTAAATGTACCTGTGTGTAAACTGGCGAAGAGCTTCATGCTTAGGGCAAGCTGCATTCCTGATATATGCTGAACTGTAAATTTTAAATCATTTAATGTGCTTGAAGTCAGTAGCGAAGGGTTTGTGTATATTTCTATAAACCGCAGTGGAAGGACAGTTATGGAAGACAGCTCATTTTTGGGTCTGGAACGACTCTATTGGTACAATCCAGTGAGTATTACACAGTTGCAGTGCCAGTGTAAACGCTGCACTTCTGTTTTATTTAAATAATTTTAGAATTTAATCCTGGGTAAATTATTTAAATTATGGTGTATAACGCATAACCTTTAAAGTGCTGTCTGTTTCAAAATATTCAAGTTCTAAAAATTGCGTAAATATTGATATTTTTATTTCTTTTAAGTCCTCTGGGTGTTTTTTTGTATTATACAGGCTGCTTAGTTGCTGAGGACAGTTGCTTGATGTATTTGCTATAGTGTGTAATGCTGTGTGACTCAGGGGATAAACAAGATAACATTTGGGACAGGAACCAAGGTGACTGTGGAGTCCCGTAAGTGGTGCAACTTGTTTTCACTTAAATTCTGTAAAAAAAAAAAATATTATTGGAATTATTCATTTATGAAGATGCAATGAATTCCCAGTGTTTTCTATACTGTAACTAAAGTCATGAAGAGGTTTAGTATTTTGTTGTCAGAGATAGACAAAGAAAAACCATTGACTTTACAAGAAATGCTTATGGATAATCACCAGCGGTTTTCACAAAGAGCTTTGTGACAGGCATGTAGAATGGAGGATTCTGGCATTGATTGAATCTGAGTTTATTTATCAGAATGACTGAAGGCAGGACCACAGACCTACAGGGCAGTAGACAAACACCCGCTCATACCAGGCGATAGTAAAGTGCTGGAGTATGTGCAGTAGATTATGCTGTCTGGGGCTGGTGGTTTGTGTCAAGCCGGGAAACACTGTGTGAATCAAGGCACTGGTGCTTTCAAGCTCATTTTTGGAGAAGGAACAAAGCTGATTATTGAAAATCGTAAGTTTAAATATTTCTACTTTTATTATAGAAATAAGTCATTTTTATGCGTGTGATCCAGTATAATTCCTGATTTGCTATACAGTATAATAATGTCAGTCGCGTGATGATGGACAGTGTATATTGTACTGTAGTGTAACACTGTGTGAATACTGGTGGTGCTGCTGGACGGAAGTTAATATTTGGTGAAGGAACACGACTGATCATACAGACCAGTAAGTGATTAATTGTGTTACCTGTGATGTTACTTTTTAATTCACTTCCTCTGAAGGGTCTGATCAGTGTATAATGAAGGAAATAAAATGAGTATTTTTGCTTATAAATAACTCCATAAACATTGGAGTTGAGAAGAACATTGTTGTTATTGATCTTATATTTGTCAGAATTTATAGTGAAAATTTGGCTTTAGGGGTTGTTAACAACAGTGAAATTTAAATTAAATATTCAGATGATAATTAAATTCTCATACAGTCAGACTTTTAAGTGGGTTTAATACAGTTTAATTTCTGGTCTGTATCTGGAGCTGGTAGTTTCTGTTGAGCCATCAAACACTGTGTGAATCGAGGTGGTGCTTCTGAAAAGCTGATATTTGGAGAAGGAACCAAGTTAATAGTGGAAAAACGTAAGTTTTACAGTAACAGTTTTTTCCCCTGTATTTTTAACAAAGATTACCAAGATAACATACATCAAAGTATTTCTTATTGGCTTCATCTGTTAAAATTCACGATTTCCCTGCTATTTATTTATCAGAATGCTGATATGATTATTTATAAAATGAGTGCTTAGACTATAAGGTAAAGGCATCACGAGGGACAGTGTATATTGTACTGTAGTGTAACACTGTGTGAATGATGGTGCTGGACTTAACAAGTTAATATTTGGTGAAGGAACACGACTGATCATACAGACCAGTAAGTGATGATCTGCGTTATCTGTGTTGTTACTTTTTAATTCACTTTCTCTGTTGGGTCTGATCAGTGTAGATTTGACATTTTGTCTTTATCCATATATAATGAACTCCATAGACAGTAGAGTTGGATAGGAGAACATTTGATTAAGCTCCTATTTATCAGTATTTATATTCAATTCATGTATGACACCAGTGAAAGATCAGGAAAAAAGCATACAAATAATAATCAAAATTACGATAAAACTACTTCTTTACGTATGTGATATCAACAATTAAAATAAGCTTGAATAAGATTTATATTCAGAGCAGTCAATGGGTTTGATGTCTGTATCTGGAGCTGGTAGTTTCTGTTGAGCCATCAAACACTGTGTGAATAATGCTGATAAGATCGTATTTGGAGATGGAACAAGGCTGATTGTTGAGAACAGTAAGTTTGAGCACAACTTTGTATTTTCCTAGATTTTTAATAGAAATAATTACGTAAAGGATCGTATAACAACATCACCAGCTCGCAATATCATTTCAGACTTTGTTGCGGACCGATTAATTCATTATGGAAAATAGTAAATTTGGCCAGAACTTTTCTATATTTGTAAAACATTTACATTTCATAATTTCTTATTACTTATAAAATGAGTGGTTCAGACTGTAGGGTGAGATCAGTGTAACTGCATGATGAGGGACAGTGTATATTGTACTCTAGCGTAACACTGTGTGAATGCTGATGCTGGTGCTGCTGGCTGGAAGCTAATGTTTGGTGAAGGAACACGACTGATTCTACAGACCAGTAAGTGCTGACCTGTGTTATCTGTGGTGGTAAAGTTAAAATCACTGGGTCTGATGACATGTTTTCTAACAAGAAGCTGTTATTCCTTGTATTTCATACACATCTTTAATTGCACAAACCAAGTTTTCTTTGTAAGACAGTCAGCAAATAATAAGTATAAGTATAGGCTTATAGTCAGACCAATCAGTGGGTTTCATTGTTTAATTTCTGTTAGTGGCTGAAGATGGTAGTTTCTGTTGAGCCATCAAACACTGTGTGAACAGAGGTGGTGCTGAGAAGCTGATATTTGGAGAAGGAACCAAGTTAATAGTGGAGAAACGTAAGTTTGACTTAATTGTTTTTACTTTATTTACAGCAAAGAAGTAATTATCAAAACGTCACAATATTTCTCACTCACTGTATATTGTTTTAAGGTAGAGATGATCATATATGAAATGCGTGCTGTAGATTGTAGAGTCTGATCAATGTAAATGCATTATGATGGACAGTGTATATTGTACTGTAGTGTAACACTGTGTGACTAGTGGTCTTGGAGTTAACAAAATAATATTTGGTGAAGGAACTCGACTGATCATACAGACCAGTAAGTGATGATCTGGGTTATTCAGGATGTTACATAATAATTCACTTTCTCTTTTGTGTCAGATCAGTGAACAAATAAGTAAATGATCTGTAAGCAAACCTGACCCTTTGTATATGCTTAAGAGCAGTATGAATAGATCAGATATTTATATTTATTGGTCTAAAGAACCATATCAATATTAATTAAACAATATGAGAAAATATGAGATTGTTTTGTTGTCTAATTAGCTGGTGACTTTCAAAAGAACACAAATTAGAGTTATTGCAAGCTTTTAATTATTCTGAATTATTTTATACCGATCCAATTATTCTCAGTTGATGAGGGTATTAGTGAGGAAAGTTTGCTGTGGAGTATTTTGGAGTCATAAATGCAGAGGATCAGAACCTTGTGCCTGTCAGGTCTGAGGTTTGCATACTGCTCTGTGACACTGTGTGAATACTGGTAATGTTGGAAAACTGGTCTTTGGTTCCGGAACAAAGCTGATAGTTCAAAAAGGTAAGTATGACTTCAATCTTCCTTTATTAACAGATTCTAACATGATTAAAGA
>JAODKF010000049.1:14326524-14370915 GCA_026779585.1 Mormyrus proboscirostris | reverse complement strand
TCTATTCCAGAGTCACATGAGAATTCTGCTATTTGTCGCGTTATTGTGGAAGTGTTCTGTGACACTCCTGTGTGCCCTGTGATGTGACACACTGGTGATGGTTAGATATGTTTTTGCTGGTCGCCCTCACACTGTGTGAATCTTAATAATCAGAAGATTGTATTTGGGTCTGGAACTAAAGTGTGGATTCAGCCAAGTGAGTAATTCAGTTTTTAGAAATCTTATTAGAGTTTAATAATACATTCTGAGGAAAGTTTTCTTATATATATATGTGTGTGTGATGTAAAGCAGCTTATATAAAAATGTAAGTCAACTGATCCAAAGCATTCATTTGTATATATCTGTGTACTGTTTGTTCTCAGTTGTGATATCTGGTCACCAGTTTTCATAATTTAATTAACAGAAAAACTATTCTTAAAAGGCAGTCGACTTTAATAATATATTTACTTTAATAATATTTATTACTACTATCATTTTTTCAGTCTGAAAATGTAGTGAAATGTATTCACTGTTTTGTTTTTAGTTTGATAGGCAGAATTTGGCCAACATGAAATAAATCTAACATATTCATGAATTTATTTTAAGTAATGCATTTCACTAGAATGCCTACTTGGTTATATCCCACACGTGTGGTATTTGTCATGGTGCGTGTCTGTGTGTGAATACTGGTGGGGTAAAGAAGATAATATTTGGAACTGGAACTAAAGTATTTGTGGAATCACGTGAGTATTTTTATGTGTTTTAAGTTCTGTTATTTGAGTTTTATTATTTGAGTTCTGTGACGTTTGATCATCAAGACTAAGAAAACTAATCTTTATATTTGGGATTTCTTTCTGACACTGAACCAGAATGACCAAAGACGTGAACAATCCAAAGTAAATTAATGGAACAATCAACTTAAATTGTCATTTGGTATCTGTAATATTAGTGCTTTTTAATTTCTGGTCTGTATGTGGAGCTGGTAGTTTCTGTTGAGCCATCAAACACTGTGTGAATTATGGAGGTGGAACTGCCAAGCTAATATTTGGAGAAGGAACCAAGTTAATTGTGGAAAAACGTAAGTTTGACCTGAACTAATTCCAGTACAAGACAGTGCTGAAATTGCATGCTGATAGACAGTGTATATTGTACTGTAGTGTAACACTGTGTGAATGATGTTGGTGGACGGAAGTTAATATTTGGTGAAGGAACACGACTGATCATACAGACCAGTAAGTGATGACCTGTGTTAACTGTGTTATTATCAGTATTATTGACATATTATTAGACTTTTGCATGTATAACTAACCTCATAAACATTGGAGTTGGGTAGATGAACATTGATGTTATTGCTCTATTATTTATAAGTATTCACAGTGAAAACGGCTTTGAGAGTTGATAGTGAAAATAAAATTAAATACTTATACAGTCAGGCCATTGATTTGGGGTGATGCAGTTTAATTACTTGTCTTTATCTGAAGCTGGTAGTTTCTGTTGGGCCATCAAACACTGTGTGAATTTTGTAAGTGCTGGTAACAAGCTAATATTTGGAGAGGGAACCAAGTTAATAGTGGAGAAACGTAAGTTTGACTGTAACTTTTTTTTTCTTTATTATTAGCAAATAAATGATTGGACAGATTTCAGCATGATTAAAGAGAAGTGTGTGTTTGAAGAGGCTGATGGGAAATGAACATCTAAATATTTTTTTGTATATTTGGCCCGTTAGTGTTTACAGTTCCCGTCCTATTTACATTTTCTTAATGCTACGATGGTTATATATGAAATTAGAGCTTTAGACTGAGATCAGCATAAATGCATGATGATGGACAGTGTATATTGTACTGTAGTGTAACACTGTGTGAATACTGGGGGTTACAAGTTTATATTTGGTGAAGGAACACGACTTATCGTACTAGCAAGTAAGTGGTAACTTTAATTTTGTCCTGCCACCTATTAACACATTGACTGAGTAGTGCCCTGTTTTGTTAATAATCATGGTTAGGGTAAAATCTAATGCAGAAAAAGTTTCTATTTGAAAAAGAACCGTGTACATTTTTGCAAATGTGGTTGATAATTTCCCTGCTTTTCACTTTGGGTTACATTGCACTTTTAAAATACAAATGTAATGCATTTTTGTACTGATGTGGCTGTTTTGCTCATCTAGAAAAGGGTGGAAAAGCCTTCCTGGATTTTACATTATCTGTTAGAGCTGCCAGCCCCCCTGTTAGGTCTAATGCTGTGTGTTTGTAAGCTTAATACTGATGTGACTTTATTAGGTGAGAAAGGTAGGATACATGTTCAGCATTTAGGAGTCATGGGGCACATCGGGGGCATAGCAAGGCAGCGTGTGCTACCATCACGTCCAGATCTCGATTTATAGTAAGATTCAGCTGCTGCTGATGAGTGTTTGTATCTGCAGAGTGAGGTTTACATACTGCCCTTTAACACTGTGTGACTACTGATGGCGGTAGAAAACTCATTTTTGGGTCAGGAACAAAGCTGATAGCTCAACACAGTAAGTACTCCACATTCTGCCCACTACAACTGTTGGAAATTGTTTTCATAAGTTGGAACAGTGTGTGTTTTCAGATGTTTCTCTGAAGTTGGTCAGTGATGAGATAGAGATTGGTCAGATTGATGAGTATGAGATATTGAAACAGGGCAGAAACAGTTGATTTTTTCCAGTTAGAATGACAGTATTAGTGATTTGTCAGTGGGTTGATAGAGTGATTCATAAATTAGTTTGTCAGTAAGAGTGGATTTGCAGCATATCAGCTAATCAATGTCATCCAGTCTGCTACAGACCTTCACACTGACTTGGAAACCCTTTTTTGACTATTTGTCCATCTCAGATGATATAGGATGTGTGCGGCAGTTGGAGTGAACTTTGTTTAGTCTTTTCAGGGATAAAATTGATTAAGTTTGCATCTGTGTCTGTTTATGGTGACAGTGTGTGGTCAGATGTTCCAGCTGGATGCAGTTAAACCATCGGTTTGTTAAAAAGTGGATCTTGCGTCAGCTGTGTTCAGGCTTGTGATGGTTTCAATTATGGTCATAATTTACTTAAAAATGTACTAGAAAGTGAGAAATCAGTAAATATTATGCAATAGAAATTATATTATCTATATGTATTACACTGGTTTAAAACAAGTTTAATATCTGGTCTGTATCCAGGGCTGGTAGTTTCTGTTGAGCCATTAAACACTGTGTGAATTTTGGAGGAGCTACTGGCTACAAGCTCATATTTGGAGAAGGAACAAAGTTAATTGTGGAGAAACGTAAGTTTGTAGCGGCCTTTAATGTATTTTTAGCAAGCCTAAGCATATTCTGGGTGTAATATAACCACTTTTACCTTACAAACGAACCAAACTGAATAATGTTTTTTGTGGCTATTGTGCATGTGATTGACACTGTTCTGTTTGTATCCAGATGTTGATTTGAAATGAATGACATTGATAATTATAACATTACTGATTAGGCTGAAGGGTGAGATCAGTGTCAATTGATGATGATAGACAGGGTATATTGTACTGTAGTGTAACATTGTGTGACTACTGGTGGTGGCTATGGGAAGATGACATTTGGTGAAGGAACACAACTTATCATACAGACAAGTGAGTATTTATGGGTCATTCCGCTCTTAGCTGTGAGGTTTCCTTTGGACTCCTGAGTTTTTGTTCATGGAGGAGCGGATTATCTTTCCGGTGTTGTCTGCTTGTGATACTGCAACTGTCATAAATATGGAACGTTATACAATCTGGGCATATGCATCTTAGCAAGCAAAGTGGACTAATTCTTATTAATTGCATTAAATCATTAGTCAGACTTAGTGAAGTGTCACCGTGTGGCGCAGAGTATTCCTGTTCTGTGCAAGCATGTGTCGTATTTGTCATGATGTGTATCTGTGTGTGAATAATCAGGGAGGTTTCAAGCTCATATTTGGAAGTGGAACCAAAGTACTTGTGGAATCAAGTAAGTTCTCTGATATAATTTTAACCTCCAAAAATGATAGAATGTCAATTGCTATAGATTAAGATTTTGATGGACTTTTCCTGAAGACCCCAGAAGTTAATACATGAGTGGCTTTTTCTTCTGTTGAACTATGTGGGAAAGTCATGGCTTGGCTTGACCCCTGAGTGTTTGTAGAGTTTGGTATGTAAAGATCGGTGCTGTTTTGCTGTTATCATTTTGAGAACTGACTAAGACGCATTTCCAAACGGTGACAATGGAGGTAGCTGTTTACTGTGGTCATGTGGTATCTGACACGTCCCGAGCCGCTCCGTGGCTGCTGATGGTCCTGTGCAAGTGGAATTATTTAATTGCATATCATTGTGGTAAAAAACAATAGTGATAAAATGAGGACGGCTTCTTTACCAGGGCTTGATTTAAAAATAGAGCCACGGTACACTGGCTGATCCATATACCTGTATATCTTATGTTAAACAAGGTGCAATGGGTGGATAGCCAATTTCCCACCGGACTGGTGATCGGGATTCAGATGACAGCTGGTCATTTGGTGTGAATACTATAGCTAATGATGGGCAATCTCTGCAGAGAGGACATGGTGCAACAGAGCAGTGTTAGTGAGCAGTCATACTCACAGATGTTACTGTGTTATCTTAGTATCCAATGGCCGTCACTACAGCCGATAAATATAAGACATCACACAATGCAAGGGCTACAAGGCGTCATTATCAGTCAATGTAGCCATGCTGGCTGGAAAGAGCAGTTTGTGTTGAGGCATCAAACACTGTGTGACATACGGAGGTTCTGCTGGAAAGGTGATATTTGGAGGTGGAACCAGGTTAATTGTGGAAGAACGTAAGTTTGACAAGAACCATTTAAAGAAAAACATTTTTATAGAAAAAAGAAAAAAAGTTATTAATTTGATCAATATTTTTATGTGTGTGAGCCAATATTATTCATTCATTTATGATATTACAATGTGAGTCGCATGATGAGGGACAGTGTATATTGTACTGTAGTGTAACACTGTGTGAATGATGCTGGACGGAAGTTAATATTTGGTGAAGGAACTCGACTGATCATACAGACCAGTAAGTGATGATCTGTGTTATCTGTGTCGTTACCTGTGAGACAGTCGTTTATTTGATACTGCGTATTTTTGAATATATAAATAATATAAATGACTCCATGAGTATTGGAAGAACATTTCATTTATCTGTTATCTGCTTTTTATCAGTATTTACAGCTTTGGGAATTGTTAACGATAGTGAAAGTAAAATTTAATGCATTCTAATTAAATGCTCATTTAGTCACACCATTAAGAGGATTTAATACAGTTGAGTATCTGTTCTGTATCTGGAGCTGGTAGTTTCTGTTGAGCCATCAAACACTGTGTGAATAGAGCTAACAAGCTGATATTTGGAGAAGGAACCAAATTAATAGTGGAGAAACGTAAGTTTGTTTTTTTATATATATATATTTTCAGCAAAGAAATCAAGCAAAGAACAAGCATCAAACTATTTCACCTGTGAAAACTGATTGTTTCTCTCCAGTTTATGTATTACGGTGCTGAGATTATAATTTATAAAATGAATGCTTTAGACTGTAGGGTGAGATCAGTGTAAATGCATGATGAGGGACAGTGTATATTGTACTGTAGTGTAACACTGTGTGAATACTGGTGGTGACAAGTTAATATTTGGTGAAGGAACACGACTGATCATACAGACCAGTAAGTGATGACCTGTGTTATCTGTGTCGTTACCTGTGAGAGAGATGTATATTTGATGCTGAGTATTTTTGAATATATAAATAACTCCATAAACATTGCAGCTGAGTAGAAGAACATTTCATTAATCTGTTATCTGTTTTTTTTATCAGTATTTACAGTAAAATATGACTTTGCAAGTTTAACAAACAGAGAAAATAAAATTTTATGTATCCTAATTAAATACCCATTCACTCATGCTATTAAGTGGATTTAATACAGTTCAGTTGTTCTGTATCTGGAGCTGGTAGTTTCTGTTGAGACATCAAACACTGTGTGAATACAGCTAACAAGCTGATATTTGGAGAAGGAACCAAGTTAATAGTGGAGAAACGTAAGTTTGTCTGATTTTTTCAATATTTTTAGCAAAGAAATGATTAACAAGCATCAAACTATTTCACCTGTTAAAATTCATTGTTTCTCTCCAGTTTATGTATTACGATGCTGAGATTATTTATGAAATGAGTGACTAGACTGTAGGGTGAGATCAGTGTAACTGCATGATGAGGGACAGTGTATATTGTACTGCAGTGTAACACTGTGTGTATACTGGTGCCTCTGGACAGAAGTTAATATTTGGTGAAGGAACACGACTGATCATACAGACCAGTAAGTGATGACCTGTGTTATCTGTGTTGTTACTTTTTAATTCACTTTCTCTGTGGGGTCTGATCAGTGTAGATTTGTCCTTTTGTCTTTATCCATATATAATGAACTCCATAGACAGTAGAAGTTGGATAGAAGAACATTTATGTGATTAAGCTGCTGTTTTTCAATATTTATAGTTAAGTCACGTCTGACAATGAAAGTTCAGGAAAAAAGTATACAAATAATCATCAAAATTACGATAAAACTACCTCTTTACGTATTTGATATCAACAATTAAAATAAGCTTGAATACTCCTATAGCCTTATAGTCAGAGCAGTCAGTGGGTTTAATAGCTTGATCCCTGTTTTGTATCTGGAGCTGGTAGTTTCTGTTGAGCCATCAAACACTGTGTGAATAGAAATGCTGCTGACAAGCTGATATTTGGAGAAGGAACCAAGTTAATAGTAGAGAAACGTAAGTTTTTTTCTTTATTTTGTAGCAAAGGAATAATTAACAAACATCAAAATATTTCTTGTGTGTCTGCCCAATTGAAATCCATGATTTCCCTACTGTTTGCATTATCACACTGTAAGTCTGATTATTTAGAAAATGAGCGCTTAGACCGTAGGCTGAGGACAGTGTATGTTGTACTGTAGTGTAACACTGTGTGAAGGATGCTGGTGGTTGGAAGTTAATATTTGGTGAAGGAACACGACTGATCATACAGACCAGTAAGTGATGACCTGTGTTATCTGTGTCGTTACATTTTAATTCACTTCCTCTGTTGGACCGTATCAAAAAAAAAAAAAAAAGAAATGGGGGAAAAATTAATCTGTACGCAAATCCGAAGAAAAACAATCGTGCCATAACATAATGTTTGTAGTTTGTGTTATTTCATATATAATTAACTTAATCAACAGTATAGTTGGATAGAAGAACATTTATGTGGTTAAGCTGCTATTTATCACCATGTATAGTCAATTCATGTCTGACACCATAGAAAGTTCAGGGACACAATACTGTATATATTCATCGACATAAAAAGCACTGGTATGCTTCCTTACAGATTAGTTAACAGCAGTTAGAGTAAGATTGGATACTCCTATATAATCAGACCATAAAGTGGGTTTCATAGCTTAATTTCTGGTCTGTATCTGGGACTAGTTTCTGTGGAGCCGTCAAACACTGTGTGATTAGAAGTGGTGCTCAAAAGCTGATATTCGGAGAAGGAACCAAGTTAATAGTGGAGAAACGTAAGTTTGTCTAAGCAATTTTACCTGTGTTTTTAGTAAAGAAATAATTAACAAACCCTGCTATTTACATTGTTACTATGCTGAGATGATTATGGAATTACTGGTTACACCAATTATGAGAGACAGTGTATATCGTACTGTAGTGTAACACTGTGTGAATGATGGTGCTCGCAAGCTAATATTTGGTGAAGGAACACGACTGATCATACAGACCAGTAAGTGACGACCTGTGTTATCTGGGTTGTTACATTTTAATTTACTTTTTCTGTTGGGTCTCATCGGTGTAAAATTAAGGATAGTAGCTGTAAGTGTGCAGATTTTAAATTTTCTTTTCATGTACGATCGCCCTCTTATCTGCATTGTTATAATTCTATTGTAGTTAAAATGAATACTTTAGACTGTAGGGTGAGATCAGTGTAAATGCATTATGAGGGACAGTGTATATTGTACTGCAGTTTAACACTGTGTGAATAGTTATGGTGGTGCTAATTACAAGTTAATATTTGGCGAAGGGACTCAACTGATCATACAGACCAGTAAGTACTAACCTGTGTTTCCCATTTCATTTCCCAGTAGAATCAATGTAAAGAAAAAAAAACATCTTCCTTCATTTTTTTCTCAATTTCTATGTGATGCATAAAAAGATACTGTGCTCTGTTATTTAGTCTTTATAGATTCTTCTTGCTAACATGATTATATTAATTTTTAAAAGGGAAAGTGTTAACCTGTTATTTACATGTTCTGTTAGCTTGTTAGGAGGGTAGTTCTGTGATTATGTGTTTTGGTGGTGCATAGTGTTAATATGGATCCATTAGCTGTATTATAGCTGTAATCTATAACACTTTACTTGAGGGGACACAAATAATGTAGTGTTAATGTGTTAACCAATAATTAAGTGTTAATTCATCATTAATAAATTATGACAGTTCTTGTATTCATGCAGGAACTATAGTTAATTATTAACTAATTAGTCAACTAATTTAGTTGCTGATCCTGAACGGTCATACTTGATTAATGATGAATATCAGTATGTGGATGATAGTTGATGCTATAACTGCATATAGATGACCAGAGGGTCAGGACCTTGTACCTATAGGGTCTGAGGTTTACATACTGCTCTGTGACACTGTGTGGATACTGGTTATGGTGGAAAACTGATGTTTGGCTCAGGAACAAAACTGATAGTTCAACAAAGTAAGTACTGAAATATGTTACATTTTATATGGCTTTAAACATAATTTGGTGCAGATTCAGGTTTCATACAGTTCAATATCTGGTCTCAATCTGGAGCTGGTACTTTCTGTTGAGCCATCAAACACTGTGTGAATTATGGAGCTAACAAGATCACCTTTGGGGGTGGAACAAGGTTGATTGTTGAAACCCGTAAGTTTTACCAGAACTTTTTCTTAATATTATCTTGTAAATAATCCTATAATATTACAACAGTGTCAGTATCATCCTGGTTAGATTCACTTCCAGTGGTTTAGAGTGTGTGAAATGATAGCATGCATTCTGTATATTAGTGTCACCTCTGCAATGTATTTTGTGTTACCTTGTAACACTGTGTGAATACTGGAGCTGGTGCTGGAAAGTTAATATTGGGTGAAGGAACACGGCTGATCATACAGACCAGTAAGTGACGTCCTGTGTTATCTGTGTTGGTAAAGCTTCATTTGCTGTGTCCTCCCAGGCTGTGTCTGCTTACCTTTTTTCTTAATTTTATTGGGAGGCGAATCAATCCAATAACACTATATTAATCAGTCTGTCATTCCTCATAGATCATTCATCTATGTAATAAAACAACCAGTAAAACTTTATAAGGCACAGACAAAAACTGGAAATAAACAATAAATTTAGGCAATGAGTAGAATTTATTATTTCTTTCCTATTTCTGTTTTTGTAGAGATGATTATGTTGAATGATTGTGTTTGACTGAAGGGTGAGATCAGTGTAAATGCTTAATGATGGACAGTGTATATTGTACTGTAGTGTATCACTGTGTGAATACTGGTACTGGGGTTAACAAGATAATATTTGGTGATGGAACTCGACTGATCATACAGTCCAGTAAGTGATGACTTGTTATATCTGCATTGTTACATTTTAATTCACTTTCTCTGTTGGGTCTGATCACAAGAATGATGTGGGGGGAAATTTGAGAATTTGAAGTCTGACCCTGTGTGCTGTATTTGCTCCAGTCTATTTCTGTATGTTTCAGAGTAGCATGTAAACATCATATATTTAATTATAACCTATGAAAATCAAAAAAGATTTTCTTGTTTAATTAATTGGTGTCATACAGACAAGTGAGTAGTACCTTAAATGACTATTATATTATAGTAATTGAAATTACTATGTTAATAGTTACATCACTATTTGTCCAGAAAAGGTGGCATAAAGTTATTTTGTGGGAAGCTGGCTGTTATATATTACGTAGTACTTCATTTCGTCGAGGTCTGATTAACTTTGGCAGAATAGCTAAATACTATATTCACTACATTCAAACATGTTTGCAGTAATATTGTGTTTATGCTATTATGTTTTGAGATCAAAACATAATCTAGTCATTAAGTTTCTCATGTCTCTCCCATCCTGGCTGTGTTTACACACATAGAATTCGTCACGGTGCATAGCTATGTGTGACTATTACCGGGACGTACAAAGTCATTTTTGGCCATGGAGCTAAAGTCTTGGTGGAACCAAGTAAGTCGTCTTTGAATTATATGAATTAATTAATTGAATATTTGAATGAATGTGCAGATTAATCACCGGCGTAATATTTAACAGAGGGTGGCTTGCTGGTTTCTCTAAGTTCGGATGGATTACAGATAATGGTATAAATAGGACTGCAGTAAGTGGCAGGTATTTATAATGGATGAGAGCACAGTGTGAGGAACTCAGCTGATAAGATGGTGTTTGGACATGGGACTCTCTTATTTGTAGAGCCGAGTAAGTAAACTGTGGTGTCCTGCCTTATTTTTTAATACATTTCATATGTCGTGAAACTAAAATGCTGTATCTTAGATATATATTCAACTGATTAGGCCAGATTTTAATGTTACAGCAGGGACCATTTACAAACGGACTGTCCAGTGTACTAGAAAATGACATTAATATGCAGCGTATACCCATGATTCAGTGGGTTTAATATATTTTAGTTTCTGGTCTGTATCTGGAGCTGGTAGTTTCTGTTGAGCCATCAAACACTGTGTGAATAATGCTGGCAAGATCATATTTGGTGATGGAACAAGGCTGATTGTTGAGAATGGTAAGTTTGAACTTAACAGAATTTTCTTAGAGTATTGATAAAGGTTATTCTGTACAGAATCCTATAACAAAATAATTTTGCAAGGTTGCAATATTATTCCAGTCCTTGTTATGCTGACTGGTTACTTAATTGTGGTAAAGTGTAAGTTTGGCCAGTATTGTTTAGTTTTGTGTAACCGTACAACATTAACGTTTTATAAGATGATTACTTATAAAATTAATTCTTCTTTAACTGTAGGGTGAGATCAGTATTAATGCATGATGATGGACAGTGTATATTGTACTGTAGTGTAACACTGTGTGAATGATGGTACTGGAGGTTACAAGATAATATTTGGTGAAGGAACACGACTGATCATACAGACCAGTAAGTGATGATCTGTGTTACCTGTGTTGTTACTTTTTAATTCACTTTCTCTGTTGGGTCTGATCAGTGTAGATTTGACCTTTTGTCTTTATTCATATATAATGAACTCCATAGACAGTAGAAGTTCGATAGAAGAACAGAAGAACATTTATGTGATTAAGCTGCTGTTTTTCAATATTTATAGTTAAGTCACGTCTGACACTAATGAAAGTTCAGGAAAACTGTGATAACCTGTATTTTCTGTGTTCTAAAGTTCTATCATTTAACCACTTAAGAAGAAGAATCAATCAGTCATTTCTTGTATCTCACTGTCTTTAATTAAACCAAAAAAATTAACCAAACCATCATAAAAACTGGAAACAAGTAAAATTGGAAACAAGTAATAAATACTTGTAATGAGGTTCACACAGTTGAAATGAAGTTGAATTGCAGACCTGTTTACATTGCTAATAGGTTGACATGATTACTTATGAAATGAGTGCGTTGGACTATAGGGTGAGATCAGTGTAAATGCATGATGATGGACAGTGTATATTGTACTGTAGTGTAACACTGTGTGACTACTGGTGCTGGTTACAAATTAACCTTTGGTGAAGGAACACGACTGATCATACAGACCAGTAAGTGATGACCTTTGTTATTTGTGATGTTTTTCTGTGGGGTCAGATCTGTATAAAATAAATTAGAATTAGAATGCTTGTACTGTATTGTCATCATACAATGTACAACTAAATTGTCCGACAACTTGTAATAACTGCAAGATGCAATTATATAAAAAGAGGTGATTGATAAAAGAAAAAATTGTGTAATGCATTTCAACCTGTAGAATTATTGATTTTGTTTACATTGTTATAAGTTTGAGATGTCTATGAAATGAGTGCTTTAGACTGCAGGGTGAGATCAGTGCAAATGCATGATGATGGACAGAGTATATCGTACTGTAGTGTAACACTGTGTGTATACTGGTAGTGGGGTTAACAAGATAATATTTGGTGAAGGAACTTGCCTGATCATACAGACCAGTAAGTGATGACCTGAGTTATTTATGATGTTACATAATAATTCAGTTTCCTTTTTATGTCAGATCAGTGAAAAAAATAAGGAAATGATCTGTAAGCAAATCTGATCCTGAATTTCTATATGTTTAAGAGCAGTATAGATATGTAATATATATATAGTATATGATATAATTATATTCATCACTCAAAAGAACCACATCAATGTTAGAAAATTTGAGAAAAATGTAAGATTTCTTAGTTTCATTACTTGGTGACATTCAAAAGAACACTATAGATTTATTACAAGTTATGGCTTTTAATTTGTATGTATTTGTTTAATATTTGCTGTTCTGACTGACCTGATTATGCTCAGAGAGTTAATTAGAGAGTTTATTACAGTTTGCTGTGGAGTATTTTGGAGTTATAAATGCAGAGGGTCAGGACCTTGTGTCTGTCAGGTCTGAGGTTTGCATACTGCTCTGTGACACTGTGTGAATACTGGTGGAAAAATGGTCTTTGGCTCAGGAACAAAGCTGATAGTTCAACAAAGTAAGTATTGAAATGTATTACATTTTATAAGGTTTTAAACATAATTTTGTGCATGACGTGGTTTAATACAGTTCAGTACCTGGTCAATATCTGGAGTTTCTGTTGAGGCGTAAAATGCTGGTAACAAGATCACATTTGGAGGTGCAGCAAGGCTGAAAAAAATCAGAGGATTGTGTTTTTATGGCGAGTTATATTTAACTTAATCACTGGAATCCTGGATAGCTGGGCAGGATCCTATTCCAGTGCCTTAGATATTACATCCAGTGTATTTTGTGCTGCCAAGTAACACTGTGTGAATACTGGTGCTGGGAAGATAACATTTGGTGAAGGAACACGACTGATCATACAGACACGTGAGTACTGCTACTGGCTTAAATTTACAGTATTAATGTTTACATCACCATCTGACCGTGAGGTTTTCTTTTTTTGTCAAAGGCTGGCTGTTTTTGATGTTATGTACAGTACACTGCATTTCATGAGATCTGATTATCTTTGGCTAACTTGGCAGAATACTTAAACACCTTCAACTATGTTCAAATGTGTATGCAGTGCAGATATTATGTTTATATTCATTTTTATATCAATACATAATTTATTCATCAAGCTTTCCAGACATTGTGGGTCTCTTGTCTCTGATTCTGGCTGTGAAACACACCTTTTATAAATGAACTGGCCAGTTTACTAGAAAATGACATTTATATTCAGCATAAAACCATAATTTAGTGGGTTCAGGACAGTTTAATTTCTGGTCTGTATCTGGAGCTGGCAGTTTCTGTTGAGCCATCAAACACTGTGTGAATTATGCTGGTAAGATCATATTTGGAGATGGAACAAGGCTGATTGTTGAAAATGGTAAGTTTGACCAGAAGATTGTACTTTTCTACATTCGAGTTTGTTTTTTAAATACAGTCTTGAAAATGATCCTGTAACAGGACAGCGGTGACAATAGCAGAGGGGACAGGCTTCCAGTGCATTAGACTGTGTATAATTACAGGACGTATCTAATAAATTGTCATTACAGCTACAGTGTATTTTGTGGTGCGGTGTAACACTGTGTGAATGCTGGTGGGGCAGCTGGGAAGTTGTTATTTGGTGAAGGAACTCAACTAATTGTACAGACAAGTGAGTACTGGCTTAAGTTTACAGTATTAATATTTACGTCACTATTTGACCAGAGGGTTTTTTGTGGAAGTTTGGCTGTCTCTGATATGATGTGTATAACACTTCATTTCATGAGATCTGAATATCTGTGGCTAATTTGGCAGAATATTTGAACACCTCTCACTATATCAAATGTGTATTCAACAATGAAAGTAAGTTTAATAATTTTTATATAAACACATAATTTATTTATTAAGTTACCCAGACACTGTGGGTCTCCTGTCGCACTGATTCTGGCTATGAAACATGCCTCATACAAATGTACTGTCCAGAGTACTAGAAAATGACATCTATATTCAGTATAAATAAATTATTCAGTGGGTTCAATGCAGGTTAATATCTGGTCTGTATCTGGAGCTGGTAGTTTCTGTTGAGCCATCAAACACTGTGTGAATTTTGGAGGAGCTGGTAAGATCATATTTGGAGATGGAACAAAGCTAATTGTTGAGAATGGTAAGTTTGAGCACAGCATTTTCCTAGATTTTTTACAAAATGATTCTGTAACAAATGCTGTAGCACAACACAAAGTAACAATATATCTGTGTCCTTGCTATGCTGACTGGTCAGTTAACTGTGGAAAACTGTATATGTGATGAGAACTGTTTAGTTTTATATAAAATTACATTTTATTCATTTATCTGAAACTTTTATCCAATGCAACTTACAGTAGATGGTAGTGTTATTATGTATTTGTGCTCTCTGCGATTTGAACTCGCAACCTTTACAGTTTGTGCAGTGCTGTAAAATGCAGGAGTATGTTTGCAAGTATATTTGTAAACTACAGTGGAAAAAAAATTGTAAAATATTGCAAAACTGCTTTAAAAATGAATGCTTTAGACTGCAGGGTGAGATCAGTGTATATTGTACTGTAGTGTAACACTGTGTGAATACATATGATAACAAGCTAATATTTGGTGAAGGAACACGACTGATCATACAGACCAGTAAGTGATGACCTGTGTTATATATGATGTTACAGTTTAATTGTTTTTTTCAATGGGATCAGGTCAGTGTAAAATTGAGAAATTAACATTTCACATTCATACATATATAACACCATAAATAACTATGTTCATAATTAAAAAGAGAATCTGTGTAAACATTATTTGTGTTAGAATTTGCTACTAATCTCAATTAAAAAAATTGTAGATGCAATACACTGAATACATCAGTATATGGGTCCAGGTTCATGTTCTAACTACAAGGATTTCTTGAGGACCATGACCTGTCAGATCTGAGATTTACTTGGTTTTGGTGGAAAACTGGCCTTTGGCTCAGGAACAAAGCTGATAGTTCAACAAAGTAAGTAATGCAGTGAGTTACACTGTATAAAGGTTTAAACATAATTAAGTGCCTTACATAGGTTTAATAGCCTTTAATATCTGTTCTGTATCTGGAGCTGGTAGTTTCTGTTGAGCCATCAAACACTGTGTGATATCTGGAGTTAAGACCACGTTTGGAAGTGGAACAAGGTTGATTGTTGAGAATCGTAAGTTTGACCAAAAGTTTGTTTTGCTACGTTTTTTATAATATAATTTTTCAAACAATCCTGTAACTTAACAGCAGTGACAATACCACTTTAATCCCGGTTATTGAGACAGTGCCATTAAACCGTGCGGCGGTGGTGCTGGGAAGTGAATATTTGGTGAAGGCTCATGACTTACCAAGTGACTCCTGTGATAAATATACAATAATAGTATTTATGTCTAGAAGGTTTTTTGTGGATAGCTGGCTGTTTCTGATATACTGTATAGTACACTACGCTTCTCAAGATAAAAATCTATCTGTCTATTCAAGGATATATGAAATAACTATGTTTGTACTAATTTTTATATCTATGCTTAATTTATTGATTAAATTACCCAGACATGATGCAGGGGGTTTAATATATTTTGATTTCTGGAGTATCTGGAGCTGGTAGTTTCTGTTGAGCCATCAAACATTGTGTGAATTATGCTGATAAGATCATATTTGGAGATGGAACAAGGCTGATTGTTGAGAATGGTAAGTTTGAACTTAAATTTTCTTAGATCATTGATAAAAATTATTGTGTAAAGAATTCTATAATAGAATAATTTTGCAAGGTTGCAATATTATTTTAATCATAGTTATTCCAGTTGGTTAATTGTGGAAAACGTTTGACCATACCTTAGTTTTGTATATTCATAAAACATTTAAATATGATTACTTATGAGATTTGTGCTTTAGACTGTAGTGAGATCAGTGTAACTAAATGATGCGGGACAGTGTATATTGTACTGTAGTGTAACACTGTGTGAATACTAATAGTGCTGCTGGTTGGAAGTTAATATTTGGTGAAGGAACACGACTGATCATACAGACCAGTAAGTGCTGACCTTTGTTATCTGCGTTATCACATTTTAATTTACTTTCTCTTTTGGGTCACATCAGTGTAAAGTCAAGGAAATGAAAAGTGAGAAAATGTATATTTGATCCTGAGTATTGTTGCATATATAAATAATTCCATAAACACTGCAGTAAGAAACAAGATGGTATTTATCTGTTATTTATAAGTATTTCCGGTGAAAAATAGGCTTTGGGATTTGATAACAACAGTGAAAAAGCAAAGTAAATTCTCGTATATCCTAATTAAGACCTCATACAGTCAGGCCAATAAATGAGATTAATAAAGTTTAATTAATCTGAGGTCTGGTGGCTTCTGTTAGGCCATCAAAAGTAAGGAAATGATCTGTAAACAAATCTGACCCTTTGTGCTGTATTTCTCTATATTTAAGAGCAGTATGTAAACATCATATATTGGTCATTTAAAAGAAGAATAAAGTTACTGCATGCTTTTAATTCGTATGTAAGATTTTATACCAACCTACTTATGCAAAAACTGGAAACAGACAATAAATGCATATTTATTATATATGCCATAAGTTGTACACAGTGGAAGTTAGATGCGAAATGATTATTTAATGAAATGAGTGCTTTAGACTGTAGGGTGAGATCAGTGTAAATGCATGATGAGGGACAGTGTATATTGTACTGTAGTGTAACACTGTGTGAGTACTAATAACTTGAAGTTAATATTTGGTGAAGGAACACGACTGATCATACAGACCAGTAAGTGATGACCTGTGTTATCCATTGCAGTTTAATTCATTTTCTTTATGGAGTGAGATCAGGGTAAAATGAATTGTGCAGTAATGTTTGATAACATGATATAACCAGAGGTAACCATAAAATATACATATTTCTTGTGCTTTTGAACCCGTAGAATTGATGATTTCCCTCTCATTTACATTATCATAAGTCTGAGAAGATTAATAATTAAATCAGTGTTTAGACCGAACAGTGAGATCAGTGTCAATGCATGATGATGGACAGTGTATATTGTACTGTAGTGTAACACTGTGTGACTAGTGGTACTGGAATTTACAAGTTAATTTTTGGTGAAGGAACTCAACTGATCATACAGACCAGTAAGTGCCAATCGGTGCTATCTGTGTTTCAAGTCATTGTGATCGTTTAATTAGTATTTGAATTATTATGTATATTTTACTATTAATCTGATTATTCTCAGTTGAAAAGGTTATTAGTGAAATGAGTTTCTGGTGGTATGTTTTGGAGTTACGTATTTGGAGGATCAGGACCTTGTGCATGTTGAGTCTGAGGTTTACATACTGCTCTGTGACACTGTGTGAATGCTGGTGGCAATTACAAGATAATATTTGGTGAAGGAACACGACTGATCATACAGACCAGTAAGTGATGACCTGTGTTATCTGTCAATTTCAAGATATTGCATTCTTTTAATTAGTCTTTTAATCATTATGAATAGTTAAATTGACCTGATTATTCTCAGTTAGGGAGGTTATTGGTGAGAAAAGCGTGCAGTATTTTGGAGTTATATCTGTAGAGGGTCAGGACCTTGTGTAGGATCTGAGGTTTACATACTGATCTCTGACACTGTGTGAAGGTTGGTGCTGGTGACAAGTTAACGTTTGGTGAGGGAACGCGACTGATCATAGAGACCAGTAAGTGATAACTTGCTATCTGTGCCAATAAGATTTTATTAGCTGTTTTCTCCCAGGCTATTCAGGGTATTCAGTTTAACAATAGATTCTCTCTATATCATGAATATAATGTGTTTGTTCAGTTATATATGTGTTGATCTAAAGTATCTGTGGAGAATCCTGGGCTTGGACTTTAATTAAAATTTAAATTGTATTGAAAATGATTAGAGATGATTGTTTAAAGGGCAGTGATAGCTGATTGGTCACCCCACCGCTTATCTAGTACAAAGCCAGGGGGGCGGGGGGGTTAATATGCTCAAACATTAGTTATTAACCGGGTAACACCCAGATCTGGTGAGTGACAGGTGTCCAACGTGAAAGGCGTCGCTGTGAGGACAACGGGTGACATTTGGACAGCAGAGTTGGGTCACCGTGTTAGGAGTCTTTGACGTCATTCAGATGATATTCGGAATCATTCGTGGTTTTTCATGCCTGACACCAGTGGCAATACTGTAGCACATTTATTGTCAAAATAATTAGAGAATCTATTTTTAATGTAAAGTGATGAAAAGTTCCCTCGATTTTAGAATTCCCCCCTGGGATCAATAAAGTTAATTCTAATTCTAATTCTCCAAATATCATTAGTCATGTTAATTAACCAAACTTTCTTTCCGACAAAGTCCTGCAAATTAAGAGTTTGCTTAAATGCTTCATGCCAATTTTATTGTTCTGTGCCTGGAGCTGGTAGTTTCTGTTCAGCTACCAAACACTGTGTGAATTATGGAGGTGCTGTTGACAAGCTGATATTTGGAGATGGATCAAAGTTGATGGTTGAAAAACGTAAGTTTAACCAAAACTTTATATAAATATATCTTATTTAAATAATCACCCTGTAAATAACCCACATAAGATTGTCTAGGATTTTGTACAGTATGAATGTATGCGCAGTATGTAATAAATAGATTTCGTTTTTATGAGACAAGATTTAAAAAGTATTTAAAAAGTAATATATTATTTGTTCCTACATATATGTAATATGAAGGATATATTCGATATACTGATATTACATCCACAGTGTATTTTGTACAGTCATGTAACACTGTGTGAATGTTGGTTTTGGGAAATTAACCTTTGGTGAAGGAACACGACTGATCATACAGACCAGTAAGTGATGACCTGTGTTAACTGTGATGCGGCAGTTTAATTCACTTTTATGGGTTAGGTCAGTGTAAAATGAATAATGTACGATAACTTCAGGATAATGTGATACAAGCAGATGCAAACTATAAAACTGTTGAATTTATAGTGCTGAGATTATTTTGCTCATAAAATAAGTACTTTAGACTGTAGGTGAGATCAGTGTAAATGCATGATGACAGACAGTGTATAATGTACTGTAGTGTAACACTGTGTGACTACTGGTTCTGGTTGGAAGTATGTCTTTGGTGAAGGAACACGACTGATCATACAGTCCAGTAAGTGCTAAATAGTAGTATTTAAAATGTCATAGATTAATTTTTCCAACATATATGTAAAATGGCAGGATATATTATTTCTACTCATATAATATCCGCAGTGTATATTGTAATGTAGCGTAACACTGTGTGGATACTGGTGCTCGCAAGTTAATATTTGGTGATGGAACACGACTGATCATACAGACCAGTAAGTGATGACCTGTGTTATCTGTGATGTTACAGTTTAATTCACTTTCCTCATGGAGTCAGATCAGTGTGAAATGAATGCAATATGGTTTGATAACTGCAAGATCATGATGTAACCAGAGCTAAAACATAAAGCATACATATTTACATGCCTTTTAACTAGTAGAATTTATTATTTCTACCAATTTACGTTGTAATACATCTGAAATTATTTATAAAATGAGTGCTTTATGCTGAGGGTTGAGATTAGTGTAAATGCACATGAGGGACAGTGTATATTGTACTGTAGTGTAACACTGTGTGAATACTAATACTCGCAAGTTAATGTTTGGTGAAGGAACACGACTGATCATACAGACAAGTGAGTGCTGGTTTATAGTTACAATATTATTGTTTATGTCACTATTATGCTGTAGTATAATGAAAACTGATTTGTGGGTCAGTACCAGCATATATCCAGAACAGGAAGTGGGTTTAATACAGCTGAATTGCTTATGTTTTGCATCTGGACCTGATAGTTTGTGTCGGGGCGTCAAACACTGTGTGAATTATGGTGGCAAATTCCTGTTTGGAGGCGGAACAAAGTTATTAGTGGAAAACCGTAAGTTTGATTCTGTCTCATGTTTTTGGGACTGGGGATACTTCTGAATGCCTGAAGTGAAGTCTGTTGTTTAATGAGCCAGTGTGTGACGACTGATGGGTTTGAGTTACTATGGATATAGTAGCTGACTGTAGTTCTTGAAAGCTAGGTGTTATTGATGTATTTCGCTAAACCCTGTCACAGACCAAGCGGCTGTCTCTTCGGTGTGTAGAAGTATGACTCACCAATTATGCCAGTCTACCGAGTTTGACCGTTGTCATCCACTTTGTTTCTAAGGTCATAAAACACTTTTACAAACACAGTAGCACAGTCTACTACTGAAGATCCTGGGTAACAGTGTTCTTTAAAAACGTCTGCTATAGCAGCCAGCGGAAGGTAGCAAATGGTCAGACTGTGGGCACCGTTCTGATGATGTTTATTGTGCTGTACTGTAACATGGTGTGAATGACGGTGTTGGGAAGTTAACCTTTGGTGAAGGAACACGACTGATCATACAGGCCAGTAAGTGATGACCTGGGTTATCTGTGATGTTACAATTTTATTTACTTTTCCTGTGGGATCAGATCAGAGTAAAATGAATCGTGCAGTAATATTTGACAACTGCAAGATAACATGATGTACCCAGAGGCAAACCATAAAACATGCATATTAATTGTGCTTTTTCAACCTATAAAATTTATGATTTCCATTGATTTCCATTGTTATAAATCTGAGATGCTTAATTATGAAATGAGAACTTTAGACTGCAGGGTGAGATCAGTGTAATTGCATGATGATGGACAGTGTATATTGTACTGTAGTGTGTCACTGTGTGAATACTGGTAACACTGGTGGATGGAAGTTAATATTTGGTAAAGGAACACGACTGATCATACAGACCAGTAAGTTATTTTGTGTCTTTTCTGTGTTATTTTACAATTCATTTTCTGTTTATAGTTAGATCAGCATAAATGCACGATGATGGGCAGTGTATATCAGGGGTGGCCAATCATATCCGCAAAGGGCCGGTGTGTATGCGGGTTTTCGCTGCAACTCCCTAATTAGATTACTAATTAGAGGACTGATTGGCTGAAGAGTCCTCACACCTGGGTTTGAACAGCTGACCTAAAGGTTATCCCAAAAACTTGCATACACACCGGCCCTTTGTGCATAAGATTGCCCACCCCTGGTGTATATTGTACTGTAGTGTAACACTGTGTGAATACTGGTAATTGGAAGCTAACCTTTGGTGAAGGAACACGACTGATCATACAGACCAGTAAGTAATGAAATATGATATCTGTGTTGGTTAAGTTTAATTTACTGTTTTCTTCCAGGCTGGGCACCTGTTTTCATAATTTTGTTGACAGACAAATCATTCCAACAACACTGTGTTATTCTCACTGAATTCATAGTCAATTAATCTGTTTATTACAGAAACCAAAAGTAAAACTGCATTCAAGGTGCAGTTTGGTCAAAATATGTGAAATTGTGCTTTAGAATATAGGGTGAGATCAGTGTAAATGCATGACGATGGACAGTGTATATTATACTGTAGTGTAACACTGTGTGACTACTGGTGTTGGTGGTTACAAGTACATATTTGGAAAAGGAACACGACTGATCATACAGACAAGTAAGAGCTAACTTTAACTCTGAAAACATTTATTTGCTATTTACAGATTTTGTGGTTGGTTATTTATCTATATATACTCTTTTTGTATATTGATAATAATCTGATGCATGAACTTGTTTTCTAAAGGACATAGTGAGACAGACTGTCTTAGGAAATAGGTAATATGACGTTTTCAATAAGGCTGTGATTTATGCATGGAAGTGCAATTAGTCAGTGGGCTGTACCTGTAGAGGGGTTTACAGACTGCCCCGTACTGTACCTGTAGAGGGGTTTACAGACTGCCCCATACTGTACCTGTAGAGGGGTTTACAGACTGCCCCGTACTGTACCTGTAGAGGGGTTTACTGACTGCCCTGTAATGCTGTGTGAATGCTGGCTTTGGGGGTGCAAAGCTGACATTTGGGGAAGGAACAAGACTTTTCATAAACACAAGTAAGTAATCCAGTACTGATGGCGGTCATCCCTCCTCTGGCACTCTGACATCTCTTAATTCTGTCATTTGTAATTAACACTTTTGTCTCATACGGCTGCTGTAACCCTGTCATTCGGCACTCTCCGTCTGAAACGGATTATATGTTTACAAATCATCCTTTGGGTGGAAATATATTTTTTGTGCCGAAATACACTTTAGCACATCGAGGCTTTATGTCTGACCTCCGTGACCCGTGTCCTAAACGTGACTGAAGGATGAAGTGCATCCGTGGCTCCATCAGGCTCCTCACAGACATGAAATGCTGTTAACGCTAACAGGCAGGTGCCATGTTGATCTGATTTGTCAGTCAAAGACGTTTCAGTGATTACAGTCATCGTGACACAGAAATCGTGGGGAGCCCAGTGTCTATAGCTGGTTGGAGAGTCCAGATGGTGGACTGTTGTTTTTGTATGGGCCTTCCATTCTGTGTGAGGGCTGCTGGATTCAACAAGCTGACGTTTGGGTCTGGAACCAGATTATGGGTGAATTCCAGTGAGTAATCACATCTCAGCTTCTTACCAGAAACTATTCTGCTTATTTAGCCACTTAAATACAATAACAGTAGATATAATCTAATATAAACATACAGATTGTGAGATAAAATATGTAGAAAAAATGTAGCACTGATATAAAGGCATATTTATTCAAATACGTATTAATATTGTATAGTCTGAGTGATTGTGTGGGGGGTGGTTTTTGCTGAACTGTTAGTGACTGTGTGAATAATCAAGTAAAGATCATCTTTGGACGTGGAACCACACTCTACGTGGAACCTAGTAAGATGTTTCTCTTCATTTATTTAAAAATGATGCCATAATTCATTTATTTCAACAGTTTACATGTAAAGGCATTAATAACAAAGGATATTCAAACTTAATTATGGTTTATGGTGTAACTTGCACAGATGTGTAGATTTTCAGGACCTTATGACTATGACTATGCATTGTAGAGGTTTAAATACTGCTGAGTGTCACTGTGTGAATACTCTTAGTGGTTACAAGTTAATATTTGGTGAAGGGACAAGACTGATCATACAGACCAGTAAGTACTAAGTACTTGTGTTTTTGTTGTTTAATTCACTTTCTCCGTGGGGTCAGATCAGACATATATTGTGCAAAAATGTACAGTGACTGCAAGATGACATGATACAACCAGAGACAAAACATGAAAGACAAATATATCTGTTTTTGAGCCTGTTGATTCATTTACCTCACATGAAAAGTGACTGTAGAGTGAGATCAGTGAAACATGATAGACATTTTATGTTATACTGAAATATAACACTGTAACTGCTGGTACTGGGGTGGATAGGTTAAGGTTTGGGGAAGGAAAACGACTGATCATACAGAGCAGTAAGTATCGAGTTTATCTGTGATGTTACAGTTTAATTCACTTTCTTCGAGGGGTCAGATGAGTGGAAAGGAAATGATCTATAAGTGAATGAGTGTATTTGCTATACAGAATTTTTGAGTTATATATGCAGAGGGTCAGGACCTTCTACCTGTAGGTCTGAGGTTTACATACTGCCCTGTGACACTGTGTGAATGCTTACAAGTTAATATTTGGTGAAGGGACACGACTGATCATACAGAGCAGTAAGTGATGATCTGGGTTATTCATGATGTTACATAATAATTGCGTTTCTCTTTTGTGTCAGATCAGTGGAAAAAATAGTACAAAAAAAGTAAATGATCTGTAAACAAATCTGACCCTTTGTACTGTATTTGCATATGCTTAAGAACAGTATGTTAACATAATATACTTATATATATATTCATCACTGAAAAGAAAAACATCAGTATTAATTAGAAAATCTGCGAAAAAATCTGAGATTCTTTGTTGTTTAATTACGTGGTGACATTCAAAAGAATACTATAGACTTATTGCAAGTTATTGCTTTTAATTAGTATGTATTTGTTTTATATTTGCTGTTCTGACTGACCTGATTATGCTCAGAGAGTTTATAAGAGAGGAAAGTTTGCTGTGGAGTGTTTTTCAGTTACATATATAGAGGGTCAGAACCTTGTGCCTGTCAGGTCTGAGGTTTGCATACTGCTCTGTGACACTGTGTGAATACTGGTAATCTTGGAAAACTGGTCTTTGGTTCTGGAACAAAGCTGATAGTTCAAAAAGGTAAGTATGACTTCAATCTTCCTTTATTAACAGATTCTAACATGATTAAAGAGAAATGTGTGTGAAGAGGCTGATGTGAAGATAAATGGCAGGGGTTTGCTCTGATTCAGAAGCAGCAGAGGGAGAAGTGTCTTTCATGCCGGGACAGTTTTCCTCTATTCCAGAGTCACATGAGAATTCTGCTATTTGTCGCGTTATTGTGGAAGTGTTCTGTGACACTCCTGTGTGCCCAGTGATGTGACACACTGGTGATGCTTAGATACGTTTTTGGTGGTCGCCCTCACACTGTGTGAATGTTAATAATCAGAAGATCGTATTTGGGTCTGGAACTAAAGTGTGGATTCAGCCAAGTGAGTAATTCCATCTTTAGAAATCTTTTTCAAAATCCTACCAATACGTTCCATAATTTCTTTAAAGCCATTTGTAGTTTTTGATGTAGTTATATGTTCAGCTTATACTGATCATCAGTATTTGACTATTTATATTTATGGAGAACTTATTCCCAGCTATGGTGGCCTTTACGTGGGTTTTCCTCTCCGAAACGACAGTTTGACATGAACATTTCCCAGATTAATCCATGCGTTAGGCTGTATTTCTGCAGACGTCTTTCAGAGGAGCTTATTGCAATGATGTAATGCAGTGTGTGAACTATAACAAACTCATATTAGGACCTGGAACTAGAGCTGTTATTCTGCCAAGTAAGTGCCCGGGATTTCATGGCTTTTGTCACGGTGTGTGGGGACCCAGGCTGGGCAGGTAGGGTCCTGCTGTATTCGTTGAGCTCTGTGTCACGGTGTGAATGTGGGAATGAAGATCACCTTTGGAAGTGGGACCAGACTCCTGGTAGAACCAAGTAAGAAAGAAAGCTGTGATTTTCTTAAACAGCTTCAGCTGTCAAAAATCTTTGGGAAAATATTGCCAATCATGCTTGTAAACCAACTTTTGGCTTGTATACTACATCACTGAATTCTCTCATAATGAGATAAATTTGAAATGTAATGCAATTAATGCAAGTATTGTGTTCAATTTGTAATACAAATGTTGTATTTAAGTTGTTATTTACTAAGTCTGGTTGCTACTCTTTTATAGATATGTGTTAGGGTCAAGTGTTGGATCTCAGGGCAGATAATAAATTCCTGTCAATGTAGGAGATGGATCATGTAATTGGACAGTGTACAGTAGTGTATCTCAACCCGGTCCTCAGGGACCCCCTGACTCCCCACGCTTTTGCTCCCTCCCAGCTCCCTGCCACACGGTCCACGTTTACCGGGAGCAGAAATGTGGACTGGAGCTAGCAGGGAGAAAAAATGTGGACCATGTTGGGGTCCCAGACAACCGGGTTCAGAAACACTGGTCTAGAGGGCTTGAGGTTTACGCTGTTTTACGGGGGCAGTTGAGGGATACGCTGGAATAATGTGACCTGGCTTTGCAGCTTTGCGTGCTGCTGTTCGTTGTTTGGTCTGTGACGACATTTTGGATGTCCAGTGCAGTATGGTTATCATCTTATGTTTCCAGTGTGACATATATTATGGGAGAAGAGTCCAGTCATACTGCAGTGGTCATTAGGGAGGGGTGGGGGGCTGGTGCTCTGCTGGTGTTTTTGCTGAGCTTTGTCTGACAGTGTGAATGAGGGACTTAGGAAGCTGATATTTGGAAGTGGGACCAAAATCTTTGTGCAGTCAAGTAAGACTTTTCTTTTTATTATTATACATTGTTAAAATTGTAGAATGAGTAAGATATGTAAACATATTCTTAGTTTTTCACTAAAATTCAGAATAATTGCTATTGTCATTAGCATTGGTGATGAAAAATTTTCTCTCTAAAGTGGAAATTGGGGTTGATGGGTAAATTCAGTTCTTCAGGTAAAATATAATTATTGTCTATATTTTTGGTAAAGGGTAGTAAGACTGTGTTCAAGTAAACAAAAGGAAATATGTAAGTTATTTCATTAAGAGGATATTGTCCAAGACTTCCATATTGTGTGACTGGTTCAGGCAACTGGAAAGTCTTATTTGGAACTGGAACCAAACTGACTGTTGAAACCAGTGAGTACAGCATTGGAATGGTCACCTGTGTTACTATTTAATCATTATGTTATCAGTTATGCTTCATGGGTGCAATAATGTTCTTCTGGAAAGACATTACTTTTCAGTGATGGGACCATACTGGTCTGATTAGAGGAAACATAAACTTGTTTTAACAGGCTGAAAGGTTTTACTGATAAATTCATCGTTTTTCATTGTATCCACCTTATTTTATACGATAGATTGGTATTGATTTTAATTGTTACTTTAATTCTGGATTATACTGTAAAGATAAAAAACCATGGCCATGCTCAGGACAATCAATTGGAAGACTGGATGGATGGATGGACAGATTAAAAAAATCTGAAATCACTATAAACTGTTATTGTATATTGAGCATATAGCTCAAATTCTGTCCACTCCAGGTCAGAATTAGAAAAGCATTGTTGAAATGTACAGCTGCAGCCTGGCTAATGTGAGGTTCAGGCTACTGAACTGTGGTTTTTGATCCTCTTCCTGACACTGTGTGAATACTAATACCTACAAGATAATCTTTGGATCTGGAACAAGAGTTCTGGTTCAGTCAAGTGAGTAATTGTTTACATTAAAGTATAAAAACAGTGTTCTTGCAAAAATATTGTTAGCCTATCTGAACAAATTTGTAATTTTGTTATTCTAGTAGAATTTAGTTTAGGGAAGGCAGAAAATACATTTTTGATGATTTATTTGATGAAACAATTATATTATTAATTTGAAATGAATATGAGAATGGTAGTGTATGTATCTGTACCAGAGATGTCTAGATATTGACCAGTTCAGATGCTAGATCCTTATTGCAGTAGGGCAAACCATTGTGTGAATAATTATGGGAAGATTACTTTTGGATCTGGAACAAGAGTCATTATTCTACCAAGTAAGTAGAAGCAAACAGTCATCAGTTCCTTTAAATCAATCAAAATAACTACCTTTAATTTATTTACGGTGTCGAGTATTTTAGTTTAACATCAATTCCTTGAAGGAGGTCTCTGATTGATGTTGGCAGACATGTTCAGAGATGTTTAAGTGGTATCTGAAGTCTGGGTAGTTATGTCAGAATCATATTGAGCTTCAGAGTAAAATTATTATGCATGAGAAAGAACAAATCACCCTCATTTGTTATTGTGACATACAAATGATAGAGCATGCTTTTCCTTAAAACCTCTGACATGGTAGCTATTTTAATACAGTAACGCACAGAAAGTGTCATAATATTCTAGCTGTTTCAGTTGAATAACACTCAGTCAGTTAATACGATAATGAAAATGTTGTGGCGTATTTGTGAGGACTCCAGGACCAGAGGGCTGTATTCACCTGGTGCTGATTAAGCTCCTGTGTTTTTGCTGAGCTCCATGTGACAGTGTGAATGATGCAGCTGGAAAGCTGATATTTGGAAGTGGAACGAAACTCTTCATTGAATCAAGTAAGATAAAAAGTTTGACGTAATATATTAGATATTAGAGTATATCTCTCACTTCAGACATTAAGGATACAATTATTAATAATTAAAGAACATTCTGCACTTTGAATAGAAAAGGAAAAGAAATAAAACACAGAATGGCTTCACTTTAAATATTACTAAAATAGGATTGTAGTTTAATATTGTAGTATGATGTTAATGACACAGTCTAAGTTGTGATGCCAGATGATAAATAACCAATAAAAGCGTACTGAACCAGGGAGAATCACCAGAATTGAGCTTTCCCAGGACTTGAGACTGTAGACATTTTCCTCAGAATTATTTGGAATTGCACCGGTTTGTTAGACAGCGTGAGCATGGGTTTAGCGTCCAAGGCCCCCACACTGTGTGACTGCGGGGGGAGCCAACTGGAAATATATATTTGGATCAGGAACTAAACTGACCATTGAATCAAGTAAGTATAAAAGTGGCTGATTATCTGTTTGCGATACAGGCTCTGGTAGCATTTCATTCAGTGTCAGCATTGATACATTTCAGTGTTTGGATTTACTCCTCCGACAATTTCAATTAGTTCTCAGTTGTAGTACAGGAGGGCTCTTTTAGTATGTAGCTATACATATTACTACAGCCTGGCTAATGTGAGGTTCAGGCTACTGAACTGTGGTTTTTGATCCTCTTCCTGACACTGTGTGAATACTGATAGCTACAAGATAACCTTTGGATCTGGAGCAAGAGTTCTGGTTCAGTCAAGTGAGTAATTGTTTACATTAAACTATAAAAACAGTGTTCTTGCAAAAATATTGTTAGCTTATCTGAACAAATTTAGCAATTTTGCTATTCTAGTAGATTATAGTCCAGGGAATCAGAAGGCAGAAAACACATTTTTGATTAAACAATTATATTATTAATTTGAAATGAATATGACAATGGCAGTGTGTGTCTGTGGCAGAGTTCTCTAGATATTTACCAGTTCAGATGCCAGATCATTATTGCAGTAGGGCAAACCAGTTATACATGTACGTAAGAACATAAGAACATAAGAACATAAGAAATATACAAACGAGAGGAGGCCATTCGGCCCATCAAGCTTGCTTGGGGAGAACTTAACTAATAGCTAGATGCAAACAGATGTTTGATAACATTAAGTCGAAAAATGTTATGTTATATACCGATTGGATGTGTCGAATTACAACTTATGGTTTAAGACTTCAAAGTCTTGAGTATATTTATAAATAAATTTACTCTTGAAATATTTCAGTTTAGCTGTTTTTGTTGGGTGGGGGTTCAGTGATTTTAGTGTGGGGGTGTTTTTGCTGAGGTCCTTCTGATAGTGTGAATGATGGAACATATAGGCTGATCTTTGGAAGTGGAACCAAAGTCTTTGTGGAGTCAAGTAAGCATGTATTCATCAGCATAATATAATGTATAATGTTACCTGCATGTTTTTCACGGACCACTGAACTAATAATTTGGGGCAAAGGTGGGAAATGTGAAATGTGGTCTGTCATGAAGGAATCCATTTCTTAGCTTTATGAAACATAAATTTATAATCTGAAAAGGCATTTTACATTTCTGATAAACTATTATGGTAAATATCTGTCTAATTAGCCATGATGAAAACTTAGACACAGGCACTGACTTCGGGAGTATTTGATCCACTGCTTGTCACTGTGTGAATAATAACAACGTTAAAATGACGTTTGGATCTGGAACACGACTTTTGGTTCAGTCAAGTAAGTTCTGAGGATCTGAATTCAAATTTATATGGTTAATACTTTAATGATGAATTTATCAGCGTTAAGGTGTCTGACCATGAATTTCGTATAGATCTGCAAAGATTTACAAAAGCAAAATTCTTTGTACTTTGTATCTTTACACTGGCTGATGTTTGCTTACCTTTCTTTAAAGACATTAATTCAACGTTACAGTCTAACTCGTGCAAACTTTGCAGGAAACTTTTTCAAATTTTATTTATACATTTTGTACAGTTGTGGTTTGTGCTTAAATGTGTTACTGGGTAAACTGAGTTTTAAATCACAAGACTAGTTAACAGATGGTTGATATTTATTAGTCTAGTAAATTGCACTGTAGTTTTCACGTAATTAAACTGAATATTAATAATAATTATGAGGAAATAATAATGAAAATGAAACTGAGAGACTATGATCACTCCGGGTGGTTAGCGCTGATTAGCATTAGCGCTCATTAGCATTAGCTCTGGTGTGTTAGTTGACCTCTGTGTGACAGTGTGAATTTAACCTGACAGTTTGGAACTCTGGCTCTCATTGGAACCAAGCACAAAGAAATGAATATGTACTGTATCAGTATTTATGCTTTTATATTCTATTGATATATGATGCAAGCAGAGATTAGCCTCTTTAAGTTCTGTTAATGCATCTCGTGCTGATGACTCATTCGTGGCATCCGATCAGAACGCAGACTGAACCAGAGCAGAAGGGTTTATTCAGGCAGCGGGTTTAGAATTAATCTCAGATTATTAATAAATGTGGCTCATAATAAATAGTGATGCAGCGTGAGCTTGAACTGAAGTATGAAGGTTTGGTGTACAGCGTAAGGATGGGGTTAGTGTCCAAGGCCCCCACACTGTGTGACTGCTGGGGGAGGCAACTGGAGACTCGTATTTGGATCAGGAACTAATCTTGCCATTCAGCCCAGTGAGTATGACTTTGTACATGTAATACTCACAGCGATGAACTGATTTACAGGCATACAGCTGTTGTTGTTCAGTATACAGTAGGTTTCATGTTGCCCTTGGGGCACCGTTGCTGACTTTACTAAGGGTGTTTTTGCTGAGCTCCTGCTGACAGTGTGAATGACGGATATAAGCTCTTTTTCGGAAGAGGAACCAAGCTGTTTGTGGAATCAAGTAAGAAAAAAAACCTATTGCAATATATTATATTGTAATCTATTGTCACCCAGTGTACTATGCAGCATTCAGGAAGATACTTGACAATTTCCATGTAGTAATAAATTGATAAATGATGCCCCTATTGCACTGTTCATCTGAGGCTTTCATTGGACTGTGGGTTTAATTAGACATACTTAGGAAAATGGGGATTATCTTATGGCAATTGGCAAATATGGAAGCATAGATGCAGAAACTATAATACTGTGCAGTTTTGAAATCACACCATTGTACTGTGTGAACACTAATAACATCAAGATAATGTTTAGATCCGGAACACAGCTTTGGGTTCAATCACGTGCGTCTCTCATAAGCCAAGATACATTTGATAAAAATTGAATAATGTAAAAAATAAATGTGTATTAGGTGTATTAGATTAGACTGTTAACCTCACTTAATACTTACTGAATGGTGCAGGTGGGATATCTTTGCAGTATCTTGCATTGCACTAGTTATGTGTATTTTATAATGTTCTGGAAGAAAATTACGTGATTTTTCAAAGATGACCAGTATTTGTATAGATCCATAGATCAATAAGAGCAATTAAGGTAAAAAAGACACAGGTCTCCAAGATCAGTTGGGGTTTACAACCCTGTCTATATGCAAATGTTTATAATAATTAGATGAAACGAACTCATGCGGTCACTTGTCTTATTTAAAATCCCCATTTATATGGGCATATATGACTTAGATTAGGAAATCTGCCATAGGAAGTTATTGCAACAAGCAGAGTCATTGTGTGAATGACTACAACAAGATTGTATTTGGCTCTGGAACCAAGTTAATCATTTTGCCAAGTAAGTCTGATCAATTTTTTATATCCAGGTGCATATTTAGAATACTAGGATGACCTGGGGGGGATACTGACCCTGATCCTGATACAGTACAACTCCATCAGGAAGGGACATTTACCGTGATACAAAGTTTGTATGTTGCGTGAAAAGGTCAGTCACTCTTTTTAATACCGATCATCATCATTTGGCCGTGTATATCTGTGTATCGCTTGCTCCCAGATGTGGTGGTCATCACGCGGTGTGAACACTTTCCAGATAAATCCATGCATATAGGCTGCATTTCTGCAGAAATATTTCTGTGGGAATTTAATGCAGTGGAGTGAAGCGGCGGGTGAAACCATAACAAACCCGTATTACGGCCTGGAAGTGGAGTGATTATGCTGCTAAGTGCCCCGGATTTCATGGCTTCTGTCTCGGTGTGCGGTCGAGATGGTCAGGCTGACTCTTTGGTTTGGTTATTAAAAAGCATGGCACCTAAGTGCTGAGTCTCCCAGGGAACCCAGGCTGGGCACGTAGGGTCCTGCTGTATTCGTTGAGCTCTGTGTCACTGTGTGAATGCGGGAGTGAAAATGACCTTTGGAAGTGGGACCAGACTTCTGGTAGAACCAAGTAAGAAGTTGCTTTTTATTGAATCATTATAAATATATTTCTTTCTTACTGAAAATGACCAGGGCAGGGCAAATTAGTGGACTGTGAATACCAGCCTGCATCCAGAAGGTTGTTGGTTCAGTGCCCAGAATAAATTAATCCATGACACAGATGACATAACAAGGTAGTATCTATACCGTTACTACCACCTAATAATTAAAGACGGAAAGGTGGAGTGGATATTTTCGATATTGGACTTATATGCGAAATCATGCAGGGTTTAGGCATAATTATATGGTGGAAGCTGATTTATTTAAAACATGTCTTTCCATAAAGACTTGGGCAGAGCACTTTTGGTTTTTGACCCTCGTTCTCCTACTGTGTGAATGAGAATAATTTCAAGATAACTTTTGGATCTGGAACAAAAATATGGATTCAGTCAAGTGAGTAGCTTCTTCAAGTTATTAATAAACCATATATGTCATTAGTGTTTTAGCCATTAATGCATTTGTGACAAAAGTAATAATTCTGCTTGGACGGTTATGTATTGCGAGGCTACTGGCTCAGCTCTGTGTGAGGTAGCTATAATTAGATATAATATTATAATTTGTTATAATGAGATAGTTAACCTGTTGATCATAGCCACAAGGTAATAATAACAGAAGAATAGATGTACAATTGATGTACAAAGTATAAGTTGACAATAATGATACTATATTGATACCTGTGGGCAAATGTTCACCCCCCCCCCATCATACTCTCCATGAGAGCAAGCGGAGATTTAACCCACCCATCCATTTAGCCTTTAAGCTAATTCCAAGCTATCAAAGCACATTTTCTGTGATCCTACTGAACACAAACAGCCCACATTTTTCAAATATCCCTAGTAAATGATTTATATTTTGATGAAATCATCCTTAGTGTCTGTACCTAAGTTTCGCAGTACGCATCAATAACAAGAACAAGCCTTTCTGGTGTTTATATCGTGGACCCACTATTACAGGAATTCAGAATTATCAGAATGAATCTCTTTCCAGGAAGAGGAGAGCTTTTTAATGTTTAATGTTTCATTATGAATTAAACTCGGTCATAAGCGTATCATGTGAACTATTTTCTGCATTCCACTTTAAATTCAACAAATCTATTCGGATGAATATAGCTTGTGGTGTATGATGTGATCTTAGATAATGAAAATGTTCCGTGGTAAAAACACTATTTGGTAAACATGGTTGCTTTGAGATGTGCAGTTTTTGATCTGCATAACCTCACAGTGTGAATAACAACTACAAGATAACGTTTGGATTAGGAACCCAAGTTTGGGTACGGTCAAGTAAGTGTTATTATTAAATAAAAAGTTTACCTTTTTTGTTACACTTAATTCATATCACAGCTTTTATTTTGCGATGGGTAACTGATCTTAAGTGTTTGATCAGTTCATACACCGAGTTGTGACTTTAGTCCCTGATATATTGCCATGAGCAGTTGGTGAGATGCCCGTTTGGTTGTAAGTTTTTTTACTCTGGTGTTTATATATTACTGATTGACTTTCTAAAACACTGAAAGCTGGAAGTTAAAAAACACTTTTGGTCATGAGTCCATCCTGAAAATAACAAGAAAAGCTTTAGTCAAATCAAATCAGTGTAATAATGTTTCATCGAATCAGTGTAATAATAGATTGTTAACTCAAGTTATGTAGCAATGGAGAACACCAAAACGCGGGTGTTATTTGAGAAACACATTTTTTTGTGGAAGGAGTTTGAAACTTGAATGGAAATCTGTTCTTGCTAAGCTCTGTGTGGCAGTGTGAGTGACGGATCATTCAAAGTGACCTTTGGGCACGGAACCAAGCTCACTATGGAACTGAGTAAGAATTGAATGTTCTCTAATGTCACTGGTGTTCAAAGACAGAAGATGGTCACATGTAAAGAGATACATCATCATCGTTTTGTAGTCTCATACCAAAGATTTTGGACCCAGGTTTAAATAATACTTCACATTAAGTGCTTAATGCGAGATAGCATGATATCTAATTTGTGTGTATCAAATCTTTTTCAGTTCTCAAATTAGCAGCAAGAGTTGTGTGAGCAGAAAGTTCTAGATCAGATCCCACATGGGCAGTACCCTTACATAATATACTTACATATAGACTGTTAGACTAATAACATGCAGCAGAACCTGTTACCATGTACTGCATTCAAAGGGTAAAAGTGGAATGACAAGAAAAATCTGGTATTGAAACGAACCTTCGAACTACTCTAACATGGGTCAGGGTGCGTATTTTTTAAGACACTGAACAGTGTGTGATGCTTGGAGCAAATAGATCCGTATTTGGCCAAGGAACTCTTCTGATTGTTCAGTCCAGTAAGTAAAAGTAGTTGCTGTGAGTTTTATTTAAAAGTTGACTGTGTTGTTTATGAAACGACCCTTGAATCTAACGAGGCTCTTGATCGAGAGGAGATGGTGGTTATGTGTAGCCGTGGATGTCTCTGTGTGACAGGTTGAGCTATGGAGAAAAATAGGGAAGAAATACTTTTTTTGGAAGAGGAACCTAAGTCTTTGTTGAGTAGAGTCACAAGTGGGCCTAAGACTACATAACTGTAGTTATTATGTCAATAAGACGGTTTTTATCGGGAGATATTGCAATATAAAATATAGTTTCCAGCAGAATGTCCCTGTCAGTGGTCATTCTGTTTGTCCAGTACTGGTGTAGGCTGTTTGTCAGTGGTGATGCTGTCTGTCCAATGCAAATACGTCAAATTTATCCAGAAAATACTTTTCATTGTAGCAGCTATACTTGTTTTAAAGATGATTCTATTGGGTGCAAATTCGCAAGATTTAGATGACTTTGAAGAACATAGAGTTAATGTCCAAGGTCTGCACACTGTGTGAGTTCAACGACAGGCAACTGGAAACTCATATTCGGATCAGGAACTAAACTAATTGTTGAAAATAGTTCTGAGTATATCATTATATAGTCAAAATGACAAACCAATTCACAGGTGTAACACATATTTGTTGAATCTATTGAGAACGACATTGGAAGTGTAGGGATTAACACGGTATGTAGTATATATTATTATTAAGAGCGATGAAACTACAGTATCTTCTAGCAGTAAATGGTGAATATTATTGGTTAGGGGATATGATTGTCATAGTCGCTGATGTTTGAAGCCATTTATTTATTACTTTCCTTCCATCCATCCACATAAAATGTCCCTTAAGAGTGGTGGAAGTGGAGAGGTTTCTAGTATTGAAAACACCGTAGTGTGAGTATCGGAAGCTATGGGACATTACTGTTTGGAAATGGGACCCATCTGTATGCAGGATGCATAAGTTTAATGAATATTATGCATTAAAGTGTGGAGTATTTGTTGGAAAAAATGAACGAAACTCTTGGTTTTACTTTAGCGAAACACTGGAGATTGAACCGATATCCTTCTGGCATCCTAATGACCAGAGCATTTTAGCTACAGTTTCAGTCATTCCATTACACAAGGGGATCTGTATGCTGATTGCGTCCAGTGTAGCTGAGGGAGAATATAAGCTTCACGAATTAGACCTGTTAAGTTGGGGATGAAAGGTAGAGCTGCTGAAGTGCAGACTGATTGGGGAATGGCCACTTACTGTAATATGCAGAAGTCAATAAAACAAAGTAATTCAGTGTACAGAATGTGGTAAACGTAAAACATGGATAATGCAGCAATGATTTTAAAAGCACATAAAATTCTGTTATAAAATATCATGTTTTTTATAGTATGATGATGTTTACTCTGAGATGCTCTAATCCCATTTCCTGGCTCTTTTTAGTTATTGTATTGGGGGTAACCAATGTGTAAATTATCCTTTTAGTGGATTTCTGGGAAAAACCTAAATGTATTTATCTAATACTTTATCTCAAAGTCTGTGGGTCCCCAGGACTATGTTGGCAAACACTGCTTTATCTAATGTTTATCTAGCTATCTTTTATCTAGCTATCACATGTGCATATGGAGAACATTTTCTGAGCAGCTGTTTTTTCTGTGTTTTTCAGAGCAGGAAGGAGACCATTCCTTCTACCAACTGGGAAGTGATGTGTGTCTGGCTACGGGATTCAGCAAGTACACTGAACTAAATGAAACAGAGCCCTTCTCCAAATACAAAACAGAGCCCACCAGGATCCCAGATGACCCATTCTTCGATAAAGCAATTATACTGAAAGGGGATGACAAATGCCCAACTAATACAACAGGTAAATGTGCTTATATGACGTTATTAATACTAATATATCATTAATATAATACAAATGGAGGATCCTTACTGCAGCCATTATAGTCCATCATTGTGTGTGTGTTTGGTATATATATATCTATAGTATATAATTTGTATCAGTAACATGCACACTTACACACAAAGCCCATTGACTAATGGCATTTGGCACACCATAAAGATGGTAACACTTTACTTGAGGGGGCACAAGTAACTTAGTAACTCAGTTACTACTCACGTACAAGTCATGAGCAAATATAGTAACTGCATGAAATACATTAACCAGCATCACTGATTAATGATGAATGAATATGGGATCAGTATGTAACTAACACTTAGTTTCTGGTTAATTAATACATTAAGGAAGAGTGCACTGCTACATTATTTGTGTCCCCTCAAGTACCATGTTACCAAATATTATGATATATCTCCTTTTTCACCATCAAATACTTGGGTACACCTTCAAGTATGCAAGTGTACTATCAGGTACTTGAGTGCTTGAGTACTCGTTCCCTCCTTACTTTCAAATGGTTACTGAACTAACACACTCACACAAGGAAGCCACTAGTGCTTCACAAAATAGTCAATGTGAAACTTTATTTTTTTTACGGTTGTGACTGTTGGTTCAGTCCTGGCGGGTGGAGCTCAGGAAGTGCCCCCTACTGTCCCCAAGTAGCCAGTGCAGTATATGCATGGTTTCTACTAATTGCATTGACTTCTACTTTAATGCAAGTGACCTTGTTTTAAAACGCAATCCAGTTTTTACACAGAAATCTATCATTTCAATCCTTTTGCAGTCGGTTTTGCTTTCAGTCTTTAATTATCATCAGTCAACTGATTTATTATGTGTTTGCCCTGTAACTAAATTTAGATTTCATGTTACATATTTACTTTACATGTGTATTTATCTGTGTTTTTTTCTTTTTTTAGACAAAGATGCCAAACCATGTCATTTGGATTTCCAGGGTGTTATTGAAACCGGTATGTTTTTAAGTAACATAAAAAATCATTTAAAAATACAAAACGTTAATTTAAATATATGCATAATATATTTGTAAATGTATAATAAATAAATACATTTCATAGTGATTGTCTATTATCATTTGATACACAACAAGCCACTGTAACAGTACTATTATTCAAAAATGCTATGCCACTTGGGCGTAATTAATACATCTGTCTTCAGTTTAAAATTTATGTGTATGACATTTTTATAATTTCTGTATATTTTGTATTTCATTTATCTATACTTTTCAGTTTACTTAAATATATTGAACCACAGTTTTGTTTCCATGTATCAATAATAATAGTGGAAAAAATACATTTAGTTTTGAACTTGGTCACATGTTTTTCTATTCAATGCCAGGAAATGGTGTGTCTGTGAGTGTTCACGGTGTTTTTGTTTTCTCCAGATGCGAAAATTAGTTTCCTGTCGCTAACGGTTCTCGGCCTGAGGTTTCTGTTTCTGAAGAGCATCCTGTTCAACGTGCTGATGACGATTCGCGCATGGTCGAGTTAAGGTGAGCTAAAATTCAGACTGGACAAACACTTAACAGAAAAACCCGTCCACACCGATCATTAGACAAACTGCCACCATGCTCCACTGCTGAGAACCATGTTTATTGTAGTGTAGGCAGCACACAGGGAACTCACGTCCCAATTTGTCTTCTCAGGAGACGGAATTTCTGTACTGACGACTTGGAGACCCGACACCAAGGGCACAGATGCACCGAATGGAACATAAGATTGCAATATAAACAGTAGATTAGTATTGTTAGCAATAGCAGCAAAAGTATAAAATGCTTTACTGAGTTCATTCTTTTTAACTACTTTGCAATTTGTATTCTACCTTTTTGAGGAATGTTTCTCTGGAATATGTGTTTCTAATTTTATAGCATGTATTAGTAATAAGGAAGTGGCAGTTTATTAACTGTACTATAAATACGGCTGTCGCTGTATTAGTAAATGTTGGTGTGTTTTGCTTTGTAATGGGGAAATCTCAATTATCCCTGTTAACCGTAGCTCAACATCCAGTGACTGATCTGCCCTCAAGCTTTGGGCAAAATGTATTTAACCAGCCTGTTTGCTGTGGATGTTATTAGGTATCAAGAACTTACAGCAATAAATGTGTGAAGATGATTATGCTTTTTTCCCCTGTTGCACATCTCATATCTCATTTTGCGCAGAAATGTTTGAACCATATCCTGTTCTTTGGTCTTCTGATTCATTTTGATTGTCCTTGTACATTTTTGACTGACTAATAAAGCTTTACAAAAAATTGACGAGATTGTTTTTGTGTAAATAATAAGCACTTGCACTCATTTCATTCAATAATATTTAGTATTTACCAGATACAATATTAAGGAGCATGACACAAATTTTATTTTGTTCACCAGGTTCAGCCGATATGCGTTTCCCTTGTCATAAGAAAAACCCCACAGTGCAGATCTATGTAACGACGTAGCGTTATGACGGCTCACCCCAGATCTGCATGAGTATGACCAGGTCTTTCACTGATCCCAGTGGGTCTGTCTCATTGGCATTATATCCAAATAGGATGCTGAATTCTGGGGTCACTTGTGCACTTTTCCTGTGCTGATTTCCCTGTGGTGAAATGTCTCAGCCAAGCCTCAGCTGACATCCACATACAGGAAAGGTGACACATTGTAGGGAGGCTCAACAGGAAAATAGGTTAGCCGGATTTTTCCATCCATCTGTGTTCTATACCCTTTTGCCCTATTCAGGGCCGCAGGGGGTCTGTTGCTTATCCCAGAAGTTATGGGCACAAGGCAGGGCACAACCCAGGATGGGGTGCCAACCCATCGCAGGACACACTCACACACCATTTACTCACACCTATGGATAATCTGACAACTCCAGCTTATCTTAGCATGTTTTTGGACTGGGGGGGACCGGAGATCCCAGAGGAAACCCCAAGATGACACGGGGAAAACAGGTAACCTCCACACAGGTAGAGCCAGGTGGAGACTTGAATCCTGGTCCCAGGGCTGTGAGAAAACAGTAGTAATCTAGCAGGTTTTTTACCCCGCATACTTTAAAATTATACTTTGTGTATTAAGATTTGATACCTCACACCTCTGGACAGCGGGCTTTGATTCCCCGCCTGTGTGGAGTTTGCTTGTTCTCCCCGTCCTGTAGGTGTGATTGTGTGACTGTGCCCTGCCGTGTGTTGGCAACCCTATCCTGGGTTTGTTCCCTGCTTTGCGCATGTAGTTTGTAGGATAACCTCTGAACCTCTGCAGCCCTGCATAGGACAACGGTCACACAAAATTAATGAATTTTTTTTCAGTTACATTTACATACACATTTATGATTACAGTTACTCTGGGCTGGTCTATCCCAGAAAGCACAGGGCATGGGGAGGGGGGGGGGGGAGAGCCTGGCCAGGGTGGACTATAAGAAGTGTAACATAACATGGAGGAAAAATCACAGACATGAGGGGTGTATCAGAGAATTCTGTGAGGGGCACTGAAGTGAACAGATATAATGTCTGGCACATATAAATATCAGAAGCTCAAAAGATTCCTAAGGAGCTAAAGCGTTTGCCTGGTGATCTTTGTAGGTCATGGGCTGGATGATACCGGTTCATCTGTGAGTTTGTCCCCCTGCAGCCTTCGCATTGCTCCCTGCTCATCTGTTAGTTCTGCAGGTGAACCTACCACAATATTATATTACACACAACGTCATGTTCTATAGATGCACAGACACCAATTTAAATACATTTCCAAATGATGTCCGACATGATCTTCCTTAGCTACTGGGCCGGGATCACATCTCTAACCCCAGATCAGCCCCGATGTAACGCACAGCAGAGGATGTCAATCTGCCCCGCTGGCCAATCGGGGCTGCCAATTCACGGCCGCTCTCAGCATTGGCCCCACCCACGGAGCCGCCAGACACCGGATGCTCCCAGTGCCCCATTTCAGCATCATTCTTCCTGTAACCAAGCCTCTGACCATATATGTCGAGGTCACATGGTCTGCGTGTGTGGGGGGGGAGGTCCCGCGAAGTCGGCTGGCTTCCTGGAAGCGGTGGCAGGTGTCGCAGAAGTGTGTCATGCCGTGTGCCCGTGGTTATGAGACACACAGTCCCCAAGGCCAGGATGCTCTTCCCACAAGGTGGAGTGCGATCCACACACCTGTTTTCCATGCGAAGCCCCGCGTTGCTTCCTGTCCCTTTCCATCAGCAGCCGTTATACACTGGCAAACGTCTGCCGGTTTCCAGTAACTGTTCTCAATATTTACATTTTAATTCTGGCTCATTACTGCAATTGATTCGCTCACCGGTTCTTTGCAGAATTCGGCTGATTTGGGTGACAGTGACCAGGGGTGTAAAAGCTATTTACGATGGGAAGGGTGTACACCCACCAATATTTAATTTGGCTTCATTTGGACCCCCCTCCCCTCAAAAAATAACCCTTTGTATTTAAACGATTAAGCTGTCCATCCCCCCTTTCCCCAATATCAAATCCCCTTAACTGTGGATTGATTTCATTCCAAGTTGCATTTTTGCTAATTAGGATTTTATTAAAACTACGTTTGTGATTTATTACAGAATCTGATGTTAAAAATAAGTTTTAAGATGCTTCATGTTGATTTTGTTTTTGAGCTGAAATACTTTTTTTTGTTTTACGCAGAAAATCATAAATAGGAAATGGTTATAACAGAAAATAAAGAATTGATTACCGTTAATAAAAATTGCCTACTGTTAACTGTTATTCCTACTCTTGTGGTTTTATAACCAAGTATGTCCTGTTTGGCTAAACACATGCATATGCTATTTCAGTCATATATTACTAAATACAAGATAATCATATCTCTCATAAAACATCCATTAATGTTATGGAAAATGACTGACCCCAGAACAGGTGCTATTCCATGACTGGTGCCAAGTGTACCACTTTAAATAGGAAACTGTGGTTTGTCCCTGACCCCAGAACAGGTGCTGTTCCATGGCCGGTGCTGAGCGTCCCATTTCAAATGACAAACTGTGGTTGCTTATTGAAACCCCAAACAGGTGCTACTCCATAACTGGTGCCAAGTGTTCTATTTCAAATGACAAACAGTGGTTACATACTGACCCCAGAACAGCTGATGTTCTATGACTGATGTGGAGTGCCACACTTCAAATAACAGTGTGCTTGTTTACTGACCCCATAACAGCCACTTTAACAGATTTTAACATTTTATTAAACACAATATTCACTTTGTCATTTCTCTAATCATATATAACATTACCATTAACAATGTACTGTAGTAAAATTTTCCATAATTCAATTCATTCGAGCTATTGTATAATCCCACACACTTAGAGTAATACACTGATATCCATATATGTTATTTTAAAAATTGTTTAAGAATGGTGAATTTAAACAATTTAACAGTTTGATCACATTCATACAGAACTACCCACAGCAAAACTACACGGTTTGTAACATTTCCACTAAATGTTCCCACTATGCTAATTTGCACTTAAAAAATGACAAAAATAAGAATGACATCCCTCTAAAAGAAGGCGGTGAATTCTCATAAGCAACCCTCCAATCACAGGCATTACTCATTTTAATACTGCTCCAAAGCTATTACTGTCTTTAGATGTATTATAAATGAACGTTATGGGGAAGCCCCCGGCTTTAAAAAACTTTCTTTTTGAAACTGTGAACACGTTCTCCTTGTTTTTATGTTAACGGGCCTTTTCTCTTTTTCGATTTTAGAAAAAATGTTCCTTAAAGACATTAAAACTGCTCGATGTGACCTTGTTGATCAGTTGTGATTGAACTACGCAGGAAGCGGGTAGCTGGAGCAGCTTTGAGGTTCAGCGCTCGCTTTTCCAAAGGAAGTGGGCGCAGCGTAAACAGATGAACATAGACAGATAGATAAAGCTCAAGGTGCAGACAACTCACGTCAGAGGCGAGAGCCTCGCACCCGCCGCAGCGATGGAAACAGGAAGCGTGTGGGTGCAGGGCGGAGAAAAGGGGCCAGGGAGCCGCATGCAGCGCGATACATGCACAGTCTGCACCCTGCAAGCACCCTGCAAGCACGCCGCCCTTCACCGCACTTGCTGCTTGACACACTTTTTCCACATGTGCTGCAAAATAGTCTCATATGCATAAATACATTCATTTAAACCTACACATCAGTAAAAATATGACACTTGGGCCAATTCTTGAACATGGGGGCGTGATAAATGGAATTTTAAAAAAGCACAGAGCAGTTCACTCGCTATATATTTTTAAATGTTAATAATAATAGTTAATGATGTTATTGAAAATCTCTGAGCAAAACCTTGTTCAAAACATGTGCATTTCACTTAAAGCATTTTAAAACTGACATACATATGACATTACAGGCTACCTAATTTATAGTTCATTGATATTTGTTATGGGTATCCAAAAATTCAAGGGAAATATTCGTATGAGAAATCTAGACGTCTACCATTAATCTTTGCTGACATCTATCGGTCAATGTTTGTAATCACAACTTCAAAATATAAAAGGGCGCTATAGATTATAAACTCACTCGGGTATGCATTATCACTGCATTTGAACACTCGAGGGAGACATTGTACAACATTAGAATTAATTCACAACTTATTCAGCGCTTACTAGCATACTATGCCATTGCTACATTTCAGCACTTGGAGGAGACATTAAACAACAATAGATCCAAGACGCAAATTCACGGGGGAAAATCGTGCACAGAAAAATCCTGCACAAATATAAATGTGACAGAACCTCTATTAGACTGTTAATTGAGTTGCTGTTGTTTGAAAAAAAAATACTCAGCTTGATTAAAATCCATCCTTGAAGACAGGTGCACATACATAGGTAGGCTGGAATCCAAGAAAAACTACAATTTTAAAATGATAATGCGTTTTTTTAACCCCTGTTTCTACAGTTGCCATGTGGTTAGAATGACAAAATTTATAATTTGAATGTTTTTTTTCTTTACTGAGATTTTTTTTCCCATCAAGTACAGAAACAGACACACAAAAATGCAATTCAATCAATAAAAACATTATTCATGGCTTATTAGCATTATTCATCAGCAAACAAACAAATAAATTAAATTAACAACAAACACACAAACAAACAAGCAAACAAATAAAGACAGACACACGACGGTAAATGCAGGAGAGATTCTGGGTCTCAGGGGAAGATACATCAACTATGTAGTAGCTAAGATCAAGAATAGATGGGATACTAGTGGAAATTAAGATATTATTATTAGTAGTATTAGTATTACTATTAATAATAATTATAATAATTATTAAGAATTATAATAATGAGGGTTAGTACATTACGCATTACAGGGGAGCTAAGGGGAGCTCGGTCCCCCTGAAAAGGACATGAGCTCCCCTGAACGCCTCCCCTGAGACGATTAGGAGGAGCCCTGAAAAACTGTCCACTTTTGTGTCACAGGTTATGTTTTATTTATTTACATTTGGGTTTCAGAAATACAAAATAATAACAGTATAATTAGGTCAATATTAAGGGTTTATTTGCTCATTACGTTCCATTTTCCGAACATCCGTCACCACTAACTAACACAATTCTGTGTCTATTCCCTGAACTCCTCATCATGGAGTCGGGTGAGGTATTTGAACGGAAGTCGTTAATTAAGAAAACAAACTGTTTTTATCCAGTATTTCGGGGTGGTTCATGGACAGACAGAATGTGAAAATGGGAGAACCCTGCTGGAGCGACAGAGAGGGACAGAGGGAGAGAGGGAGCTGAGACAACTGTTTTAGTTCACTGTGGTTAAAAATAAATTAGCTAAATAAGTTATGTGTCATTTTTGATGGGATGTGTATGAAGAAGAATGATGTTACCTGTGTCCCTTGGCTTTGTGATTTTGTTTTGTGTTTGATTTGATTACGCTGTTAAATTTCTTGCGCTGGAATTTATGACATCCAGGCAGTATTCACTGAAACAGCGAATTTCTGCTGGGCTATTAGCAATCGTTATAGAGTT
>JAODKF010000049.1:14299676-14315568 GCA_026779585.1 Mormyrus proboscirostris | reverse complement strand
TTAAATATTGTATGAACCGAATGGAGATGGTCAATGAGGAGGCCTCCATTGATTTCATATGGAATGACCCACATGCCGTCAGTGCAAAGTCATGCTGTGGTTATATGCAAAATGCCCAGAGAATGAAAGTGAGAAGTAGTTTACGAATAACATCCATTTTGGGGATGTGTTTAAATTATGACTATTTCCACTTAGATTGCAGACAAACAATGTGCAGGGCAGGTTGAAAAAAATCCCCTGAAAGAAGTGACCTGTCATGCAGATCATGTGATTTGTAAAGAGACTGCAATTGGGTTTAGCTTAAAATGCAATTTTGGTTTAAAGTGACGGACACCAGTTTAAAAAATAATGTGACTTGTTCTTGTTTAAAGTCAATTTTTTTCTCTCTTCATCCTGATATTCAGCCCCCTCTTTCCTAAATCTCTAGTGATGCTCCTCTCCCTAATCATAATTAACCCCCCTGCTTCGTGCTTCCATTCATTTTCCTTGAATCTCATTGTAGCATCCAGTGGAATGGATATTTGCATTACAATGCTGCCCCCAGCAGGTATTATATGCATCAACAGTCTCATTCCTGCACGTTTGACAGTAGCCCAGAAATACCTACAGGACCTACTGTTTCCAGTGGAGGTAAACCTGAATGTTTTTCAGTTTGCCCTACAGAACATTTTGTATGTTTGTGTGTTTGAATGTTGTATTGTATACATCATGGGCTAATGTGCTAATTTTGAAGAATCACTGCTTCATTCTGTCCTTTTCACTTTGAGCTTTTCCTAGTACACAGACTTCATAAGACAACAGAAGTCCTCACCGGTCCCTGTAATATACTTTTTTCTTGCTCAGTCAGGTTAACACTCCCACTATAGCTATTATAGACTGTTATCGCAAGGAATGCCAGAAGGGACAATCCAAGACAAGTGGCTTGGAGAGAAGGGATTTTATTAGACCTTAAGACAAAAGGACAAGAAACAATGGGACCACGAGGGATTAAAACAAAGGTAGGGAAAACCTAGAACTGAACAGGCTAAACTAAACATGGGAAAAAAAAACTAACACCAAAAGTTACGAGAACGACAGGTAAGAAACAAATGTAGCATATGCAGGGCCTCTGACCAGCCTCAGACCTGCAAAAAATGGAAAGCCTAGCTGACATAGTCAGCCAATCAGTCCATTAAGTCATGCAGCGGCCCAGGGAACACTGGAACACATTAAGAGCTGCGATCAAACGGGGTAGTCAGCGCCACCTGTTGGCCAAAGGATGAACTGACATACAGAAGGGGGCAGGACAGGGACAGATCCTGACAATAATGTGTTCCTAGAGTTCTTTATGTGCTGGGATACACCTTAGATGGAACTGCAGTCCATAAAAATTTAGAGATGATACCAAAGGCTCAAATGTCATATTTTCACTTTATGAATATCAGACAATATTAGAAACTGACATCTTTCATATGACGTTTAAATTAAATAGAGACACCATGGGACCATAGTTTTCATGTAAACACATTTATCAGAGCAAGTACTAATATTAGGTCTAGTGTAAGATGTGCACTTGGTACCTGCTAATTGAGACACATGCAATACTGTGCAAAAGTCTTAGGCAGTCAAAGAAAATGATGTTTAAATGATCTGCATGTTGGTGTAAAACTATGATATTATATCTGTCAAGTGTGTCAGCTTAATCTTTTCAAAACCTCTCGTAAAATCACCACAGTATTTTCAGCAATCATCCGAAGGACCAATACATTGTTTGATTGAACCACTATCCCACCTTGTTTGGGCAATCAGCACCTCATTGAGTTATTTAACTCATTAAGTTCATGAACTAATTCAGATTTTGGATCGTTGTATGGGAAGGAAGGAAAATCAGTCATGTGAACTGCAAACAGCACCCTCTACTGTCTAGTATTCATTTGGTTTCTTATACTCTTACAATACATCCATTGCATTATTTTTCACAATTTTGTTGCAGATTTTGGTGAAACAGTGCCTTCTAATGTTGAGGCATCCTGATTAGGTTTATCATTATTTACACTAGACACAGTACAACATATGTAACCATTGTCTTGATGCATTTGATTCTTAATATAAAATTGTGGTACTTTTTTATGGCGTTGAGATAATAAAATGACTTTTATCACACTAGCCAGGTCATAATGAGTATCTGCTGTAGTGCTAATGAAGTTGATGCTGCAGAATCCAAATATAATCAGACATAAAGCCCCAAACATGGAATGATGGTTTATCTGGTGAGCAGAAGCCTCATACCTGTACCTCTGGAGCTGCTAACTTGATTGTTGTAGGTTGGAAAAGAGTTAAAATGCATGACATTCCATTCATTTATTTTCATTTGTATTTATGCGCTTGATATTCTTTCTCATGATGCTCTTTTTGTGCATTTTAAATGTTTTTTTACCTGTGTTTATCTGCACCATGTGTACTGTGCTGCACTCTGTCTTGTTTTGCACTATACTGTACGTTTGTTTCAGCACAACTTTCTCCACAGGAGGGAGCACTTCCAGGGCTGGAGGCACAGCCCAGCTTAGTGAATTGTAGCAAAAACGGTGTGCAGGTCAGCACACACTGGCCCCAGGGGATCCGTCTCGCTGTAGCATGGGAGCGTCATGACGCTGTTTGCCGTGTCACCGACCGTGTTCATTCCCGGCAGCATGTCTTGTCGCCCTGTGCTGGCAGCACAGCACGCTAGCTGTAGGCGGGGGCCATGGAAAGGCACAATGCCCATTTCCCAGGGCCCCCTACTGGTCTGCTGCTACCTCCTCCTTGTGCCGTCCTGATGCTTTGAGCTGTCAGAGTCTTCAGCTTAGGTTACTGATTTCTTTAACGACCCAAGTACCCACTTCTGACACTAATGTTATGAGTGTGCAGTTCATTGTGATAAAAAGAAATGCCTGCCCTTTTAAGATGGTGCAGCCTTTAATCAGAACTCACCACTAGCAGAGACACAGATATGGAAGCCAGCAATTTACATGAAAATCAGGCTCACGGTTACATGCTAATGAAACACATTCATTCCACAGCAAATATTGCATGGTCTCAACACTATTTACAACATACCCGTAGTGCAGTAAGTGAATGATCAGTCCTGGTAACCAGCCCAGCAGCATCTATATATAAATCTAATGTCACTGTAGGCTTATTAAATAATACACTATAATAAGTGAAACAGGCTACAGTGGCATTGAATTAATGGTTATTGAATATGCCTTTATTAATACTGTATGCATTATGCTTTTGTATGTTTCTGCAAGACAACATCCATGTATTACAATTAGGCTGCTTGATGTTTCTGTGAAGCGACACCTTAAACACTTTGAAAGACTGAAACTTTTTCTGAAACCATCCATTCATTTTCTTTACCTGCTTGTCCTATGAAGGGTCACGGGGGTCTGAAGACCATCCTGGAAGCTACAGATACGAGGCAGGGAACAACCCAAGACAGGGCACCTCTAATTAACCGCAGCAGGTTTTTAGGTTGTGGGGGGAAATTAGAGAACCCAGAGGAAACCCCATAATTATACAGGTAGAACATGCAAACTCTACACAGATGTAGAACTGGGGCAGAGACTCGAAGCGTGGTCCAAGAGGTGGGAAGCAACAGGGAATCACTGTGCCACCACCTTTTCATGAATAGCTGGTTTCACAGCTCTATTTCACAGAAGCCCCATCATTGTACTCACCAGTAGGTGTCACTAGTGTACACTGTGTCATATGAGGCTTTGAGTAAGGAACCTTTTGGAGAATGTTTTGGCTGGAAAGTGTCAGTGCTTCGGAAAGCCTTATTTCATCATGACTACTACAGCCTACCTCATTCATCAGAGTAGCTAATTAGTGAAATACACTCTCAGCTGGTCTGATAGCTTGTTATATGAATTCTATATTCTATATTCAACAGTCTTACAAAATTTATCATTACAAATGATTCACTATTTCAAGATATAGAATCAGGCAAATCAAAATTTCAAAATTAAGATATATTATAACACAGTTTAATAATTAAAATGACTTTATTAACTGCTGAGATACAGTCAGGTTTTTGTACAGCATCAGTGAGTTTCCTGTCACTGTGGGCTTCAGAGCACAGTAGTACACAGCAGAGTCTGTCGCTTCTGTAGAGGAGAGCTCCAGATCTACACGTTTTTTCTCCTTTTGAACCATAGTAGACATTCGAGGCTCTCTTCTCTGTGGAGCACTTGCAGTTTCATAGATCAGCAGGAGAAATTCTGGTGCTGATCTGGGATACTGACGATACCATAGTAGACTGTACGGTGATCCACTGTAGTTACAGGAGAGTGTAATATTTTCACCTTCTGTAACATGCACTGTGTCAGTAAATGGTGTAATCGCATCCTCAGTACTGTGACCTGTGGAAAAGATGATTAGGGGCAATATTTACCATTCATAGTCAAACTAAAAAGAATATTTCAATTTAAATACACATATTAAGCTCAGCTATGAAAAATTACACTAGTGAAAATTAAGAGCTAAATGCCGTGTGTCACTTACCCACAAGTGCTGAAAAGAGAAGGAATGAACAGAGTAACATCATGGCAGATGGAGAGAGACTGAATACTCTGCTACCAAGGTCGGGTCTAACAGGAAACTCCTCTACTGCCCCAAAACAACACGCTTGTTCCACTGTGACACAGCTTGTTTCACCCTGACAGCCCTCCCTCTCTCTCCCTCTCTCACACCTTTTATTATCAGTTTCCTATTTCTAACAGTTTAATCCATTTAAAAAGATGAATATCATTCTCTGAACATCTGCTATCAGGATGGTTAATATCTTACAGTTACAGTCGGGTCTTTGTTATTCCGCTTAATTATGTGTGTGTGTGTGTGTGTGTGTGCTATTATATATTTTCAACATTAGCATTTATAAATAACTAGAGGTTTTACAACTATGCCTATTTCTGTATGGTATAACTAGTTTTTGAAGGAAACATAATTGAAAATAATAACATGTAGATCAATTTTATGATTTTTTTTGCTTATTACTCCTATGAATGTCCTGTGTGAGTAGTCACTGATTATATTAATCATTATTCACATTATAATTAAATTTCTTAAAAAAAAAAAAACTTGGGAAAACTTAGATCTAGTTATTTATGAAGGAAGCAAACGTGGAATAAAATTGTCTTGTACCAGGCATTTATTAGGATGTTATTTGCTATTCAATAATATCAAAAAAATATTTAAAATATCCTAATTAACTTCAAAAGAAAGCAAACTAAATTAAATATTATCATACCAGTATAAAGCTGTGTGAGTATCTGATGCTAATGTTGAGTGACTTTTAAGAGACATCCATACTGCCCCAGTGTTTCAGTAGAGGGTGTGAGAAGGTTATTCTCACTGTGGGCCTCAGAGCACAGTAATATACAGCAGAGTCTGACAGCTGCACGTTCTCTCAGTAGGTATGGGGGAGACTCATTGGGATATTGGATGTAGAGAGATGGGTTTCCTCTGTTTGTTTCATATTCCCAGTTCAAAGTCAATCATTCACTTTACTTTCACATAGAATTGCATCTGCTGTGGTCTGAGTCATAAAATAATGCAGTAGTCAAAATAACTTACAGATATGGTGATAGAACAAGATATGGTGGAGCACAAGTCATACCAAAGAAACGTCCTAACACATCCAATTAGAAAAAAACCGAGCTGTAATAATAATAATAATAATAATAATAATAATAATAATAATAAAACATACAAATCTATGGATGTCTGGTTGTTGTTTTCAGTCTCAGGCCTTATAGAGCCACATATATGACTAGAATGGATGTTTGCTTTACAATGTCGCCCCCTGCAGGAATTTTATATAACAAGATCCTTAGATAAGCAGGACATTTACACATTTTTTAAATTTCTCCCCACACTTAGTATATGTGTTGATATTTACATAAATTTACTTTATTTTCTTTTTCTTCCCCAGGACTAGCACAGTGTGCATTTACTGCAGCTTCCTGATCTATTTACGTATCTCACCTATCCGCCACAATAACCACAGCAACCGCCTCTAACCTCTGTACCTCTGCTACTACGGAACTGATCCCAAATTCTGGGGAAAAGCTACTTACGATGCCCACTAAGCGGAAGTTCTTACCAAATGAGTTTTTGTTCAGCGTCTCCCTGCCTTTTCATCACTGTGCCACCAAAAAAGCACAGTAGTAGATCGCTTTGTCTACAATGCTAAGGCTGTCAATGACAAACCTTGTGAAATTCCTGGATGTAGTAGACTTGAATCTTTTCTCAGAACTGTGCTCTTCGCCGATGTCTGTCCATGCACCTTTCATGAGTAGAAATTGTGGTCCCTGATTGGAGTACTCTCTGTACCAGTAAAAATAAATATAATCACTGGTTGCTCTGTAGCTGCAAGCCAGTTTCCCGGATTCCCCTTCAATATTGTAAACATCTTGTTTATCAGGTTTGATGTAATTGACTGCAGTCAATCCTAATCAGAAAAAAAACAACAAAATGATTTATAATCAAGGAAAGAATTTTATTGAACAAATATGACATTTCAGTTTTCTTTGTTTTAATTTAACGATGATGCGTGTTAAGCATTTTTAAAGGTTACCTGCAGGGATGGTAATGATAACTAAGATGAATGACTTCTCCATGTTTAACTTGAGGTAGTTGGAATAAACCCAGGTGTGCTTTCTGATATATTGTTTTAATGAGATCGAAATGTCACATGACTTCTGTATCTGTTGTCTGAATGCATAATATCATCGCCGTCCAATGAAAACCGTGTATGTCCACTTTTTGACAGCTATAGACGGCATACACCAATTCTCCTCTGTCAACTGATAGACCTTGACATATAATAAACCGACGAGAAGATGATTTAAGTAATCGATTTAGCTAGTATTTATGTTAGCACTAGCTAAAATATGTATTAATGATGGGCATTTGTAAGCATTACTTTATTGCTAATTTTAACAACTTAGTGTTGAATATAATAATAATAATAATAATAATAATAATAATAATAATAATAATAATAATAGTAGAAATACATTATTACATTTTTTACATATTACATTTATATAGTGCCTTTCACAAACTCATGGTTTCTTTACAATGATGGGAAAAAATTCTATGCAGTTCAAGAACATAAAGCATAATTACTTTGTCTCTTTTTGACACTGACATGTTTTTCTCACTGACAACAATCCAGGTGAGTCCCTTTAAAACATAAAACTGTTCACTGACAGCTGTGTAAAGGGAGGCTTATATTAATGGTGCTAAGGGTGTCTCAATTAATTGTTTTTGGTTTATTATATAAAGAAATTTCTGAGAAATGTTTTTATAGGTTCCTAAAATAATGGATTTTTGGAGATGCATGTTCATTGCATAGCCATAATATGTTTCTTTCACGGTCCCCATAAATACCCTCTAAGTTCATTAACCTTGTTAACTCTTTCATATATACACGTTCTCTCAGATAGTTTTTTTAGCTGTACTCTTTACACTTCTGTTCAGATTGACCTTAGAAACTTCACGAGAAAACTAGGAGGGGAATGATTTTGAAAAATCCACAGCTTTCGCATGACGAATGATCTGTAAAGGCGATAGACATACAAATGTATGTACTCTTAGAATAAAGAAAACCCTCTGTCTGGTTTCTGTTTCTGTCTCAAGCCTTAAAACCAGGAGCAGATGGTTTGTTAATTGTTATCTTCTTAGTGCCCCACTGTTTTTGTAGAGGCTGTGAGAAGGTTGTTCTCACTGTGGGCCTCAGAACACAGTAATACACAGCAGAGTCTGACAGCTGCACATTCTGCACTGTTAAAGGTACAGTTTCTGCACTTAGGTTCAGACTGGCAGAAAATCTCTCCTTGTAACCTGGAGCATCATGATCTCCATATTCATTCCATCTGAGCAGGTATTTTGGAGACTCGTTGGGATATTGGATGTACCAGGAGAGATATGGGGTTGCTGTTGTGTCATATCCACAATCCAGAGTCACTCTCATTCCTTCATATACAGTCACGTCTTCCATGAACTGAGTCACTGTGTCTTTAGCTCGACATTCTGGAGAAAGCAGAATTAAATTCATTGTAAAAAAATGAAGGAATCAGAATATATTAAAGAAGCAAATGTAAAGGAAATGTAAAGGAAAATTAATCATACCAAAGAAACATGGAGTGAAGATCAAAAAAATCCACAGCCTTTGTATCATAACTAACCTGTAATGGTGGAAACTTTCTAATTTATGTACACAGGCCTGTATCTATCTACACAGTCTGCCTGGTTGTTGCTTCCAGTCTCTGTGCCCAAATTTCTCTGTAGTGTCAGGCTTTAAGCAGATACTTAATGGGTGTTTGTGCAGTATTGTCGCCCCCGTCAGGATAAAAATATAATTACTGCAATGTTTTGGCTCTTGTCAGTTCTTCAGACAGCAATCTGTTTTTGTTCCTGAAATCCAGGTTATGAAGCCGGATCAAACCTGTGGGAAGCATTCTTCATCACATTCTTCATCACGTTCCTCATCACTGCATGTGTGGGACCACAGCAGGCTATTAACTGAGAACATATCTGTATTGCTCCTCAGGAATTATACAGATATGTTCAGCTATATTTCACAAATGGACAGTGGAATAGAAAAAAAATAATTATAGGTGCCTGCATAAGGGTGGCTCATTGGGCAGCTCCGTTGCCTGACACCTCTGGGGACCAAGGTTGGATTCCCCACTTTTGCTCTGTCTATGTGGAATTTGTATTTTCTCTCCATGGGTTTTCCAGTTTCATCCTGCAGTCTAGATCAGGAGTGTCAGACTCCAGTCCTGGAGGGCCAGAGCCCTGCACATTTTTGGGTTTCCTCTCATTTAACACACCTGATTCAACTCCTTGTGCTAAATATCACACAACTCTTGAGCTGAATCATTTGTGGTGGAGGAGGGAAAGAACTAAGCTACACAGGGCTCCGGCCCCCCAGGACTGCAGTTTGACACCCCTGCTCTACATGAATTAGAGTCACCAAAGTGCCCATAGGTGTGAATGGTGTATGTGCCCTGCAATGGCTGATGCCCAGTCCTACGTTATTCCCTGCCTTACTGCCTTTTTTTCCATGAAAAGCTCCAGATCCCTGTAAACCTGTATTGAACAAGTGGCATATAAGATGAACAAATCAGTGACTGGTACACAAGCACGCATTCACTATAAACAAAAGTGTAGCTGTGTACTTATGTGCATTTGAGCAGCTATGCCAAGAAATTATGGTTTTGACCTTTATATGGCTAATTTGTACTTTATCTGTGGTATAGGGGATAAAATGAACGGTAATTCCTTCTCACAGCAGAGCAAATGCATTTGTGCCGTTTGTGCGCTTATCGCTTTATAAGGTGAATGTGTACTTGCATCCATCTTTATATTTATATTGACTTTATTAAACTGACACAAAAATATAAGATGGCTATACATTATCTGTTAAAAATTAATGGGTAAAATTGCATCCGGCAATGATCTTTATTCACAAACCCAAAACATTTCAATATTTAAAATATGAATGAATGAATTCATATAGTGCTTTTCACTACACCCAAAATGCTTCACAGAACCAATGTGAAGCCACTTCAGCCGCCACCACTGCGCAGCCCCCACCTGGATGATGCGACAGCAGCTACTGTATTCTGCACCAGTACACTCACCACACAGTAGCCAAGGTGGTGAAGGGGCAGGAGAGAATTTATCAATTAGATATAGGGGATGATTAGGAGGCCACAGTGGGCAGTATTAGCCAGGACATTGGGGTACCACACTTACTCTATCAAATAATGCCCAGGGATCTTTTATGACCTCAGAGGGTCACTACCTTGGTTTTACATCTCAGCCGAATTATTGCACCATTATTACAGCACAGTATCCCCATCATTGCAATGGGGCATTGGGATCCAAACAGACCACATAATGACCTAACCTGTTGGTCACACCAACACCTCTTCCAGCAGCAACCCAGCTTTTATATTTTGTCTCTCATCCAAGTATTTCCCAGGCCCAAAACTGCTTAGCTTCAGGTGGATTACCTAATCTGAACAGCAGGTGGTATGGCTGCGGACAAATTATAAAAACAAATGTTTATTTATAAATAAACCATTACCTTTAGTCATAGCACTTCGTTATTTATCTATATATATAAAATTAGTTTGAAAATGAAAGAATATGGATCAGTAATGTAAAAAATAAATAGATTTTTAAACCACATTCATTAACATCAGCAAACTTAAAAGTATGTTAAACCTACTTGTTTTTGTTGTATGATATGGCCAGTGCCCAGGTGTTTTTGTAGAGGGTGTGAGAAGGTTATTCTCACTGTGGGCCTCAGAGCACAGTAATACACAGCAGAGTCTGACAGCTGCACATTCTGCACTGTTAAAGGTACAGTCTTTGCAGTTGTGTTCAAACTAGCATCAAATCTCTCCTTGTAGCCTGGAGCATTCTCATCTCCATATATACTCCGTCTCAAAAGGTACTTGGGAGACTCATTGGGATGTTGGATATACCAGAAGAGGTATTCGGTGACTAAGCTGCTAATTTCATAGGTACAGTTGAGTGTCACTGATCCTCCTTCAGAGGCAAAGACATCTCCAGTAGTCTGGTTCACTGTATTTGCAGCACTGCACTCTGTGGAATTGAGAGTAGAAGAATGAAGTAACACACCAGAAATCTAAGGACAGTATCAAAAACTCATGAAAACATGAATTACCGATAAACGTTGAAAAAAAAAGCAAAATCCCAAATACATTTTCCATAATCGAGCTTTTAAAAATAAAGCTATAGATGTATGTTCAGTATATATCAGGTAAACAGTCTTTCTGGTTGGTATTTACAGTCTCTCTGCTCCAAACTCTCTACAACACATTAGGTTGTAAGCAGGTGATTATATGACAGTGATAAAACTGGAAGAATACATATGTTTGCTGCAATGCTGCCCCCACCAGGCAAACATTCATTCATTCAGCCTCATTCTTCCAGAACGTGATCTCCATGTCCCTTACAGAAGGTAAAGCCCAACCAAGCCGTTAAGAGAAGCTCTAGACAATGTCTATCACATACCCTCAGAAATCCAGTGATTTGATCTTTGGTTTATTGCACTATCCTCTGTATACTCTGCGCTGTGTGAAAATGCTTGATGTGTGATGTGGGAGGAGCAGTTAGGACTCATTCTGGGGAAGAAGAAGCTGGAGGAACTGCTGAACATAGCAAACATCATTTCATTCCTGTAAAACTGCACCAGAACCACATGGAACCTCAAGAGTATATCAGTTTTGGATGCAGAAAGCAGATGAGACAAGTTTAATTAGAAAAAGTAGTAATTACTGCAGCTTTTTTCAGGCAGCAAGGACAATCATACACCATCAGCCTCCCCTTTCACTGACCCCACCCACACCTCACCCTGAATCACCATATTTACACAGCACACTCACTCAACCAGATTCCCTGTAAGTGCTCTTTTCTGGAATCTAGCTCTTATCATAGTGTCTAAATAATGACAAGACACTCCCAGCTGGCCAGTTAGCTTGTTAGAAGTTGATGGTGAAACGATGATTTCTGAAGCATGGAGGCTTACCGGCCCATGTATTTGATTGTACACTAGTGACATCTACTGGAAAAGAAAATTAGAGCAGCCAAGTCAATGGATGATCATAATCCACTGACAGTGCAAATATTAACTCTTGTAATACAACATTGTAATATATTCTTAACCTGTGGCAGTTAATCTTATCTGACTAATTTTATCTGTTGTAATTATTCTGTAATTATTGCGAGAGGTCCCGGGTTCAAGTCCCGGACGAGCCCCCAAACGTCACGGTCTCTTTGCTCAAGCAGTCCCAACCTAAAAGTGGAGACCATACTGTAGCTGTAACTGTATACTGTAACTTTTATTACATAAAGGTAGAAACAGCCCATATACATATAAATTAAAGTAAAAAAATATACATATCTCTAAGGGAAATAAACTAACATAATCATTAACATGACAAAGGCAGACGGTGACCCCCGTAGAAGGATGTAAGTTTTATGTCAATTCCCCAGGAGCGTTCTCCATCAGAGCAGGCATGAGATTGAGTGAGAGGCTCTAGTCCATGCTGAACCATGCTTCTTTTATCCTCTCCCATTAACTCTCAGGCACCACCCATCTACTCAGCACCCTACAATATGCACAAAAAATACAAAAAGGGGCGGAGCCATCCAGACAGTCTAACAGGATCGTAACACTGTACATTGTATTGTATTGCATTGCAACATACCCTGGGTTAAAATATTGATTGAGTTATGTATGTAGTGAGATATACAAATCATATGCACTAATGTATTATTAAGCACGTTTGTAAAATGGTCAATAATAATTCCATAACCTGGTGATGAGTTAATTGGCAAGGGGGATTGTCGGACCAACAACATTGTACTCCCTGAACAATTCTGTCACTTGATCTGCCCACCGAATCTGTACTCGTCCCACAATCAGCAACCTGTACAATTTCTAGAAACACTGGGTGCATCACCTGTAACTATGAAAGTTAATAAATGTGTTTTTGACCAAATGCTCCAAGTCCTTATACAGATTTGAAGGTCACACATTACTTGAGGGTACATGAATAATGTAGTAGTCCATGCTTACTTGATGTATTAATTAACCAGTAACTAAGTGTTAGTTATGTACTGATCCCATGCTTGTTCATCATTAATTAATTCTGAGAGTTCATGTATTCCATTCAGGCACTACATTAGTAAACAGATAACTAATTAGTTAATAATGGTAAGACCACTTGAAGAGGGAAAAACGACTAATTAACTCATTTACCAAATCATTGTTCTGTTTTAGCCTGCTGCTGCTCTCTGTCATTTATTTCCAATTTTGGGTTGATTTTGGGTCTATCATGGAGAAGAATTTCAGGGGCAGATTAGCCTCAATATAATGTTTTTATGAAATGGTAATGTGACCCATCAAAGGTAAAATAGAGTTAACAGAGTAATAACAAAAAACTTATCCTGTGTACGAGGTAGCTATATATCAGTAGACATGTTATCACCTTGGATGTTTGCCTGTCCATCCTCTCCTGTGTCTGGGTTAGTCACTCTCTTGCAGTGGTACTCGTATGAAAGTAAGCCCCCATTTTTCTGGCTTTGGTGAGAATGTCAGTAAAGGTTGGGATTTCATTGACTGACTTGTCTACTTTGAAGCTGAGTGAATGTGTTTCACGCCCCCACTTCTGTGAGGGGGGGTAACAGCAAAGGTGCTGGGAAGCTGATCCACTCCCAACAATATGGTGCTGAGCTTCTCATACTCATTAACAAAATGGCTAATTACACAAAGCTAAGCCTCCAGAATTACAAAACTATCGAAACACAGTTTGGTAATTGAAATAACCGTAATAACTGCTGAGATGCTGTCAGGTTTTTGTGCAGCGTCAGTGAGTTTCCTGTCACTGTGGGCCTCAGAGCACAGTAGTACACAGCAGAGTCTGTCACTTCTGTAGAGGAGAGCTCCAGATCTACACGCTTGTTTTTCTTGTTAACTTCAGGTGACATTCGAGGCTTGGGGTTTGGCACGAACCCTGTACCTTCCATGATGAGCAGGAGAAATTCTGGTGCTGATCTGGGATACTGACGATACCATAGTAGACTGTCAGCTAATCCACTATAGTTACAGGAGAGTGTAGCATTTTCACCTTCTGTAGCATGCACTGTGTCAGTAAAAGGTGTAATCACATCCTCAGTACTGTGACCTGTGGAGAAGATGATTCAGGACAATACTTGCCATTAAAAGCCAAAATAATAATAATAAAAGGAAAAGTTTATTCATGAAAATATTTACCGTTAATGGTCAGATTAGTCAATTGAAATAAGTACATTAACCTCATTAATTAAAATGATGCTGGTAAAAGAAAAGAACTAAATGCAGTGTGTCACTTACCCACAAGTGCTGAAAAGAGAAGGAATGAACAGAGTAACATCATGGCAGATGGAGAGAGACAGACTGAACTGAATACTCTGCTACCAAGGTCGGGTCTAACAGGAAACTCCTCTACTGCCCCAAAACAACACGTTTGTTCTACTGTGACACAGCTTGTTTCACCCTGACAGCCCTCCCTCTCTCTCACTTTTTATTATCATATTATGAAACCTAATTAGGGGTGAAAGATTCTCCAGATTTCCACGAATGTGCAATAAATGAAGAATATATTTTCAAAGTAATGTATCAGAACTAGTACATAGAGTATTTTGGGAAAACCAGGTTTATTGACTTTCCCACTCAATTTGTCCAGTACTTCTGTAAATTGTAGAGGTTGGGGAGGCAAAAGGATTATATACTGTAGGTGGAGGGGGGTGAGGGGGCTGTGAGTGGAAAATATTACTGTCATTCTGACGGCCCCCTTTCTAGTTGTAAATGATTCACTGCTTGATGTAAATGTTGAATAAAGCAAGTTTCCAAAATTACAAAATTACTGATGTGCTGGAAAAATTACAGTATACTGTAATAAGTAATACATACAGTACATGGATTAGTAATAAATTAACCTTGTTAATTTCTAAATTGCAGTGAGGTTGTTGTACAGCATCAGAGTCTCTCATGTCACTGTGGCCCTCAGAGCACAGTAATACACTGCAGAGTCTGACAGCTGCACGGTCTGTACTGTTAAAGGTACAGTGTTTTCACTTTTGTTCAGTTTGGCAGTAAATCTCTCCTTGTAGCCTGGAACAGTATGATTTCCATATGTACTCTGTCTGAGAATGTACTTCGGAGACTCGTTGAGATTTTGGATGTACCAGAAAAGATCTGGGCTCGAATCTTTTGTATCATATCTACAGTTTAGAGTCACTAATTCCCCTTCAAAAAGAGTCACATCTCCAGTGGGCTGAGTCACTGTATCTTCAGCTCTGCATTCTGGGGAAACAGAATTAAGGGTATTAGTGAAATTACAGAGAAGTTTGAATGACTTCAGAAAGGAGGAGGAAAATAAATCATACCGAAGAAACATGGAGTAAATATCATAAAAATCCACAGCTTTTGTGACATAATGGAGGCAATGAACATTGAAATCTATGTACACAATGGATCAGTCTTGCTCTTTCCAGTGTCTGTACCTATAGCTCTCTGCAATGTCTGGCTTTTAGGAGGTGCTTAAATGACTGCGTCTGACCCAGAAAAATGGCTGTTTGTGCTGTCATGTCGCCCCCATCAGGATACTAATATAATTACTCAAATATAGTAACTTCTTGACATTTGTTAACACTGTTCAAATGATTTCTTGCATGTGTCTGTAAGCACTCTTTAAGTGAAGTAAACAAACTCTTAGGTGGAATTGATAATATTGGGTTTAATTAATGCATTTACCTATTTATTTATGTAAGACGTGTGATTTGGGAAAAACTACATTTAATAATATACTTTAATAATCTAATTAAAAACTACCTATTAGAAAAGACTAATAAGAATCATTCAGATTACAGAGACCAGTGTTGCTTCCCCACTTTCTGTGCTCTCTTTCTTTCCTCTGCCCCCACCAGCAAAGGTTAAGATTGGTGTTTGTTTCTCTCACAGAAATATTCTTAATATAATTCATAATTTAATTAATCTATCAAATCTACGTCTTCAATAATATGTAAATATACCCTATGCATGCATTTTTCTTTATATAATTTGATTGTATTGTAACATGGCTTACTGAGATCATCCATAAAATATTTGCGGAAGGTGACGCTTGCCTCTGTATCAATCAGCTATTATTATTATGGATACTACTCTTGCAGGTTTGGCGCAGGGACATGGCATGACACGGGCACACAAGGTGGACGACCCACTGGCAGGTCCAAGAACAAAAAAACGGGGTTTATTAAGCAAAACATAAAACACTACGAACAT
>JAODKF010000049.1:14154815-14169542 GCA_026779585.1 Mormyrus proboscirostris | reverse complement strand
GCACAGTCTTTGGATCGGTCAGGGTTTCATTTCACTGCATGTTGTACTTGTTATAACTATGTACGTGACAATTAAAAAATCTTGAATCTTGAATCTACATGGTGAAGAGAAATGGTGACAGAACTGTTCCCTGAGGAGCTCCAGTGCTCGGCAAAGGCAAGGAGGGAGGGGAAGCCGCAGCAGGCGATGGCGGAGGCGCCGTCCACCGACCAGCCGGAGTGGAGGGACCCGCAGGCGAGCGACGAGTCAGAGTGGGGGGACCCGCAGATGAGCGACGAGGCATCAGAGGTGGGACCACCAGCGAGCGACGAGGCACCGGCGGGCGAACTGCAGGCAAGCCAGGGGGCCGGACGGGTGGGAACGATCCTGGTGCCTAAGTCCTCTTCCCTTCCGGGACACCGACAGCTGGAGCTCAGGTCAGGCTCCACCTCGTTGGTGGAGGCCTAGGAGCCTCGGGCGGCGCTGAAACCTTGGCCACTTGGGCCGGAGCGTGGGCTGGCGAGACAGGCTGAGCCGGCGAGACGGGCAAGACAGGAACCTCAGGCGTAGCTGCTGGCTGAGGCGGCGCCGGCATCTCGGGCGTAGCTGTAGGCATTGGGCGGAGCAGGGAGCTTGGGCGGAGCAGCTGCGGGAGGCTCTGGGCCAGCAAGTGGCGCCGCAGCCCTGCTGGGTGGCACAGCAGAGAGTTCGGGCGGTGCAGCAGGGGGCGCCGCAGCGGCCGCCGACTCTGGGCCAGCAGGAGGAGCCTCAGCAGGTGCCGGGACAGACAGAGACTGGGCCAGGGTAGCAGGCGAGGCCGTAGGCGATGCAGCCGGAGCGCCAACTGGCGAGCCGACTGGACAGGCAGGACGGGTGAGCAGGGTTGGACAGGCAGGACGGGTGTGCGGCCAGCTTGGGCAGAGCGGTGGCAGTAGCAGCGGGTGGAGCCACGGGCCATGGCGGCGGCAGCAGCGGGCGGTGCTGCAGGAAGAGCAGCGGCAGCAGCAGCAGTGGCAGCTGGCAAGAGGTCGAGCGCCTCGACCAGCGCATTCAGGGTCGGCGCCTCCTGGCTCTGCATGGTCCCTTTAAGGGATCGCAGAACTCGCGCTATTGCGTCCAAGACGGACCCGATCCCCACATATTCCAGGTGGCCACCCTGGAACATGGAGGCTTGTGGTGATGGTGGCCGCGCGGCAGTGATGATCCCCTGGGGCTGCTGAGTCAGTTCCTCCTGTCATTCCACGGGAAGAGAGGCTGTAGAGAGATAGCATGCCCCCAAGTAGATCGTCGGGGCAGCTTCCTCTCCTTTTCCCCTGCGCCTCTTCTTCTTTCGCCAACCGGGACCGGTAGGTGGAGGCGGGATTGCCTCCGTGCAGGCGAGTGGCTGGAGCCGCTTCTCCTTTACCTGGCAGACGAGGTGCTGCAGGAGGGAGCGCACTTCCGCCATTACGCGCGTTTCCATGCGTGGGTTAACTCCTTGTAGCAGGTCCCAGCTCTGGTCAGCTAATGTGAACAAGCTGGGATCCTCGCGGATCTCCGGCAGCTCTCGTCAATAGCTCACCTCATGCTGCAGGACGAGCCATAAGTCTTCCTCCTGCTGCGGTGAGTTGTTCTGGAGATCTGTCATCTGACAATCAGGGTAATACACATAGGAAATGAGGGGATGTGGCACACACGAGGATTGGACGAGCCGGGCGTGACATCAGGGATCCTCCAGGTTTTGTCAGGTGGCTGTAGGCACTGTGCAGCAGGTAAATGATGGCATCATCCACTCCAAGCTTTGCCCGGTAGGCAAACTGAAGTGGGTCGAGTGCTGGTAGAACTATGGGGTGGAGTGAGACGAGGACCAGTTTCTCAAAGACTTTCATGCAGTGAGAAGTGAGTGCAACTGGCCTGTAGTTTGAAGGGTCACAGGGGCGTGCCTTTTTCGGGACAGGGACCAGACATGATGTCTTCCAAAGCACTATTACCTTCTTGATATTGAGGCTCAAGTTCTTGAGCAGAACTCCACATAGCTGGGAGGCGCAGGACTTCAGAACTTGTGGATTTATGCCATCAGGGCCCTGCTCCTTTTTAGGATGAAGTCTGCTTAATTGTCTCATCACTTGATCCATAGTGATGATGATACTTGGTCCTTGGGTGTCAGGGTTTTCATCCTTAGAAGTAGTGGTGGAGAGGATGAGGGGAAGATGGATAGGATGGGGGGCAGCATATTGGTAATGCACTGCTGAAGGTGGACACAGGGGCATTGGGTGCTGTGAGGGTCATGCTGGAGGTGGAGGGGCCATTGGGCTGAGGCTCATTGTTGAACCTGTTAAAAAACTGGTTAAACTCATTGGCCCTCTCAACATCACCATCAGTCCCCTGTCTGCTGGACTTGAAGCCTGTGATCTTTTCCATCCCCTTCCACACATCCCTGGTGTTGTTCTGCTGTAGTTTTTGTTCCAGCTTCCTTCTGTAGTTGTCCCTTCCCTCTTTTAACTTCACAGACAACTGACAACAGACAACTTCACAGACAACTCTTTGGCTGCTTCCCTGTCCCGTGACCTGAATGCTTCTTTTTTCTTATTCAGGAGTGTTTTAATCTCCTTGGTGACCCATGGTTTGTTGTTGGGGAAATAGCGTATGGATCTGACAGGTACCGTGTTGTCGACTCATAAGTTGATGTACTCTGTGACACAGTTTCGTGAGGCTATAAATATCCTTGCCATGTACCTCACAAAGAGCCTCCCAGTCTGTAGTATCCAGACAGTCCTGCAGAGTTGCATTTGCCTCTTTTGACCACTCCCTCACTGTCCTGATAGTGGCTGGCTGCCTCTTCACTAGTGGTAAATAGATGGGCAGGAGGTGCACCAGGTTGTGGTCGGATCTACCCAATGGTGGGATAGCTGTGTAGCTGTATGCCTCTTACTTGGAATTACTTGGAATCTAGAAATAATTATACTTACTCTCTTGAAATAATGGGAAACTAAGATCTCAGTAACCCATCATCTATCCATCCATCCATTTTCTGTACCCCCTTGTCCTATGTAGGGTCACAAGGGGTCCAGAGCATTTCCCGGAGGCTACGAGCACAAGGCGGGGATCAACCCAAGATGGGGTGCCAACCCATCACAGGGCATAGTCACACCATTCACACAATGGTAAAACTAATTAACCTTAGTAATTCATCTGGAGGAATCGCCATGACCACACAGGCAGAAAATCCAAACACACTCCACATAAAGCCATGGTCAAGACTCCAACCAGTGCTACCCACTGTGCCACTCCTCCACCTTGGCAACCCATCAATGTACCAATAAATATATCTATTGTCTAGTTATATATTGTCTCCTCTCCTGTGTGTTACAGCTGGACCCTACATTGGGTTAACATTATGGATTTAAAAAAGGAACATTGATAACAAGTCTCTTATTCTGAGACATTTCGAATGCTGCTATATTATTGCTATGAATAATGAATTGTGAATTATCTTCACTATCTGTTACCCAACAGGCTGGACTGGAGCCAAGAAATATGTATACAACCTGCCAACATTATTTCCTGTTGCGGTAAACCTCAATGTTTTTCAGGTGGCCCATTAAACTAAATTGTGTGTAAGCAGGTGAAGCAGATTTTTGTATGAGCTCTTGCATTAATACATCACTGTGGTCTCCAAAGCACAGTAATAGACAGCACTGTCTCCTTGCTGAACATTTGAAATGAATAAAAGGGCTCTTACTGATGACTTATCAGCATTTGAGGAGAATCTTTGTTCAGCAAACTCTACAGTGTAGATGCCTGACCCAGTGAACAATGTGAACTGGGGTGTTGTTCCAGGGTACTGGCGGTACCAATGAACCCAATAGTTAGTGCTGCTCGTGCTGAAGGTACATTCCAGTGATGTTGTCTCTCCTTCCTTCTTCGGCAGTTCTGTCTCCTTCTGCTCTATATTATCTCCAGAGGATAAACCTGTCAGCAGTAGATAAACCAATTCAAGTGATTACTGATGAGCAAAGGATCACTGATAATGAAACTACCATCCAATATTGACCATGAGGTTTCACATTCTTACAGAATGTCATGGTTAGCAGTACTGCTACAAGAAGCTGCATCTTCTCATGTGACGTTAACATTGTCACTCCTGGAGGGTAGATGACCTGAAGCCAAATACAGCCTCAGTTTTTCTGTGGGGGTGTTTGGGCTGTGATGTGGGAGGGGCAGAAGGAAGGAGAAGCAGACAGAGAAGGTGCTGAATGTGCTGAGTGTGAACAGTTACAGTCTCCATGTATAAAACAACCATTTGGGGTATGAGTGTTATGAATATGGAGTACCTAGGCAGCCCTGCTCATGAGATTGACAATCGCCATTTCCAGTCTTCTAGTCGGATTTCTCTCACAATGATATATGCCAAGCTGGGGTAGAGGAGGACAATAAAGTTTGGAATGGGGATCAAACCTCGAATATAGGACACATTGCATCCCATATTGGTTCAAGACAGGACACTGCATCTTATTTTGCAACATGGGACGATCCCGTGAAATACAGGATGTGGGAACTCTGTTTATTACTGCAGAGTAGTAACATATGGCAAGTAAACTTCTCAGAACCAGTTAAAGTACTAGATATTAGTTTTCAAATACATTTATCTCTGAGATGTGTCTATTTATTCCAGTGTATGACAGGTTGTTTGTTGCTGATTCCCACAGAATATGTAACACTCACAGCATAGTAACACACAGCTGTGTCTTCTGTGCTACTGTGACTTATGGAATGGTTGTCAGGTGTTCGTTTTTGTCCATATCCACATGTCATTAGAAACAGCCTCATCACTTCCATAAAGGAGAAGTTCGGGAGCCAGGTTTGGATGCTTTATATATCAGTTCAGGTATCTGAGTTATTAATATCACAGCTACAGTACAGTCAGTAACAGCTTTGTCTGCTGTTAAATCAAGGGATTTAATTTATTTTATTTGTACCCACCCTCCCTGCATCACAGAGAAAAACTCTGCTTTCAATTAAGTAATACATTACAAAATAATAAAAGGAAAAAAAAATAACTTATGAAGGAGTCCCTTACTCAGCATAATTCCAGTCCGGCCAGTTTTTAATTAGGATTACAATATAGCTGTACCAAAACTTTGCTGCCCACATGTACCAGATATGCCGTGCTCCCGTAGCCTCCAGGATGCATGGATCAACTAGCTATGTGATTTTTTTTCCTAGGACGAGACTTTTTATTTGAGGAGAGACAGTCTTTTGAAGCAGAAATAGCACCCTCTGCTGTCTCATATTCTTTTAGCTGCATTATTGTAAGAATAATTACACATGGATGCCACTAATTATGATATTATGTTTTTTGGTGTTGTAAATGTAATTCAGCATGGTTCATTTTTATTTGAAAATTATACATTCTCTACATTTACTTTTAAGCGCCACTCTTCATTTAACATGTTACTCCTATATCATTTGTAATTTACCATCTTCAGTTCTGAACTTATTATTTGTGTGAAACAATTTAGCCTTGATGTTGAAAACTGTTGAAAAAATAGCATTTTATAATACCAGTATTAGGAAATGTAAACATTTATAACTGTACATACATCAGTGCTTTTATTTATATACTGTAATTGGATTTTCTTATATACTGTGATTGTATTTCTGCAAGGTATCTCTGCGTTTTTGTGTTTAGCTTTAATGAACCTGCCATGTCCCCTCTGACTGCTGTCATTAAGGTGTCTTCATCATCAGAAATGCTACTGAATGGATCACTTTGGTTTATTGCACCATTGCATTATCTGTATACTCTAGACACTGAACCAATGATAATCTCACCAGAGGAAAACAGCCTCTCGGTCTCACAGACCACAAGGCCTGTTGCCTCCCCAGCTTCCCTCTTCGAATATGCAGATGTAGAATCAGGAAACGTTCCAAAATAACAAAAATATCAGTTTGGTAATTGATTTGCAATCAGGTTTCTGTACAGCATCAAGGAGTTTGGAATGAACTACTATCAGAAGTTATGTGTATTAAATAAATCCTATTTATTATGGAATAAAATGTAAATATTGCCACGAGAGAATCTAGTATTTTAGCGTGAGCTGGTCCTAGCTGATTATGCATTACCATGTTAAGTAGTGCAGTTAGGTTTTTGTACAGTGTCAGTGAGTTTCCTGTCACTGTGGGATTCAGAGCACAGTAGTACACTGCAGAGTCTGTCACTTCTGTAGAGGAGAGCTCCAGATCTACACGCTTATTCTCCTTGTCAACTTTAGCAGACATTCGAGGCTTAGCATTCTGTACCTTCCCTGACCTTTCAATTATATGCAGGAGATATTCTGGGGCTGATCTGGGATACTGACGATACCATTGTATGTAGTCATCTGAAGTGCTATACTTGCAGGACAGTGTGATATTTTCACCCTCTACAACAGGCACTTGGTCAGTTAAAGAGGTTATTGTATCCTCAATGCTGTTACCTGTGGAAAAGAAGATTTGGGTTGATGTTTTTTAATGGTCATCATGAAATAAGTATATTTTAAAGGACATATTACAAACATTTTATTATACACAGCTAAAATAAACTGCTCCCCTAATTCAAGGCAAATAAATCTAAATGTGCTATTTATTTATTTTGTGAAATTTCAAAGGTACATTTAAGAACTAAATGCATTATGTGACTTACCCACAAGTGCTGAAAAGAGAAGGAATGAACAGAGTAACATCATGGTAGATGGAGAGAGACAGACTGAACTGAATACTCTGCTACCAAGGTCGGGTCTAACAGGAAACTCCTCTATTGCCCCTAAACAACATGCTTGTTCCACTGTGACACAGCTTGTTTCACCCTGACAGCCCTCCCTCTCTCTCCCTCTCTCACCTTTTATTATCATTATGCTGCAGCTAATAATTTAGTCTATTTAGACATGTTTTTTAAATATTGTCTTCTGAGCAAGAAATATCAGGGTGGTTTGTGTCTTACAGTTTGAATATTTGGGTCCGTAATCATTCTGTGATTCTTGCTTTATTACAACTGGGATCACAATCCTCACTATCCACGGAATGAAGATTATGTAACAGGATAGAAATCTGTGGAGCTTTTTAAATCACACACATCACAACATAGCATGATATGCATCAAATGGTGGGACAGAAGCTAAATCTATCACAGCTCATCTAACAGCAGTCATGCACATTCCACACTGATTTTCACTCATAATGGCAGCGACACTTTGCTTACAAAATGCCAGCAATATTATGAGATCATGACGTGATACATTATGCTTACTTCAGTAAATGCAGGATAGTTTATAAAATTCCTTATTGAGTTACATATGTCAGCTGACAATTCGTGATAATCTCTCATGTGGTCAAGCCTCGGGCGGAGACAGGACCCAGACTGCACAAGACCTTGGATTTATTCAGAAATCTGAAACAACCAAAGCCAAGACACGAAGCAAAAGACAGTCAGTGACGGTCCAAAGGGGTCAGAAGCCAGGGTGGTCAGTCCTACGTTGGCACACCAGATGAAGGGATGTGAAGGTCGAGAGGCAGGAACAGGAAGGTGTGGGAGGGATGAGGGATCCAGGGCAGGCGGGACAGGCAGGGAGGGCGAGAGAGGCGACAGACAAGAGAGTGCTCAGTAAGGCGCATTAGAGACTATGGCAATAATACTTTGCACCGCCTTTTAGGACTCGACCCCATCTCTGCGGTGGTGAAGACAGTGCCGTGGTGGCCGTGGTCACCTGTCTGGGCGTGACACATGTTCATTTACCTGTTTTTTCATTATATTACAGTCCATTGTTTTCTTAATAACTTGTTGTTATAGTTTTTTTTTAGCACCCTCTTCTCTTAAGAAATTAGAAAAAAAAAATTGAATGCTGAATATAATTAATTTTTCTTAATTGCTGGATACTTCTTACTTATCAGACCTGATGTTATCACAAAAGTATTGCGATACTTTATTGAACCGAGAATGTCATTTCTAATGCTTGTTAAAATTTAATGATGATGTCGTTGATGCCTTTTAAAAAGGTGACCTGTGATGATGGCCATGGTAACTACGATAAACTAAGTCTCCATGTATATAATTATGACGAGATGAGATGGGGTGAAGTAACTGGGGGTAACAGAAATTAACTCTGCTGTTCATCCTGCTCAGTTAAGTTATGCTTCCTGGTTGTTTTAATGATATTAAAAATGTTACATGACCTCTGTCTTTGTTGACTGCATACATTATATGTGCCTGTCGCACTTCCCATAAATAGCTTTCAAAGGACATGATCTGTCCTGTCTCATACCTGGCTGGGACAGCAGAGGTCGCTGTTGGCCATCCGTAACCCTCCGGATTCTCCCCAGCTGTATCCAATAGTTGATGTTCTCCTGATTGTTCTCTGGCCTGATGTGTTAAGCTCGTACAGCAGTCCCTGCTCAGTGATTACTGTCTATAAATGTGCCTGCTCTCACGGTGTCCCTCAGCTCAGTCCTTGTCGTTACGTGTCATTTGGTGTATTCTCTTCAGATCACTTATGTATTCCATCAGTTCCAGTTCCAGGATTTGCATCTCGCCATGTGAATACAGTGCCATAAGTGGAAAAAACAGTTTCATTGTCTCGTTCCTGTTTTCTGTCTCTCATCCGCCAGCACAATAAAAGAAGACCAGCCACTCTGCTGAAGAGCTTTTTGCTGCCCTTGCCTTTATGTATTAATAATTGCATCTATTTGATTTCCTGTGTATTACAACCTTGTTTCTGGCTCTTATTCACTTCTTCTGGACTTCGATTCAGCTTTATTTACTTTGATATTCATTGCCTGTCCCCACTTTAGGATTTCAATCTAGACATGGTTGCCTTGTGTAATTTATGTAAATATTGTATGATTATTTTGTGCATAAAGGTTGCATGAAGTTGCTGTTATTTATATTCTTGCATGGATATCATTTTAACTCTGTTTGGTGGGCAGTTAGGTAGTTAGGGGTAGTGATTGTCTTTTGGTTTCAGTTTTTCTGTTGGTTTAGAGAAGTCTTATCTGGGATTCACTTAACTAATAAAACAAGTGAATTAACTATTTTGGCTGGATTTCACTCCTGACATTCGCCTGGTGTTTTATGTACCCTCCATAATATAGGCCAAGCAATGACCCTGATACACACTATATTATTTAGTTATTCAGTTGCACATTTTGGTTTTATTAAAATCTTTGATTTTAATTGTGATTAATTTGCATTGTATGCATATGTATACATACCCACACATCTTGTTGAACAAAAAATGTATAAAAAAACTTTCAATAACTTTTTGTAATGCTGCATTTAACATAGGGCTATGTCATAACTATCACTGGCTCTGAGGTAAATTGTAACATTTCACTTCATGTGTTTGAGGCTAAAACATTCATTGTCTGTTTCTGATACAGATATACTTGGCCGTTTAATTGAAGACATGTTTTTTAACTCATTCCCTGATATGGTGCATATGGCGCAGGGCAGTCAAGTTCTACTCGTAAACTTTTTTTGGGGTGATAAACTTGGGTGAGGCTTAAACTACTCCTTTACATGTTCCTCTTTTAGCTCTGCTTCTCGTACAGGTTCAGCATGTCTCTTGGACAGAATACTTTCCAAGATTTCTGTGTATTTTTCATGAAAATTCTCTGTTTCTTTAAAACTTCCTGTTGACAAACGAGGCCTATTGTTTTGCCAGGAGATGAACATTTGGCATTCTAGAATCATCTTTCTTCACTGGTAAAGGCAACTGGTAATGTTCATCAATAAACTTAAATGAGCTGTCCATTTTCACCATGAACCTTTGATTTTCCTGTGATGTTGCTTTCTTTTTCATATATCCTTTCTCTGGAAAGTTATCTTGTATTGTTTAATTAGAAGTTCACTTTGGATTTTTACAAGGATGTGATGTACATGAACATATTTGATACTGGTTCAAACATCTTCACCATGAAGTCCATTCACCACCCAACCCAGCAGTGTCTTGATAGCAAAAGGCCCTTTAGTTTGGCTGTTTATTCTTCATAGTTCAATTAACTTTGACTTGCAATATTTTTTGACTTGAATTGTAATAAATACATTCATCTCAGCATCAGCGCTGGGCACATGAACATCTCGAAAAGAAGATTTATTTATGTCTTGTTTTGGGATGTGGATTTTGCTAACAGAAATCTCTTCTTAAGTACACTCAGCGCCATGAAAAACAGTTCTTTCAAACTACCTGTACAAATTTGTACTGCCATGATTACTAGCTTGTTTACTGGCTTGTTTGGACCCAAAGTGTGCAGAAGAGTTTGACACCACTTTTATCTTGCATTTAATTGCCTCCTAAGCTAGTCTGTAGATAATGTTAGGGAACTGCCTAGATCAAGAAAAGCATAGGGTTGAGCTATTTTATTTTAATTGTTCAACTTGACTTGCACTGGTATGACTGCAAGAGTGTAGTTACATGACTCAAACCCCTGTGACTTCAGCGACACCAGGTCACTGCATATTGCTTTACCACGTTATTCATCTTTCCTGTACAACTTATTTTCATTCTTTCAGATATGCAGACTTGAATGCCCTTAAGAGCATACTGAGTAGGTATGTTGGTCTTTGTGGTTCTTACGCATGTGACCCTTCGTTAAACAAACGAAACAAATACCTTTTTATATTCTGTAGTTCAACTCTAATTATTAATTGTTAATTAAACATTATATAGACAATAAAATGAATGAAATGTCTTTATCGCATTTTCTTTTATTAATATGTATTCTTATTTTGAGAGAAGTAGGAGAAATGAGAGATGAGAGAAATGGGGAAGAAGAGTGGCTAGTGCTACTGCCATAGTCCTTCCAGGAATAAAGAATGATGTCATCTCGGACTCCTCTATTCACCAGGAGCATGAATTATCTTCACTGTTACCACACAGGCTGGACTGGAGCCAGGAAATATGTACACACCCTGCCAACATTATTTCCTGTTGTGGTAAACCTCAGTGTTTTTCAGATGGTCTACTAAAGTAAATTGTCTGTAAGCAGGTGAAGCAGGTTTTTGTATGAGCTCTAGCATTAATGTATCACTGTGGTATCCAAAGCACAGTAATAGACAGCACTGTCTCCTAGCTGAACATTTGAAATGGATAAAGGGGCTCTTCCTGATGACTTATCAGCCTTTGAGGAGAATCTCTCTTCAGCAAACTCTGCAGTGTAGCTGATGTCTCCATTGTACAGTATGAACTCGGGTGCTGTTCCAGGATACTGGCGGTACCAATGAACCCAAAAGCGAGTGTTGCTCGTGCTGAAGGTACATTCCAGTGAAGCCGTCTCTCCTTCCTTCTTTGACAGTTCTGTCTCCTTCTGCTCTATTTTATCCCCAGAGGATAAACCTGTCAGCAGTGGATAAACCAATACAAGTGATTACTGATGAGCAAAGGAACACTGATAATGAAACTACCATCCAATACTGACCATGAGGTTTCACATACTTACAGAATGTAATGGTTAGCAGCACTGCTACAAGAAGCTGCATCTTCTCATGGGATGTTAACAGTTTTACTTCTAGAAGGTAGATTTCTTTAAACCAAATGTATTTTTGCTTTTTTTCTGTGGATTTCATTTGCTGGTATTGTGGGAGGGGTAAAGAAAACTCAGTTTGACAAAAGAAACGTGGGCGGGGGGGGAGGGAGGGGGCACAAAGTCCATGGGCCAGACACTACTTGCAATATAATTTAACACTTGACACTTCTCTTTCATTCACTATTGCTAAAATGACCATATCTTGTACACGTTCCTGCATCTTTAATTATTTTACGCTATAGCTTTTGAAAAACATTTACTGCTGACTTTTAGCAGAAATGTGATGTTTTTTTCCAGGTCTGGGCTCTGTGTTGTGGAAGGCAAAACTGTTTTTTGAAGCGGAAATAGCACCCTCTATTGACTAACATTCCAAACCAGCACCATTTATTTAAAATGTTACTTCTTCTTTATTTCTATTTTACCATCTTAAAATGAATTGTGTCACAACAGCAGCCAGGTCAGTATGATTGATTACTCTAGTGATAATAAATCTGGTGCTGCAGGATCTAAATATCGCACAGAGTCTTTGATTTCTTCTGTCTTACTTTGTTCCAGATGCTTTGGTTTCCATAGATATGCAGTTTAGCTGAATGAAGTCTCTAAGTTGCTCATAATGTCTGCTTGTGTGCAATGTGCTTTTATTTATGAGAAAACTATCTTTGCTTTTGTGGAATGAGCTACTACCAGCAGTATATGTGTATTAAATAAATCCTATTTACTATGAAATATAAGGTACTTATTGTTACAAGAGAATTTAGTATTTTTAGCATGAGCTGGTCCTAGCTGATTCTATGCATTAAAAAATCATATTAACTAGTAATGTGCAGTGTACAGTAATACACTGCAGAATCTGTCACCTTTATAGAGAAGAGCTCCAGATCTACACGCTTGTTGTCTTTGTCAACTTTAGCAGACATTCGAGGCTTGGGGTTTTGTACAAGCCCATTAGATTCAAGAATGAGAAGATGAAATTCTGTTGCTGATCTGGGATACTGATGATAATAATATGGAGTATCATGTGAGGTTCTCTACTTGCAGGAGTGTTATATTTTCACCCTCTACAACAAGAACTTTGTCAGTTAAAGAGGTTATCGTATCCTCAACACTGCTACTGTACCTGTGGAAAAGAAGATTTGGGATGACGTTGTTCTTTAATGGTTATTATAAAACAAATATACTTTAAAGGACACATTACATGCATTTTATTATATACAATTAAGGCAAACTGTTCCTTTAAGTAAATGCAAATTTTTACTCTTAAATGTCATGAAATAACAATAGCAAAACTAAGAACTAAATGCAGTATATCACCCACAAGTGCGGAAAAGAAATGAACAGAGTAACATCATGGCAGATGGAGAGACAGACTGAACTGAATACTCTGATACCAAGGGCGGGTCTAACGGGAAGCTCCTCTACTGCCCCAAAACAACACGCTTGTTCCACTGTGACACAGCTTGTTTCACCCTGACAGCCCTCCCTCTCTCTCCCTTCTTCACCTTTTATTGTTATTTTATTGATGCTAACAGTTTAATCTATTTAGATAAATATTGCTGTTTGAGCAGAAAATATCAGAATGGTTAATGTCTTACAGTTTGAATATCTGGCTAAATAGTCACTCTGAGATTCCTGCTTTATTTCAAATGGGGTTACATTCCTCACTATCCACGGAATGAAATCTTTCAGATTATGTATCAGGATATAAATCTGTGGAGCTTTTTAAATCACACACACCACAACATAGCATGATATGCATGAAATGGGCAGGTGGGACAGAGGCTAAATCTATCAGAGCTCATCTTACCAAAGTCCACACTGATTTTCACACATAATGACACTTTGCTGACAAACTGCCTGCATTATTATGTGAGATCATGACGTGATGCATCTTCCATTCCTGGACAGAAAGTAAAGAGTGACTGACATAGGCAAATAGAGGGGCAAGTCAAGTAGAAAGAACCATTTTATTTACATAAAATGCTGATGTGAATAAATAAAATCAACATTTATGCATATCTGAGCAAAAGCAGGTGAGTTAATAATCCTTTTTAACTTGTAAAAGTTATGGTTTGTTGTAATTAGGTGTTATAATTTACTGTTATACGGTGAGAAGCTACTGACATTCAGATGAGCTGTAACTGAGTTTCTGTACCATCAGACATGCACCCTAGCAGCTGTGTCACTGTGGGTCTCAGAGCACAGTAATACACAGCAGAGTCTGACAGCTGCACATTCTGCACTGTTAAAGGTACAGTGTCGGCAGTTGTGTTCAGATTGGCATTAAATCTCTTCTGAAAGTCCAGAGCTTTATCAATTACCGATCCATAGCATTTCAGCACGTACTTGGGAGAATCATTGGGATATTGAATGTACCAGAAGAGAGATGGGTTTGAATATGTTGTTTTATACGTACAATTCAAAGTGACTGGATCTCCTTCATACACGATCTACTGTTGACTGATTCACTGCTTCTTCAGCTCTGCATTCTGGAGAAAACAAAAAGATGTCAATGATCAAATGAATCAGAATAAAGTAATGAAGAGAAGAGCAGGAGAAGGAATCTTACGAAATATGCATGTAGTGAAGAGAAGAAAAATCCACAGATCTTCCATAACTGAGGTGTAAAGACATAAACATATGGACCTATGTTTACTAAGGAGGAGGTAAACAGCCTGTCTGGTTGTTGTTTCCTTTCTGTAAACCTAAATCTCTCTGCAGTGTCAGGCCATAAGGAGATGCTTATATGACAGTGTTTTAGCCAGAAGAATGATTGTTTGTACTGCAATGCCTCCCCCACCAGGCAGTTTGTGAAGCAGTATTCTGAGGTTTCAGTTATATTTACTCAGGTTGTCTGTTTCATTTTGGTTTAAAACAATAGGGACAATATTTACAAATCTTGGATATATTCCATCTTCCAACAAAAACATCTATATTGTAAAATAGATAATAATTTGTCTGCATTCAAAGGGCTCATTCTTTCCTTACTTGTTTTATTTATGCTACATTCTTGGATGCATTTCAAACAATCATTTGGTACATTATCTACATTTGCACTTCACTAAAACATCTAGACCAGTATTTCTCAACCTGGTTTTTTGAGAGCTGAGAGGAAGCAAAAACATGGACCGTCTGTTGGTCCCCAAGGACTGGGTTAGGAAACCTTGACCTAGACAAAGCTGTGTATGAAGCTGTCAGCTTAGAGGAGCTTCA
>JAODKF010000049.1:14140836-14152587 GCA_026779585.1 Mormyrus proboscirostris | reverse complement strand
CTCTGATTCCTGCTTTATTCCAAATGGGGTCACAATACTCACTATCCATGGAATGGAAACTTCCAGATCATGAAATGAAAAAATCTGTTGAGCTTTTCATCACACAGCATCAGACAGGCAGGTGGGACAGTAGCTAAATTTCTCAAAGAAGTACCAGCAGTAGTGTGGGATCGTGACGTGGTACATTTTCCCACCCTCAATGGAAATCAAAAAGAAAGGCGGACATAGGAAAATTGGTGGAATAAAATATAGAATAAAATATAGAGAATAAAAATGGAAAAACCATAAATTGTACTGTTTTGTGTTTTTTATAGATTAGAAATAAGATCTACAGATTTGAATAAAATCAAGTTATGCACACCTGACCAAATGCACGTAAATTTATTAAAATTCATATTAACCTATAAAGGTAAATTTACTGTTTGTTATAATTAGGCATTGTAATTTACTGTTGTACAGTGAGTAACTACTGATTTTTCTGAGAATCTGTTCTTGGACAGATACACACACAGTCTCACTGTGTACTGTACTTCACAGTTGTTATTTTCTGTTCATATCCATTGTGATTCTTCTGTCAGGTTTATTTTCACCAAATTCATGATCATTTGCTCTGGTTTAGCCAACAGATGTCGCTGTTGGTCATCCTTTTCTCCCCTTGCATTCTGAATTTCCTTTGGCTGTGTCCCGTTATTGATATTTCTCTAAGAACAAGAATCAGTTTCTTATGCCGAAACAGCTCCCTCTATTGTCTAATGTTCTCAAGAGCCATGACATCCGTCCATAAGACATTTATTTTTTTTACTATATAAGTATATGAAATTTGTCTTATTTCATTTGTGCTTCTCACAATAAAGTCTCAGTACTTAGTGACAAAAAGTAATGAAAAGATATAGCTCTTAAAAATGATTAGTTACTTTACTGCTGAGTAATTCCAACCTGCACCATCCAAATTCCATTACATAGAAAATATCACTAAGTCACATTATGCAGAAACATCATGGCCCATACGTGAGTATAATTTGTGCAATTCCTTGTCCCATTACCCTTCAATCTCATGTTCATTTACTTGGTTTTCCAATACAGAATATTCCATTGTTTTCTTAATAAAGAAATACATTTGTTTGTTTATATGTGTGTGTGTATCGTAAGGTGAATAAATTTAAAATGTTTTTCCTAAATTGCTGCACAATTCTTGTTTATGAACAAGCTGTTGATGTGATCTAATTCATTCATTTATAAATTGGCCTATGTACCTCATTGTTCCCCTCGAAAGAATTCTTTCTGCTATATTCTCACTTCTGCAGATACATTTAAACAAATCAATCTTCAATTCACTCAAAATCTACTATGAACAAGGTGCATGGTGCAAGTCATTGACAGAGTGGGGTGCTGTGGGTTTGTAGTTGGTAATCTGAGCACTTTACAGACAGACGTGTCGCAGAGAGCAGAGACATTATCTGAGAAGTGGTGTTGGAGTTTCACAGAGTACAGTCGTTTAGCATTTCTCACCGCCTTGCTAAACCTGTTCTGCAACTTCTTGTACCTCTACTTGTTCCAACTTTTGAATGCATCTTCCTTCTGCACCCTCAGCTGTCTGAGCTTAGCTATGAACCAGGGCTTGTCTACGTTATAACTCACTCTGGTGCATGATGGTACACAGCAGTCCTCACAGAAGCTGATGTGGGATACATGGATTAAAGCAAAAAAAAAAAAAGAATCATCTGACTGATTTTTTTTTTTTTTAAACCAAATGTTCCATGTCGCAGGCCCATACCTCCTCCTCCAAGCATCAGATATTTAACGATGTGTTGTACATTATCCCCTAAGCCCCGAGTTGAATTCCACGCTGGGATAACGTGGTAGGCGTGGTCTACGAGAGGGCTGGACGGAGGGACGTGACAGCTAAGGCAAGACTTTACCATTGTCAATAATTGGCTGTAAATGATGACACATGAAGTTTTCAGTGCAGATTTTTTTCAACAACAATGCTTTAGTAATACACAACAGCGGATAAGAAAAAAAGTCATTGCTTTCATATAATATTTTTATAGCAAACCACACAAAAGCACACACCTGCCATTTTCGTCATTTTATTTTCTTTTTGCACCATGAACTAAATGGCTTGCCATTATCGCCCATTTCATTGTCAAGGCCATCTCCACTTATCCTTTACAGTTTTGTCGATTTTTGTCCTTTAACAAAAGCGGGTCTATATGCTGACAAAATCGAAAGCAAATTGACGCGCGCGAGTGATGCAAATCGAAGGGTAAAATATGGCTTTACGCACTATTTATATAGCGTACGTTTACACATAACCTAAACTCATTTTAAAGCAGACTGAAAAATCCCAAGATCCCGACCCAAAATACGGTAAATTTAGAGCAGCTTCCCATTGTCATTCCTCTGTTAACAGCAAGAAAACGCGGACTCCAAAACTGCTGCTCTCGCAGTACTTGAGACACCGGAGCCACTGTCCTTGTCGGGAGTCTTGAGCTTCGGAGTTTTGACTTCTTTATCCATTTAAGATTTTAAGAACAGATTTTCTCCACTGTTTCCCAACCTTTTTTTAGCTACTATTAGCGAATGAGACATTTCATGACACACCACTGACTTCCAAACATAAATCTTTTTTGAAAATGTAAAATATACTATACAACTAGCCTATTATTATGCCTTATTATTATTATTATTATTGAATACGCCAGGCAACAAGAAGCCCGTGCCATTCACCCTTTTGCAGATCTCGTCTTTGTTTTGGGACATTAAAAGCCTTTTAGGCCGATGTGGCACTAAATGCTGAGGAATTATTTTCTCCTTACTATTAAGTCTGACATCTTAAACAAGCGTCGGTAAATAGCTTGCAGCCTGTAGCCGTCAATGTTTAACTGTCGCGAACTGCCGAAACCATAATATTTATTTTTATGAAGAATAATTAAATTGTTATTAAACCAAAGAAAGACCTTTCCAGAACTTTGTCTGCCGAAGCTTTTTTACCACCCAACCCCCATTTTTATCTTCGGATCTGCATCCATCTCATTGTTAACCTTTTGTGCACTCAGTTGACGGAAATCCGTCATAGCAACGGAAAACTTTAATCCATTAGGACGTTACAGCCTCTGTGTACTCATCCAGGCTATTGGTAGCAGTCCTGAACACATCCCAGTTAGTACAGTCCAAGCACGCCTGAAGGCTCTCTGCAGTCTCGTTGTTCCAGGCCCTTGTATGCTGCAGGTTTCTTAAGTGAGAGAAGATCCTGTAACTTATGGCAGTTTGGGGGAAATTGTAAAGTTTTTAACAATTATTTTTATTATGCAAATAAAAGTATATGCATTGAAGAGAGGCTTATTTTTGTTTATACAAGCTGTCAATTACAGTTCTTAGAAAGAAATCTAAATCGGGAAAAATCGGTACCGGCCGGTCAGACTTGCAAAAAAACGCAAATTAGAATCAGCAAAGAAAATTTCCATCGGTGCATCTCTAGTTCCCTCTTGGGTGAAAGGCAGCACAGGCCCAGAGAAGCCCAGGGCTAGTGATGTGGGGCCAGTGGCTTCCACTGTCTTCTGTCCTATTGTCAATATTGAATATGTTGGTCGCACATATTCTATTCTGTCCACACTCATTAGCTCTCTGGAGTGAGCAATTCTGCATAAACAGAATTTTTGCCAAACTACAATTATGAACTGCTTAAAGTACAATATACTTGACGCGTCTTAATTGTTCAATTTTAGGTTCACCAACCTTGCTCCTAAAGATTATAGCCTTCATTTTCCTTTTTGCAAGAAATAACCACTTAATATTGTGCACTGTACCACAATGAACTGCATTAAGCACAATATACAATATGTGTGTTGTTTAGTTTTAGTCTTTGGTCGATTTATTTACTCCAATGCACAATGAATGGATAGTGTACTTAATAATAATTATATTATAGAATTACATAACCGGAAAATCCAAGAGGCGTGTATTGTCAGCGCACAGTAAAATTCTACTTTACTAGATGTCTCTGTCTAATGTTGTTTTTGACTTATTAGAAAAGTAATTAGACCCTTTGTGTTATGAATAGACCCTCGTGGCACCTGAATTAATTATTAATAAATCAGGACAAGCAAGCGGCGTGCAAGTGTTGCCATTAACTCTAAATGTTTAACTAATACCTCGTTACAGCTGACGTAGGTTACTTTCGTACTGTAGCTATTAACAAAATTAAGCACAAATAGCAAAAGGGCTCTAATCGCAAAAATATCGGTGTCCATCGCAGTCTTTGTACTAGACATCAAGAATTTGTGATTAGAAATAGCCATATATTGTTATGGACGGAAAACTGAATATTGCGGTGTAACATATGTAAGACATCCAAAACTAAAGTAAAAAGAATTCTCTGAGCTGGGTTCCATTTTCACACGCGTGCTTTACTGCGGCGAAACTGTCCACTGCCGCAAGGTAGTCACGTCATCGAACATGGCGACGCCCACAAAAGCTCGCTTACAAGTAAATAAGTAAGAGGGTATAGCTCGGTTATACTGACTGAGGAGTTACAACATGGCGTATAGACGGACCGCTGCTTCTCGAGCCTTGCGCAAGATGCAGGATAACTATGTCCTGGAGAGTGACGAGGACTTCAGCTTTTCTTCGGATGAAAGTGGTGAGGACACCGAAGAAGATCCCACTGAAGATGTGTGTGATGAGTAAGTAGCTTTTGTTTGTGAGTTGAGTGGATTATTTTGCCTCCGTCAGATATAAACTGGCACAGCATATTTATCCAAAGGGCCTGGATTTCACTTAAGCACCGAGCGCTTGTTGCATGCAGTGTCAATATGAAAAGGCGGGATCTCGAGCACCTGGCTGCAGGAGCATAGGAACTTTTATTATGAAACTATTTTAAAATTTAGAATAAGAAGTTTAGTGTACCGATAGTTTTCATAACAGCGAATAATAACGGCGTATCTAATACCGAAAAGACGTAATGTTCCTACCAAAGCTTCTGCTTTGCGAGACCGTGGAGAGTACGACTATATTATAAAGCAACGTTAATTTTAAACAAAGTAACCAAGGGAAGCAAGGAAATGTACGTTTTTATTTGAATGTACTAACATTCACTGTATTCAACATACATTGTAAAACATTGTGTGTGTGTGTGTGTGTGTGTGTGTGTGTTTTTTTTTAACGACTTTTAACAAACTTTTTTTTAAGGTTTGGAAACCTAACATTAAGTTGTTTTTCCCGAGCTATAAGGATTTAACGGCTTTCCCATTGTTTTATTATTATTTAATGCTGAGCGTTATGCTAACGTGATGGACCATTAGCGAAAAGGTGTCAACACGCCGTATGTTGCATCTGGCGGTTAAAGGTGCTCAAGAGACAAAAACCGCTGGTGTTCTGGTGTTAAATGCCACGTATAGATATGTTAGATATGTATAACGATTGCTGTAATGTGTCGATAATGGTCCCCTCATTGTGTATGTTTTTTTCATTGATTATTTTACAGAGACATGGAGAACGTTGAACCTGCGGGCAAAAAAGCACGATACCAGCACAGTCAGCAATCGCTGTCATGGAAGACTGAGAGTGATACTGATGCTGCTCCACCAACACTGCGGTTTCTTCCTGCGAGGGAGCCTGGGGTGCAGCTGAGCACACGGGACAGCCATACTCCTGCAAGCCTCTTTAAGCTGTTCTTTACTGTGGATGCTGTGATCGCCATCTGCCAGAACACCAACAAACAAGCTGCCAGAAACGCAGCCAGGGGAGCCAAGTACAGATGGGCGGATGTTGGAGTTGCTGAGTTTTACAAATATATTGGACTGGTTTTCTACATGGCCATGATGAAGCTGGATCACATAACTGACTACTGGCGGAAAAATAGCATCTTTTCCGTCCTTTTCCCGTCGCAGGTGATGTCAAGGGATAGATATCGGACAATATCTTGGAACATACACATGAGTGACCCGGAAGAGGACAGAGAGGATGAGGCCAAGGAGGGAAGCTCTGATCATGACAGATTGTTCCGGGTGAAGCCCCTCATATATACCATTCAGAATGCCTGTAAGTCATTCTATCATCCCCACAGATGTCTTGCAGTGGGTGAGCGCAAAGCGCGTTGGAAAGGTGCCAAAGGTTTCAAGTTGTTTGTGCTCACAGACTGCAGCAATGGATACACTGTGGACTTTTCAGTATACACTGGAAAGGACAACATCCCCACGGGCCAGGGACTCCCTTATGACACTGTCATGTCACTGATCAACAAAAGGTTTTTGGGGTCTGGGTACCATCTGTACATGGACGATTTCTATACAAGTCCAAAGCTTTTCAAGGACTTGTTTGCTTGCAAGTTTGGTGCTTGTGGAACATACAGGGAGTCCAGGAGGGGGTGTCCCCATGGTGCTGTCAATGACCTGACTGACAAGTCCCCTAGAGGGACGTATCGCTGGATAAGGGACAGTCACCTTCTGTTTGTGAAGTGGATGGACACACAACAGCTGTCGGTCTGCTCCACCATCCATGCAGCCTACAATGGGGATACAGTAAGGAAAAAGGTGAAATCCAAAAAAGGTGTCTGGATCACACAGACCTTTCCGTGCCCCTCGCCCGTGATGGAATACAACAAGGTGCGGGGAGGTGTGGATTTGTCGGACCGGTTGATCCAATATTATACGACACAGCACAAAACCTTGATATGGTACAGGAAACTTTTTCTTCACTTTTTGGACATTTCTGCAACCAACGCCTACATTCTCTACAAAGACCTCATGCAACAGGGCGGCTTAACTTACAAGGCTTTCATGGAGGAGCTCATTGCACAGCTATGTGGTGTGACACAGAATACATCCAAGACCCCAGCAAATACAACCTGTGGTGTTCATGTGCCAGTTCTTGGGGCTGAGCTTAGCACTGACAGGAGGATGAAGGCCACGGCTGGACGTAAGACCTGCGTGTGCTGCAGGATGCATATGAGGAAGCAAGCAAAAACCCCCTGGAAGTGCAAAACGTGTGATGTTTACCTTTGCCTTCAGCCAGACAGAAACTGTTTTGAAGCTTGGCATTCTGATGACACCTGACAGTCTGTCGAAATAAGGTCACTTTTGGTGGCTGTGTGCTGAATGTTTTTTGGACAATTGTAGGGGATACCGTCGTCTGTGAGATGTGGTATATTTGTTTGACACTGAGGCCAGTCAAATGAGATTTGAATGGTACAGACATCTGTGGTGAGCATTATCACTACAGGACCAGATCTTTCCAGCAAGACGCAGTCCGGGAACTCCATCCAACAACCGCTTGTAATTACAATAGCATTAAGTGCATTATATCTTCTGCAATTGTCCTTCCAATGGTCCTGACAGTATTTTATAGGCTGGAATGTAAAGCGCCTATTTAGCAGCATCATTTTGTCCGTTGCATAAAGTAAACTGCAAAAACACAATAAAGGCATTTTTATTTTCTTGCAATTCACACTGCCTTTCCAAACTGATGGCTGTGTGCTGGGGGGGCATTAACATTCCAGACTGATGGTCCATTACCTCTGGAGGGGACTGTTATAGGTGAATTGACACTTACCTCATCTATATTCATTTTGAAGGCCACTGGCTTTGAAAAGAATAGTATCACTCCAAAGTTGTAGCACTTTAGTATGGAGCCCCGGCAGGGACATGGAGGGTCTTACAGAATGTCCATGGTAAATAATGCACCACGTGAATATTTAGGTTTACCATATAAGGCAAAATTACGAAATCATAAAGCTGTTCATATTCGGCATAAATAGTAAAATAACTACCTATGTACAGTCAGGTTTTTGTACAGTGTCAGTGAGTTTCCTGTCACTGTGGGCCTCAGAGCACAGTAATACACAGCAGAGTCTGACAGCTGCACATTCTGTACTGTTAAAGGTACAGTTTTCAAACTGGTGTCCAGACTGGCATTAAATCTCTCCCGAAAGTCCAGAGCTTTATCAACTACTGATCCATAGCATTTCAGCATGTACTTGGGAGAATCATTGGGATATTGGATGTACCAGAAGAGATCTGGGCTTCCATATGTTGTTTTATATGTACAATTCAAAGTGACTGATGCTCCTACATGTACAATCATCTCTCCTGTAGACTGTGTCACTGTATCTTCATCTCTGCACTCTGTAGGAAAAAAAAAACAATTAACTGATCAGATAGAGCAGAAATCATGTTGTGTTCATGAATAGATGAGGAGAAGAAGGAAACATACCAGAGAAACGTGCAATAATAATAAGAAAAATCCACAAAATTTGCACCATGACTGAGCCCTAAAAGCATAAATATATGTTCACTAACAGTGAGCCAAACAGTCTTGTCTATTCCGTGGGCCAAAATCGATCTGCAGGAGTTGCTTAAATGACAGTGTTTTAACTGGAGGAATGAATATTCATGTTGCAATGTCGCCCCCACCAGAAAGTTTGTGGAACATCATCCTAAGGACTAAATTACGTTTTCTTCCCTTTTCGTCACAATTTATCTCCTACTCTTGGAAGTATGTCTAATAATAATTATATACTTTTACTATATTCTTGTTTCAGTACACTATAACATCTACACTAAGCTAAGTATATAAGACATCGGCTTAGAAGAGCTAAATCTTTCATTTCGTAGCACCCTGATATTTACATGCGGTGGTGGTGGTTTTGGGTTCTTACTCACAAACTATGGAATGCAACAAACTTAAATGTATTTTAAAAGTTGATGACATTAGAGCCATAAAACCTATCGGTTTCTGTGGACAGTTTGTTGTGATCTGATGCCTGATGGGAACTTTGTAGCTTTGCCACTGATTCAGAGAGAAGCTGTCTCTGATGGGTTGATGCCCCACTCTGGGTTGTTCCCTGCCTTGTGCCAATTGGCTCCAAACCCCCCCTTGACTCTGGATAGTTGAAACCTTTACAGAAAATGGATGCTTACATCATATTTTTTTTAAATAAACCGTAGCAGTTAAGTAGGGATTTGTTGTGACCCAGTGTATGATGGGAACTTGATCACTGCTGATTCAGTAAGAAGCTGGAACTGTGTTTTTGTACCATAAGGAACACACTGACTGGGTGCTGTACATTCCAGTACATGTAGCTTGAGTCTGTAATATGGCTGCATGTCAGTACAGCTTTGTCTCCCTCAGGTGAATTAGTTAAAGTAGGCTGCAGCTTTATCTGCATCCGATGTCACACAGAAAAAAATTATATGTCCAAATACGGAATAAATAACATGTTAACGTGTAATATAAAACTGGAAATATGTGTATACGGGAGCCCATTATTCAGTACAGGTACTAATATAACGTCATCAGCTACAGCAATATTTTGCAATACAGATAAAGAAGAGATTATATTCTAGGGTCTGTTATTGTGGCTACTTGCTTCAGCAGGTCAGGTTGGGAAGCCTGCGCTGATGCAGCGTGTTGCCGCACCCACCACACAGCGAAACTACTCGGGATCCTGGCTGGCGACCCCCCAGGCAGACACACGGTCCAGTCCGACACTCCAGAAATGGCCATCCATCTGCCGCAGCCAGGTGTTACGTGGCTGTCCCCTTGGCCTGGCCCAGCCACTTGGATCTTCAGCAATGAGGATCCTGTGAGCCCGATCACCCTCAGGGAGACGAGCCACATGCCCACAGTTGCCATAATTAATGCGATCTTACAATGCGGGCAAATTGCCTCATTTGGGACTTCACTAGCAACTGCTCGTTCAGCACAAAGTCAAATCAGAGGTATCCAAGGATTCTCCGAAGAGACACAGTACAGAAGGAGTCCAGTCTTCATCTCAGCTCACTGGATAGCGTCCGAGTCTCACAGCCACAAAGTAAGACAGGGAGCACCGGGACTCTTAAAACATGCTCTTCACATCTGTCGGCTGACTTCATAGAAAGAGTCACCAGAGAAATGAATGTTGCTGCCGAGGTAAGTAAATCTCTCAACGAGGTTGACATTTTCATCGCAGACAGACACATTACTGATGGCTGTACCTAAGAAGTCAATAAAGGCCTGGATCTTGGTCTTTATCCAGGACACCCGCGATCCCAGACACTCAGGCCCCTCGCTCAGTCTCTCCGGAGCCCTGATCAGAGCCTCCTTTGACACTGCAAAGATCACAGTAAATCTTTCTTCACCAACAGACACCCCACACCTGCTAGACCCCATGACCCTGCCCAACACCCAGTCCATACAAGCATTGAACAGAGCAGGAGCAAGAAAACACCCCTGGTGAATCCCAGAATCAACCGAGCAGAATGCGGAGTTTCTCCCTCCACTCTGGACAGCCCTTACAGTACCAGTATGCAGCCAAATGACTTTGGAACCCAAGATGATTTCTTATCATTCATTTATTAATTCATTCACTTGCATGCAACATAACCGCAATTTGTCAATATCACTTTTTATGGTTTTCAGAATTGTATGATTATTTCCATGGATTCAGAGGTGTTAAGGAGGTGGCCTTTGCTTGCTCATCATATTTCTGCTCAAGACACCTCTTTCTGATAACGCTTTGCACTGGCAGACTCAAAGAAAAAATGTTATATATAAATATATTTAGTGGAAGCTAACTGGTCCACTCATGGGTTTCAAAGTCAGTGGAAATCTGCTAACGAAAAAGTTAGCTTTGTCAATTAGTGGTTAGCAGATTAGCAGAACCCTGCCCACCACTGATAACTAAAATTAATGACTTCTTCATGTATAACTGTTGTTCACCCTGCTCTTTTGTGCTGTGCTCCTTGAATTGTTGATTTACTGAGATTAAACATGTCACATGTTTTCCCTCTCAGGATTCTCCCTATTGGCTGATTACATCGCCTGTACTGTGTACCACATATATACATTTTTACTTTGCAAAAGACATATTCTGTTCTGATAAAGGTACAGTTTTTGAGGTACTACTGAGGTACAGTCAGGTTTTGGTACAGTATCAGTGAGCTTCCTGTCACTGTGGGCCTCAGAGCACAGTAATACACAGCAGAGTCTGACAGCTGCACATCCTGTACTGTTAAAGGAGCAGTTTTTAAAATTTTGTCCAGAATGGCATGAAATTTGTCCTTTAAATCTGGAGGCTTATCAACGGCTCTCAGCAGGTGCTTGGGAGAGTCATTGGGATATTGGATGTACCAGAAGAGCCATGGGCTTACAGCTGTTACGTATGAACAATTCAAAGTCACTGACTCTCCTTCATGCACAATCACATCCACTGTTGACTGATTCACTGCATCTTCAGCTCTGCATTCTGGAGAAAACAAAAAGAAGACAATAATGAAATAAAACATTAATCAGAAACAAAAATAAATCAATGATGAAGAGAATGAATCATACCATATAAGCATGCAGCAAGGATAAGAAGAGTCCACAGATCTTCTGCCATAACTGAGGTGTAAAGACATAAATATACGGACCTATGCTCATTAAGGATGAAGTAAACAGCCTGTCTGCTTGTTGTTTCCACTCTCTGGACCCAAATCTCTCTTCTGTGTCAGACCATAAGAAGATGCTTATATGACAGTGTTTTAACCAGAAGAATGATTGTTTGTATTGCAATGCCTCCCCCACCAGGCAGTTTGTGAAACAGCATTCTAAGGTTACAGCTACATTTCCTCAGTTTGTCTGTTTCATTTAGATGTAATATAATAGGGAGAATATTTAAAAATCCTTGAAAACAAATGGATATAATCCATTCCAATATCTTCAATAAGATAGTAAAATAGATAATAATTTTCTGCATTCAAATGGTTCAATCATATTTTCCTCATTTGTTTT
>JAODKF010000049.1:14126460-14140736 GCA_026779585.1 Mormyrus proboscirostris | reverse complement strand
GCATCACAGAGAAATACTGTGCTTTCAATTAAACAATACTTCACAAAATAATTAAGGGAAAACAATACTTAAGAAGTTTCTTATTCAGCATAATTGCAAAAATACTATCCTGTACAAGGTATAATTAGGATTACAATATAGCTGTACCAGAACATTGCTGCCCACATGTACCAGATATGCCGTGGTCCCGTAGCCTCTAGGATGCATGGATCAACTAGCTATGTGATTTTTTTCCTAAAACGAGACTCTTTATTTGAGGAGGGACAGTTTTATAAAAGAGAAACAGCACCCTTTACTGTCTCATTCTTTTAGCTGCTTTTTTGTCAAAATAATTACTCATCAATTTCATTGTAGTTTTTTTGTCCGGTAAATAAGTCAGCTTCAGTTCTGACCTTATCGATCATTTAGCATTAATGTTGAATACTGTTGAATAATTAGCATTTTGTAACGGAAGTTTTAGGAAATGTAAACACTTAAAAGTGTGCATACATCTGTGCTTTTATTTAAATACTGTTATTGGTTTTTCTTATATACTGTGACTTTATTTCTGCAAAGTATTGCTGTGTTTTTGTGTTTAGCTTTAATGAGCCTGACATGTCCCTTCTGACTGCTGTCATTCATCATCAGAAATGCTACTGAATGGATCATTTTGGTTTATTGCACTGTAGACTCTAGACACTGAACCAATGATAATCTCACCAGAGGAAAACAGCCTCTCAGTTTTCCAGATCACATGGCCTGTTGCCTCTCGAGCTTTTCATTTTGAATACGCAAATGTAGAGCCAGATAAGGTTCCAAAATAAGAAAATTATTGAAACACAGTTTGGTAATTGAGTTGCAATCAGGTTTCTGTACAGCGTCAAGGAGTTTGGAATGAACTACTACCACAAGTTTATGTGTATTAAATAAATGTTATTTATTATGGAATATAATGTAGATATTGTCTCGAGAACCTAGTATTTTTAGCGTGAGGTGGTCCTAGCTGATTATAAATTACCATATTAAGTAGTGCAGTCAGGTTTTTGTACAGCGTCAGTGAGTTTCCTGTCACTGTGGGCCTCAGAGCACAGTAATACACAGCAGAGTCTGTCACTTCTGTAGAGGAGAGCTCCAGTTCTACACGCATGTTCTTCTTGTCAACTTTAGCAGACATTCGAGGCTTAGCATTCTGTACCTTCCCTGAAGTTTCGATTATATGCAGGAGATATTCTGGTGCTGATCTGGGATACTGACGATACCAATGTATGAAGTCATCTGAAGTGCTATACTTGCAGGAGACTGTGATATTTTCGCCCTCTACAACAGACACTTGGTCACTTAAAGAGGTTATTGTATCCTCAATGCTGTTACCTGTGGAAAAGAAGATTTGGGTTGATGTTATTCTTTAATGGTCATCATGAAATAAGTATATTTTAAAGGACATAATACAAGCATTTTATTATATACAGCTAAAATCAACTGCTCCTCTGATTCACGGCAATTAAATCTAAATGTAGTATTTTTTTATTTTTATTTTTTTGTGGAATTTCAAAGGTACTTTTAAGAACTAAATGCAGTATGTCACTTACCCACAAGTGCTGAAAAGAGAAGAAATGAACAGAGTAACATTATGGCAGATGGAGAGAGACAGACTGAATACTCTGCTACCAAGGTTGGGTCTAACAGGAAACTCCTCTACTGCCCCAAAACAACACGCTTGTTCCACTGTGACACAGCTTGTTTCACCCTGACAGCCCTCCCTCTTTCTCCCTCTCATCTTTTAATGTTATTTGTTGCTGTTAACAGTTTAACTGCAATCATGCACATTCCATACTGGATTATGTCAGGTGGTACTTTGCTGACAAACCACCAACACTATTATTTGAGATCCTGACGTGGCATAGTTTCCATAGGAATTTTACATAGGAAAATTGGTGGAATAAATAAGAATATAAAGGAAAAAAAAAAAACAAATTGAATGTACAATTTTGTGTAGATTAAAAATAAGCTACCTAGATGCAAATACTTAGGAAAAAATACAGATGTGAAAAAATAAAATTCACATTCACAGTTAATTCAGTCAATGTTAGTGCATAGTTCAGTAAACGCAGGTTACTTAATAAAATTCCACATTGAGTTATTTCTGTGAGGTGACAGTTCATAATAATTCACTGTCACCCTGTGTCACTGTGGGCTGCACTGCACAGTAATACACAGCTGTGTCTTCTGTGCTACTGTCACTGATGGAGAGGTTGGTGATTCTTCTGTCTGGTTAATTTCCACCAAATTCTGAAATGAGAAGTTCAGGAGCCTCATTTGGATGCTGTACATACCAGTACGTAGACCTGAAGTTTGTAATATCATGGCTGCATGTCAGTACAGCTTTGTCTCTCTCAGGTGAATTAATCAAAAGATGCTGATCAATTTGATCTGAAGAAGATTTATTAGTAAAATATATTTTTTCAGTTATGGTTGAGCATTTCAATACATCTTAAGCATACAGTTTATCTTCCATTTCACTGTGGCAGCTCGGATTTGCAAATAAGTAATCGTGGAAATATATTTGGTTCTCCGCTCTACTGTAATGTAGGATTCCCCAGTTCTGGTCTGCATACAACACAGTATAGTGCTGACTAATGACTAATGCCAACTTGCAAATCCTAAATTAATTTATAGATGAAACATTTATTTAGAAACATTACCCTTAAATTTTTCTTGTTCATTTACCTGGTGTTTCCATTACAGTACAATCCATAGAATACTGAAAAAATGCATTAATTCATGAAGGTTTTAGCTCAACAGCTCCCTCTCCTGTTGAAATTTAAAAAAGACATAACTGTCTCCGGTAACCAAAGACTGTCAGTAATGAACTTGGTTACTTTCCCGTTATGCAGAACGTCTGCCTTGTTTATCTGGATTGCGCTCTTGACCATCACATAACCTGGCACCTTTATACAGTAGAAACTGTGGTGCCTGATTAAGGATAATAACAATCAAGAATGTTATTCCATTGCTGAATTGAAAATGTAGTAAAAACAATAATGATACAAAGTGTCTTTGTTTTTACTGTTTCAATACAAATAAATAGAAATGTATTAGTTTTATTAGAAAAAAATGTTACCTTATTAATTCATTTATAAAAAATGCATCACATTAGAAACAACTAGTAGTATTAATGAAAACTTCAATTCAAGCAGTAATAAATTGAAACCCAATATACTTCCAAAGGAGTCCTTCTGAATTAAAAAGTTCATTGACCTGCAGTCTCATTGGGTGCTTTTAAATCAGTATCAACTTTGCATTACCACAAAACAATAATCATTTGTCTTTAGTGTCCGTTTGACTTCAATGACTCCAGCTGCCAATAAAGGCAAAATGGTAAGAAAATAACTGAATGAGTCAGTCAACCAATATGACACTTAATAAAAATTAAGCAAATTGAGACTTTCTGTGAGCAGTGTATATGTACAGAAAGGAATCAGGTAAACAGAGATAAAGCTTCTTTATCATGTTTATTAATTATGATTGTTTGTAAAACATTTTTGACAGGTTAGAAAAGGATCATTTTTGATGCTGAGTTGATAATAGTGTAAGACATCTGAGCATGTCATTGGCATTTTTGTAATAGATCATAAGTTAGGCCCATGAATATGTTGCTATCGAGGTCACAGCAGCAAGTCCGGGTGCCACGACACTTGCTGCTCTGACCTGTCATGGACAGCAGGCAGGTGTTTTCAGTATCTCAGCCATCAGCTCCTCTGACTGATGTAACCACAATAACCAGCTTTATACCTGAACATCTGCTGCTCTGGAACTGATCCCTGACTGTGAGATGGGATGCATTTTTATGGCCTCTGAGAGGACGTTCTTGTGAAAGACGTTTTGGTACAGTCTCAGTGGTATTTTGTCACTGTGCATCCCTCAGAGCACAGTAGTAGATGGCTGTGTCTGCTATGGTAAGACTGTCAATGGTGAGTTGAGTAGAGTCCCTGGATGCAGTACAATTGAATCTGGAATTGGTATTTCCCTCATACCTACTGGATGACCTGGCACCTTTATAGATCAGAATCTTGGGTGACTGATTAGACTGCTGTCTGCACCAAAAAGATATTTTTGGTTTTCTCGCACCTACAGACGCGGACACCTGTTAGATCGTTTTAGCGTCTGTTTAGTAGTTTCTTTTGTTATATGTTAGGATATTATTAGGGAATAGAAGGATAGTAATAATGGAAGCCCATTTCCACAGTGTTGTGAAAAAAAGATCCTGTAAGTCATTAGAGAAACTTTCTCAAAATAATTACTTGGAATCTAGAAATAATTACACTTACTCTCTTGAAATAATGGGAAACCAAGATCTCAGTAGCCCATCATTTATCCATCCATCCATTTTCTGTACCCCCTTGTCCTATTCAGGGTCACAGGGGGTCCAGAGCCTTTACCGGAGGCCACGGGCACTAGGCAGGGAACAACCCAAGATGGGGTGCCAACCCATCACAGGGCATAGTTACACCATTGACAGCTACGGGCAATTTGGTAATACTAATTCACCATGAATCGCCATGACAACACTGGCAGAAAATCCAAAAAAAAGTCACTTTGAACTTTATTGTCATCTTTCCATGTACAAATATACAGAAAGACGAGATGGGGGAAGCTTAGAATCCAAAAAAACAGACAATTCCAACTAAGTGGGTTGAGAACAGTGCAAGACAAAAGAAGAGTGCAATTGAGCCGAGAAGTATTTTAAGTACAGTGGCAAAAAGTGCTAATGGCTCTTTGGTGCGGAAGCATAGTGCAAAATAAGATTATTTGTGCAATATGATTTTGGTGCAAATACAGTATAAATACAATATGATATCTGTGTGCAAATCCAGTATAAATACAGCATGATGTTTGTGTAAAAATACAGTATGGATGCAGTTTATCAATTTAAAATCAGAGGGTGTAACAGCAGAATCAGTCTAAAATGTAAAGAAATATGAAAACTATGTAGGTCAGGTGGGTTAAGAGAGGGTTGAGGTAGATTGGAGGACCCTGGGGGCAGCATAGTGTTGAGAAGCCTGACAGCCTGGGGATAAAAACTGCATGCAGCCTGGCTGATCTGGCTGTGATGCTGCAGTATCTCCTCCTGGATGGCAGCAGGATAAACCGTTCATGTGAGGGGTGTGAGGGGTCCTGCACAATGCTGCAGGCTTTTCAAACTCCTTTTGGTGAATGTATCTTGTAGTGATGGGAGAGACACCCACTGGCACCCTCATGGAGACATGGTCAAGACTCCAACCCATGCTACCCACTGTGCCACTCCTCCACCGTGGCAACCCATCAATGTACCAATAAATATTTCTATTGTCTAGTCATACATTGTCTCCTCTGCTGTGTGTTACAGCTGGACCCTACACTGGGTTAACATTATGGATTTAATAAAGGAACATTGATGACAAGTTGCTTATTCTGAGACATTAATGTTTCAAGTGGATTTGAATGCTGTTGTATTATTGCTATGAATAATGAATCGTGAATTATCTTCACTATCTGTTACCCAACAGGCTGGACTGGATCCAGGTAATATGTACACAACCTGCCAACATTATTTCCTGTTGCGGTAAACCTCAGTGTTTTTCAGTTGCCCCATTAAAGTAAATTGTGTGTAAGCAGTTGAAGCAGGTTTTTGTATGAGCTCTAGCATTAATACATCACTGTGGTCTCCAAAGCACAGTAATAGACAGCACTGTCTCCTAGTTGGACATTTGAAATGGATAAAGGGGCTCTTCCAGATGACTTATCAGCATTTGAGGAGAATCTCTGTTTAGCAAACTCTGCTGTGTAGCTGCCTGACCCACTGAGCAGTATGAACTGGGGTGCTGTTCCAGGATACTGACGGTACCAATGAATCCAATAGTTAGTGCTGCTTGTGCTGAAGGTACATTCCAGAAAAGCCGTCTCTCCTTCCTTAATCAACAGTTCTGTCTCCTGCTCTATTTTATCCCCAGAGGATAAACCTGTCAGCAGTGGATAAACCAATACAAGTGATTACTGATGAGCAAAAGAACACTGATAATGAAACTACCATCCAATACTGAGCATGAGGTTTCACATACTTACAGAATGTCATGGTTAGCAGCACTGCTACAAGAAGCTGCATCTTCTCATGTGACGTTAACATTGTCACTCCTGGAGGGTAGATGACTTGAAGGTAAATGTAGCCTCAGTTTTTCTGTGGGGGTGTTTGGGCTGTGATGTGGGAGGGGCAGAAGGAAGGAGGAGCAGACAGAGAAGGTGCTGAATGTGCTGAGTGTGAACAGTTACGCTCTCCATGTATAAAACAAGCATTTGGGGTATGAGTGTTTTCTCAATTAAAATATCTGACAAAAATTTTTTAGCGATGTTACAGAAACATAATAACACTATCTGCAGCTTAAAATATCAATCAAACCAAATATGAACTATTGTGAATAATACTGAGGGGCAAAATATAATCATTTGTTACAACACAGTCAGTGTCATCAAAACCCAAACTCAGATGAAGACAGGTTATGTATTATCTGCTACCTGAACACACTCACTTCATCCACGACCGACAGGAGCATTTCTGTCCTGAAATTAAGCATTTTTGGGATCATGAATGACAAGGAGCTTAACAAAAATATTTTAAAAACTTATGTTAACCTCAGGATAAATTAAATTATAATACGGTTTATTCATTACAACTAAAATGTCTCACAAATGTGTTACTGTAAGTGGAAACAAACTAAACTTAGTATTTATTGAAGAAAGTCACAGATAATCCAGGTAAAAAAGACAGTTTTTAGTGCTATGAAGTACAAACTCCTAGTATTACTAAAATATGCATGTTATCATCTACGAGAGTGTATAACGATACAGATAAACATTATTCTTTAGTTAGTCTGTCACTGTGACTGCTTGAAACAACAATTGACATGAATTACTGAAAATATTGTATATATATATTTTTTTCCCTGCAGAGGTTAGGTGCAGCCCTAATTTAACACACCTGATAGAGGTAATCAGGCCCTTCTGTGGCATCTCAGTACTAGAGTTTAGCTTCAACATGTAGTCGATTTGCGTTTGGCTATATTTGTATATGTGGGCCCTTAATTTATTACAAACTGTTGTTCCTGTTCAGAATACTGTCTGTACCAGCAAGCAGTACCATATCCACTACTTGCTCTGTAGCTGCAGCGCAGTGTCACTGATTCTCCTTCATTGCTGGAAACATCTTGTTTATTGGGACTGATGTAATTACTAGCAGGCAATAATGAATAACGAAAACATGGATAATAAACAATAATACGAATTTTGGACATAAATACACTGAACCAACAATGAATTTTTAATTACCTTGACGATGTTTTTTTAAAGGGTACTTGCAGTGACAGTTATGAGAACTAAGATTCACTTGTAAGCAGGGGAGGGAAATGCTGGGTAACTTGACATCGGTCAACAATTCCTCTCATCAAGGAAAATGATTCTACAGGTTATATAGGCAATCCAATCCAACAGGCAGTCCAATCCAATCACAGACTGCAGGTGTTGGAACATAAGCAAAGGAGGGTGTGTGGGGGGCAAGGCTGTGGAGAGCGGTCAGGATCCATCCTCACGGAAAGACTGTGCCTATGATGAGTTTTTTTTAACGGTGCTATTATGGGAGGCAAATCAGGAAATGAAACTGGAGTTGGAATTTAAATATCCCTGAAATTCGCATTCAATTTCAATTCTGTTCTCCATAGTTTTTTTTTCCAGTCCGAACTGCAGTTCCATTTCCTCGTTTGGATTGGAATCGATGAGTGCATTCCGGAATGGCCCCAGCCCTGATGTGCGCGTCATCTGTGACGCCATGACCATTATAGTAACTCACATCAGTATCTCCTGACTGCTCTAGCACAACACCACTTAAATAGGGCACTTCCTACTCTATGTGCCATACACATGTCGAAGTTTGCGGGTGAAGGTTCGCATTTGCCCCTGACAGTACAGTCACACTGTCCCTGTGCACAGCAAGTCGTATCTTTCCCTTTGTCTTCAGATTTGATCACCACCGTTCTATTTCCAGCATAATACACTCTATGGAACTGATTGAATTTACTGCAGCAGCAATGTGTTGCTATTTCACAAACATTTATTATTGTGTTATGTCTGTGCTAAGCTCCACAAATATAACATTCTTTTGTGACGCCACCACCGACTGGAGGACCTCTACCTGTACCTTGCCCTGTTCAAAATTCCATTTCTTTGTTTATTTACTTTCACACTGTATATGCAAACTTTTATTAAACAGGCCCCAGGTGTTTTTGTAGAGGGTGTGAGAAGGTTATTCTCACTGTGGGCCTCAGAGCACAGTAATACACAGCAGAGTCTGACGGCTGCACATTCTCTACTGTTAAAGGTACAGCCTTTGCAGTTGTGTTCAAACTGGCGTTAAATCTCTCCTTGTAGCCTGGAGCATTATCATCTCCATATATACTCCGTCTCAAAAGGTACTTGGGAGACTCTTTGGAATATTGGATGTACCAGAAGAGATATGGGTCTGTGAAGGTGGTTTCATATCCACAATTGAGGGTGACTGATCCTCCATCATATGCAATCATATCGCTTCTGGACTGAAACACCTGATCTTCAGCTCTGCATTCTGGAGAAAACAGAATTAAGTCCATGATTAAATAAAGCAAGAACCAGAACATTGTAATATACTGTACAGATAAGGACAGAAATTTATCATACCAAATAAACATGGAGCAAACACAAAAATCCACAAATGTTGGGCCATAAATCCAAATTGACGCATCTTATAATTGAAACTGTTCGCTTGTTATTTCCAGTTTGGATACCTAAATCTATCTGCAGTGTGAGACCTTCAGCAGGGGATTATCTAACATGTTTTAAACACAAGAATGGCTATCTGTACTGCAATGCTGCCCCCACCTGAAATTTTGTGAAATAGCATTCTAAGGTTTCATTTACTCAGTTTAGTTTCATTCAGATGTAAAGGGCGAATATTGTTTATTGAATATTATTAGAATATTCTTTTATTAAAACTTGTGGATCTTATTTGAAGACAGAAGATGTGAAATAATCTGACGTGACGTACTGTAAAATATACAGAATTCATATTTTTTTTCAAAAACATCTGAATATTACACTTGTAAGCAAAATGGTAGATACAGTGCTGTCCCTACTATCAACTGACTGATGTAACCACAATAACCACCTTTGAACATCTGCTGCTCTGATCCCAGATTATATGAAACTACACTTTGATACCCACTAAGAGGAAACTCTTGTCAGGTGGGTTTTTGTACAGCGTTGCAGTAACTTTTGATCACTGTGCCACCATCAGAGCACAGTAGTAGATGGCTGTGTCTGCTATGGTAAGACTGGGAATGGTGAGCTGGGTGGAGTTCCTGGATGTAGCACATTTGAATCGTTTATCCGGAATGTTTTCATAGGTGATTGACCTGGCACCTTTATGGAGTAGGTACTGTGGTGCCTGATTAGAGTGCTGTCTGTACCAGTAAAGATAAATATTTTCACTGCTTGCTCTGTAGTTGCAGCTCAGTGTCACTGATTCTCCTTCTTTACTGGAAACTTCTTGTTCATCAGGCCTGATGTCATCACCTGCAGTTAATCCTGAAAAGAGAAAATGTGAATAATATCAATACAAAAATGAACATAATGTAGGAATGAGCCACAGTAATGAGCCTCAGGAATGATGAATTTGATTTCCTATATCACAAACACTGAAGCCTTTTAGAGCAGTTACCTGTGATGATGGTTATAATAACTAAGATAAATGACTTCTCCATGTAGCACAGAAATCAGCCCTGCTGTTCAACCTGCTCTATTGAGTTTGAGTTGACTTGTTGATGTAATGAGATTAAACATGTCACATGACTTCCCTCACAGGTAGAAACCCCCACTATTGGCTGTCTGTACTGTTTGTTATTACATAGTGTTTCTAGCACAGTGAGTCACTACCGTTTCTCAGAGAAGCTGTAGCTGAGTTTTTGTACCATCAGACACACGATCTGTGTCACTGTGGGCTGCACTGCACAGTAATACACAGCTGTGTCTTCTGTCCTACTGTCACTGATGGAGAGGTTGGTCAGAGCATCTTTTCTGTTCACATCCATTAAGAATCTTCCATTAACAACAGTTTTATCAAATCCCCGAATGAGAAGTTCAGGAGCCTTGTTTGGATGCTGTACATACCAGTACATAGAATTTGAGTTTGTAATGTCATGGCTGCATGTCAGTACAGCTTTGTCTCCCTCAGGTGAATTAATAAAAGAAGGCTGATCAATTTTATCTGCATCCAGTCCCACTGTAACACAGACAGAAATTACATCTCCAGCCACTAAAAAATGACATTAACATGTTTTAATACACTTGAAATATACTTACAAAGGAATCCATTAGTCAGAATTATTACTAAAATGTGCATTTTGTTACAGCCACAACACAGCCTTCCAGTATGCCTTAAGAATACACTCCAATTTGCTGTATCACTGTGGGTACTCACATCAACATCTGATCTGTAATTCAATAGGTTTCTTGGGTCTGGACAATTTCTTGAGAGAAGAAGAATTTTATTGTGCTGGAAATAGCTCCCTCTAGTGTTCATTTGTTTATTATACAACAATTCCTCTAAATGCTTCTTAAAGAGTGCCATCAAGTGTTGAGATGCCAGAATATTTTTTTTTTTTTTTGCACCACAAAAAATCTGAGTGAAAATTTTGTGAGTGAAAATTCCATGAACAATCCTACAAAATGCTAACCTGATGAAGTAATAAAAGTGTGCAGCTCAGCCTTGGGGACAATGTGCGGCTCAGTCTTGAGGACATTGTGCGGCTCAGTCTTGGGGGTCAGTGTGCAGCTCAGTCTTGGGGACAGTGTGTGGCTCAGTCTTGGGAACAGTGTGCGGCTCAGTCTTGGGGGCAGTGTGCGGCTCAGTCTTGGGGACAGTGTGTGGCTTAGTCTTGGGGACAGTGTGTGGCTAAACCTCTGTGCCTGTGATCGGAAAGTCTCTGGTTTGAGCCCAACTTCAGTACATCTGCAGGTCCTGCACTGCTATGGGTCATTGCCCTTCATGTCTAGCCTGATCTCACCCACAGAGAGCAAAACAAGTAAAGTCATAGGAACCACCCAGTCAGAATGGTTGGTTGCTGTTGTGCTAATTCATCCAATGTTGCTGAATCCAAATTCCATCTGATATAAAAGCTCACAATCAATGAAAGAAATAAAAGGCCACATTTAGAAAAAAATCACTTGTTTTGCTCCAACACAGAGTCATGTGACAATAGTTCAGATTTGTCCCTCATTTCCCCTCCTTACCTGTTATATCAGTGCATCTCCTTTCTTCTAATACTCAACCTCAGACCTCAGGATTGCTGACCTCAGGAAAGACTGAGGAGCATCTCCATCTGTTTTCTTTATTTTCTGGTTACTGAGATTCTGTTATCTGCCAAAGTTTGTTGCTCATTACTTAGAATTGTCAAAATAAGTGAGGGTCCAGTTACTTATACACTCTGTGACTCTGTGTGCTGTCGGTAGAGTCATTCACATAGAGAGCTGATAACAGTAAGATTCATTTACTGCTCTGGGAGAGAATAAATCTTGCTTCTATAGCAGCAGATGCTGCATTTACAGCAGATTCCTGCTCTTTTTACTTCAGCATCTCACCCATCAGCTCCTCTGACTGATGTAACCACAATAACCAGCTTTATACCTGAAGATCTGCTGCTCTGGAACTGATCCCAGATTGTGGGAAGGAAGCTAATTCTGATGCAAACTGGGAGGAAATTCTTCTGAGATGAGTTTTTTGTATAAAGCATCACAGTAACTTTTTATCATTGTGTCACCCTCAGAGCACAGTAGTAGATGGCTGTATCTGCTGTGGTAAGACTGTAAATGGTGAGCTGGGTGGAGTCCCTGGATGTAGATTATAATTTTATATTTCCCATATGGCTGGTCCTGCTGGAATGGGCACTGTTACTGAATGTAAACGGTGGTCCCTGATTAGAGTGCTGTCTGTACTGTAAAGATAAACTTTGTTACTGCGTGTTCTGTAGCTGCAGCTCAGTTTAACTGATTCTCCTTCATTTACAGTACTGAACCTGGAACAGTGAACACCAGTGGAGGAGGCTGCCATGCAAGGTGCCAACCTGCTCACCAGGGGCAATTTAGGGTTCAGTGTCTTGCTCAAAGACACTTTGATGGGGTCAGGAGGAACCATGGCTCAGACCTGCAACCCTCTGGTTACCAAACAATAGCACTACCTCCTGCACCACCATCTTACTTGTTGTAAGAGTGCTTAGCATATTACTTTTAGCATACTATGTATATACTGTACTTCTTAAAGTATTCTTAAATTTAACTCATACTGTACGTACACAAGACTGCAATGTATTTACAAAATTATTTTGTTTTAGATTTTGAATATCCGAAAATACATTATACATAGTATAAATGTCATTACAGATATCCACAATTCATATTATGACTATTAAAAATGCAATTTCAGATATCTACAATTAGAATTACGCCTAGGAACAATGCAATTGCAGATATCTACAATTGTATTGTGGAAACCTGTTGACGAGTAGATAGGACCACAGAGCTCGCACAAGCTCCACGAGCGGTGCGCGACACGGAGGACACATTTTGTTGTTGTGCGTTGTGTCAACACTGCTCTTCAAATTCTTTTAGATTATTACCTGTGATGATGTTCATGATAATTAACAGTGATGGGCATGGCTACGTTAGCTGTGATAAAAGTTAGCTTATCAGACTCATCAGATTTCACGCAGTCAGGGCTAAATGTATGTGAATGATCAAATCCTCCCTATTGGCTGATTACATTGCCTATACTATGTATCACATACATACCTTTTACTTTGGAAATTGTGTATTCTGTTCTAATAAATGTACAGTGTGAGGTGACTAATGAGGTACAGTACAGTCAGGTTTTTGAATCAGTGAGTTTCCTGTCACTTTGGGCCTCAGAGCAGAGTAATACACAGTAGAGTCTGAGAGCTGCACATCCTGTATTGCTGCACTTTTAACATTTTTTGTGTTCATCAGCTGTTTTGAGTTGTCCTGATTAGTTTCATGTATTTAAGTCCGCGTTTCAGTTTGTTTCCCCAGTCCGGTCATTAACGTTGTGTGCAGTGTTGTGTGTACCCCGGCAATAAACCCTGTGTTTGCCCCGACTCCTGGCTCTCTGCGCCAGGTCTGCGCTCCATGCGCCTCCGTGTCGTGACATTCTGGCTGCTACACCTTTCTGTTTTAGTAGTGTCCTGATACTGTAATTGCATGCAGAAGCAGTGGTGGCTCTGGGTTCTTCTTCACGAACTATGAAAGTAGATTTCATTTTTTATTATTTTTTTTTTTTTAAATTCATTACATGTTTTCATGACACACGGCAGTTTCTGGGGACAGTGTGTTGTGATCCAGTGTATGATGGAACTTTGCAGCTTGCCAGTGATTCAGAGAGAACCTGTCAGATTATAGTTTTTAGTGAAACAGCACCATCTAGTGGTGCAATTATTATGCAATAATTATGCAATGAATATTTCTCTTTCTGCTGAATACAAGTTGAAACAAAACATTTGTTTATGTTGGTCACTTGATGCTCCTTTATTATAAAAACTTGATTTTTATACATTTCATTAATTTCTAAGTGTAGAAATGTTGGGATACCAGAAGCACAGGTAAGATGCTGGAATAACAATGTAAAACGTATAGGAAGTTCCAAGACAGAATGATTATTTGCTGTACTGATCACTAATCATATGAGTAATTGAAACATATAAGAAATTAAAATGACTTTTTGACCTCCTGCTACTTGCTTGTCAGAGATGCAGCCAGGTAACATACCTCAACACAATACATCAGCTACTCATGAAATAAAATTACCATAAAATGCTGACAGAACAAGCAAAATATTCAATGTAAATGTCATGATTAATCTGTTATAATAAAGGTAATTAAATGCATCCAGCCTATGAATAAGTTAGTCTTTCTGACTGTTGTTTCAGTGTCTGTACCCAAATCTCTCCCTCAACCTTATGTAGGTGTCTATATGACCCTGTAGGCCTTTGTCTTACAACGTCGCCCCCTCAAGGGAATATATGTAAGAACTCACCTATCTCTGGGGCAGAGGTCGCTGAGATGGTTAAAAAGCTCCTCGGTGGCTGGGCCCCAGGGGTGGATGAGATCCGCCCGGAGTTCCTCAAGGCTCTGGATGTTGCGGGGCTGTCTTGGTTGACACGCATCTGCAG
>JAODKF010000049.1:14022705-14048255 GCA_026779585.1 Mormyrus proboscirostris | reverse complement strand
AAGTTATTTCTGTGACCATTGTGAGTTTTTCTTTCATTGACTGAAGGGTACCAACAATTTTGTCCACGTGTGTACATACTGTATAGATTTTTGTTCATGGTAGCTTCTTCTTGGCTAGACAACATGCTTTTCAATTTGCACATGAAGATTGTTGTGTTAATGTCTCCCCTTCATTTTGTTATTATTGCTGCTTACTTTAGTTGTCTGCTTGTCATATGAAAACCACTAAACACATTACATGAAACGTCCATGTTCGCGTGTCAGTATTTACAAACATGCGAACGAGCGACGCATAGCAATGTCCAATAACCGCAATGAATTATGGTCCTCATAGTTCCTGTGATTGAACCTGTCATTTTGCAAGCCATTTAAATTTGATTTTACAGCTAATGTGGTGTAACAAGATTTTTTTTAATTAGCTAAAAGAAAGGGAAGATGGAAGAAACGTTTAAAACCTCGATAAATTGTTTTTTTTTTCTGAGCTACACTGACACTACTGAAGATTTGGAACGGATATTCCTGCATGTGCTTTGCCGAACAGGGACCCACCGAACGATGTTCATAGTAGAGTGGTGAGCTAGACCCATGCAGCAGCTGTGAAAGATGAGTAGAGGGAACTTTGAATTTCTTACAACATGTGCAGTTAGGATATGATAGACTGAATTTAACTGTATATTAACCTTTGGACATTGTTATGCCTGAATTGAACGCTATATCAACCCTTGAATATTGTTATGCCTGTATAGTATACAATGTGATTTTGTTTCTTCCCTTTTTGAGTGTGAGGGGAGCTTACTGATTTAAAGGAAAGACAAATATGTGCTAAACATACTGGATAGTGAATTTAAATAAGGAAGTATTAGGTGATTGTATAAAAAAAATATTTTGCATCTATTTATAATCTGTGCACGGTCAAAACTTAGCTAAACTAAATTAGGATATAACTAGATTTAGTATTAACTAGGAATAACTGATTTAACCACTGGACTTAGAACTCAAGACAAACAATATTTAAATCCATACTTTAGAAAGAGGTAGATTTACTTTTTTCTACTTAAATGTAAATGTATTCATGATTCTTCATTTTCTACAATTGATATTTACTAAAGGTTGCTGTTCTAAATTTTGATGTGTCATTATCTTTTCCCCCACCACTCACATCGAACCTAGATCTGGGGTGCGTTTCTTCAAACCATCGTTGCTAACTACGTTAGCAACTTCTGTCGTTCAAACTATGTAAGTACGACGCAGGTGTTTCTTGAAACCATAGTTCACACGAACGTTCGCAAACATTGTCGTTAAGTTGTGTAGTTCGAACTACAGCTCGCAAGCTGTAGTTAGAAGCGTAGTTCCATGTAAATTTGTCAGCAAAGGTGGAAAATGCAGTTTAATAAGGGTATAGTCACCGTGTAAGTAATTTAATAATCTGTAATACTTAATAAGGAATAAATTAGCTCTACGATCACATGTAATTTGAAGTTGTCTGAAAATGTAGTTTGAAACGTAATTGTTGTGTGGGTCTCTGGTCATAAGTACAGTAACTGTCTAGTGAGCAATAGGGACAAATCTCAGACTGCAAAGTATTGATTAGCACAGGGGTGACTAATTTTGTTCAGAGAGGGGCGTTAGGCATGCAGCTTTTTGCTGCAACTCCGTGCTTAGAGTAGAACGTAGAGGACTCATTGACTTAAGAGTTTGCACAACTGGGTTTGAGCAACTAATCGAATGATTATCCCAAAAAAACCTGCAAAAACACCGGCCCTTTCTGGATAAGATTACCCACCGCTATAGTGGCATATGCAGTCAGTGTGTATTGCTTGGTAAAGGATGTTGTGTACCCTATGGTCATTGTGCCATATGGTGCACTTCGCCATATATAGTAAAACAGAGAGAGACAAAAAAACATTAATAAAATAAAAAGAAAATAATAAAACCCAAAAATAATAATAAATCATTATCCCTTGTATGTGTACATATGGGAATTTGAAGCCCTATGCAGACCATTGGGTGTTGTGCAGTTTCTTCATTACACACATAACTTCAGAGGGACAACAGTTGCCTTAGTAAAGAGTACAACCCTTTGATGAAGTACGTACTCCTTATTCACTGACAGCTGTCATTGCCATGATGGAAGAGTAGAATGACACTACAGTGGTCAGATACAAATCCATGCCTTTGTACTCGGGAAAAGACTTCTGTGATGTCTGGATATTACACGCACCTGTCTATTCCAGTCAGCCACTAACATTCTGTAAGCGACAACGTCAGACCAGGATTTTGTAAGTGTTCGTAGTCCGATTGAAATGCAATGAACTGCAGTCAACGTAATTACAAATGGAGCGTCTTTCACAAAATGTATATATACATACATGTTTGTGTGTGATTATTTTATATTTTACACAGTTCATGAGTTTTTGTACGCGACCGGCTGTGAAAGTAGTTTATTAGTTGTTGCGCATGACTTGCCGTGAGTGACCAATCAGCAGTAGAACCATTGTAGTTCGAACTACGGGAGGTTCACCGTGAGTCTGATCAATCAGCGCTGGAACCACTGTAGTTCCAACTACGGAAGTCCTAACTAACTAACGTGGTTCGAACTACTGTGGTACGACGGTTTCTAGAAACAGTCGTTGTTTGGATGTTCGTTAGTTTGAACTACCATAGTACGATGCATCGTTAATGCTAATTTCCGTCGTTGTTTGAGAAACGCACCCCTGGCTGGAAGTACTACTAAGTGGACTCAAAATAGGTTCATAAGTGTTACACGTGCACTGTTTTCACGCATTATTTAGCATGTTAGTATTTATGGGCATTTTTCATGCGGTGAAAACAGACCCGGCAGACAAATGGCAGAAAACACTACTTCAGAATTGCAGATTGTGTTTTGATTAAAAGATCCAGCTGCTGCAGTAATAATTAATATTTTATAAAGGAACTACTGTGTCACGCCCATGGAGGCGGGGCCCGACAGGTGCAGCTCATCCACTGACAATTAGCCTCCCTTATAAGCGGAGCGATCACAGAACTGCCTTGCAAAGTATTGAGCCAATGTTTCATAGCTATACTGAGCCTTATTCCTGTCTATCGTCTGGCCACCTTTCCTCGCCTTGTCTGTTAACCGTGTGTGCGCGATCCTTACCTGCTTACCTTCCCTCCTCAGACCAGCTCCCGTCCTTAACCCACCTGTCCTGCTGAGCCTGGTGTCTCCTGTTCACCTCTCCTTGTGTGCTCCGGTTCTGTGTCTTCCTGTCGGACGGACTCCCCTGATAATGAACCATGTATCCGGACCAAGACCTGAATTCCTGCGCACCCCTTTGGTACCTCGTTCTCAGCTCCCTTACTCAGGGATCTCGTCCATGCCAAGACGCTTACCATCTGCATCCCGGCTGAGGAGACAGTGCTCCATCGCTGCACGGAGCCACCGCCTACCTTTGCTTGTTCTCCACTACCCTAATTAAAGACTCTTCGCCACTCAGACCAGCTGATACTTGGACTTCCGTGGATGAGAAGACATAATCCTCACCTCGAGTGGAGAACCGGGAAGATTGTAGCGTGGTCGGACCAGTGTCAACATGAAGGCTTGACTCTCCCGTGTAAAGCTACAGGTATAGAAAGTCCCGAACCAGAGACCCTGGAGGTTATTCCGGTGGAATATCAGGACTACAAAGACGTGTTCAGTAAGAAAAAGGCTTTTAATCTACCTCCTCACCGGGATTCCGATTGTTCTATTGAACTCTTAGCTGGCGCTACCTTACCTCGCGGCAGGTTGTACCCTGTTTCCTTGCAGGAAGAGGAATCTCTTTAGACCTACATCCGCGAGGGGCTGAAACAGGGAATCATTCAACCATCCACTTCACCCGTAACAGCCGGCTTTTTCTTCATTAAGAAAAAAGACGGAGGTCTACGCCCGGTGGTGGACTACCGAGCCCTGAACGCAATTACCATTAAAAGGAGAGAGCCACTTCCGTTAATCCCCTCCGCCCTGGAGCACCTTTGGGGAGCTGTGGTTTTCACTAAACTGGACCTGCGCATCGCCTATAACCTGGTGAGAATCCGAGCTGGAGATGAATGGAAGACGTCTTTTATCACCAGTAGGGGGCAGTACGAGTACCTCATGATGCCCTACAGGTTGGCTAATAGCCCCACCATAGAGTGTTCCATGACATGTTATACAAGTTTGTGGTGGTCTACATCGATGATATTTTGATTTACTCACCTTCCAAGCAGAATCATGTTCATCACGTACGTCAGGTATTACGACTCACAGAACATCACCTATATGTTAAAGGAGGAAAGTGTGAGTTTCACCAGAGCTCAGTTAAGTTCCTGGGATACGTCAACCCGGAGCTGTGGCTATGGATGACCAGAAAATCTCGGCAATACAAGAATAGCTGCAGCCCAAAACTCTCAAAGACCTGCAGCGCTTTCTCGGATTTGCCAATTTTTTCAGAAGATTCATTCGCAATTTCAGCAAGATTGCGGCCCCTCTCACCTCACTCACTCATGGGAAACCTGCTTGGCTCAGCTGGTCTAATATATGTGTCACCTTCTCATCACCAGAGTTTGCTTCGTTGGATTCATGCTCAGCCAGGGACAGGACACCTCCACCCAGCTTCTTGTTGCCCATCGATATTGGTGGCCCAGCTGGCGGCAACAGGTCCAGGCTTTTGTTGACAGCTGTCCTGATTGCACTAGATGTAAATCTATTACCGCAAGCCCCGCTGGTCTCCTTCAGCCCTTACCTGTTCCCTCCAGACCTTGGTCACAAGTCACGATGGATTTCATCACGGACCTACCCCGGTCTTCTGGTAAAACCACCATACTCACCATTGTCGACCATTTTTCAAAGATGTGTCTTTTGGTTGCTCTCCCAAAATAACCTTCTGCGTTGGAACTCGCTGAGATCCTAGTTAATGAGCTCTTCCGTTTTACAGGCATCCCTGAAGATCTCGTTTCTGATAGAAGACCTCAGTTCACATCCCGATTGTTTAGAGAGTTCTGCTCCAAATTACAGGTGTCACTCAATCTAACATCTGCTTATCACCCCCAGGCGAATGGGCTGGCCGAATGCACTAACCAGGAGGTGTCCAAGGCTCTCCGTCTGCTGAGCCGGACCGATCCTGCAAGCTGGGCATCACACCTAATCTGGGTGGAGTATTCCCTTAACTCGCGGGTGAATCTGGTCACGAAACTAACTCCTTTCCAATGCGTGCTAGGGTTCCAGCCGCCTTGGAACACCATGTTCCAAATTATTATGCAAATTGTATTTAAGTGTCATAAAGATTAAATATTTTGTTTTTCAATTAAACTCATGGATGGTATTGTGTCTCAGGGCTCTTTGGTTCACTGAAATCAATCTTGGACACCTGTGATAATTAGTTTGCCAGGTGAGCACAATTAAAGGAAAAACTACTAAAGAAGGACGTTCCACTTTATTAAGCAGACCACCATTTTCGAGCAATATGGGAAAGAAAAAGGATCTCTCTGCTGTCGAAAAGTGTGAAATAGTTGAATGCTTAGGAAAAGATATGAAAGCCTTAGATATTTCATGAACACGTAAGCGTGATCATCGTACTGTTAAGAGATTTGTGGCTGAGTCAGGGCACACGTGGATTTGTGTAGATAAAAGCACAATGAGGAAGGTTTCTGCAAGACAAATACATCGGATTAAGAGAGCAGCTGCTAAAATGTTGCTACAAAGCAAACGGGTATTTGAAGCTGCTGGTGCCTCTGGAGTCCCACGAACGTCAAGGTGTAGGATCCTCCAGAGGCTTGCAGTTATGCATAAACCTTCTACTCGGCCATCTCTCACCAATGCTCACAAGCAGAAACGGCTGCAGTGGGCCCAGAACTACATGAAGATTAATTTTAAAACAGCATTGTTCACTGATGAGTGCTGTGCAACCCTGGATGGTCCAGATGGATGGAGTGGTGGATGGTTGGTGGATGACTACCATCTCCCAACACGGCTACGACGTTAGCAAGGAGCTAGCGGAGTGATGTTTTGGGCCAGAATCATGGGGAGAGAGCTGGTCGACCCCTTTAGGGTCCCTGAAGGTGTGAAAATGACCTCTGAGTTTCTGACTGAACACTTTCTTCCATGGTACAAAAAGAACCGTGCTTTCTGTAACAAAATCATCTTCATGCATGACAATGCACCATCTCATGCTGAAAGGAATACCTTTGCATCACTGGCTGCTATGGGCATAAAAGGAGAGAAATTCATGGTGTGGCTTCCATCCTCCCCTGACCTCAGTCCTATTGAGAACCTTTGGAGCATCCTCAAGCAAAAGATCTATGAGGATGGGAGGCAGTTCACGTTCAAACAGCAGCTCTGGGAGGCTATTCTGACATCCTGCAAAGAAATCCAAGCAGAAACTCTCCAAAAACTCACAAGTTCAATGGATGCAAGAACTGTGAAGCTGCTATCAAATATGTTAAAATGTAACTTGACCTGTTAATATATTTTTGATTGAAATAGCTTTTGATTTCAGTAAATATGACCTCCTAATACTGCAAATTCAACAAATGACCATTTTCAGTTCCTTACAACCTATAAAATGTTTTGAAACTCTGTTGTGCATAATAATTTGGAACAGTGCATTTTAAGTTTTTTATTTTTGGAAAACATACTGTTATCATTGGGAGGTTTGTTCAGTAACATTCGAATTATACTGTAATGGTTGATTACTTGAAAATTATGCTGACTGTCATTTGCATCGACTATTTAGGAAAATCAGAGAATAATATCATTTGCATAATTTGGAATGTGGTGTATGTATAGCTACCACTGCATATATGTCCTCATGGTTATACTAGAAGAATCTTGGAAATTAAATAGTGTAACCAGGTATCTTAGTGGGTCCTAACTTTCAGAGATTCTTCTTTCTTTGTTTAACAAACCCCCCCTTCTCTTCCACATTCTTCTGTGGCCTTATCTGATCTTTGTGGCCCGTTAGCCAGCTCTTTGTGTTCGACAGTACTGCTTTAAAAGAACTGAATTAAGGTGTACATTATCCATTCTGGAGAGCAGGTCAATTGGGACATGCCACACAAACCCACAAACCCCCCCTTCCAGGGGGTCTTGCTGGGCTCCACTCTAACAACCGCCCTAAACGCCGCACCTTCCTGAGTGTCATCATACTGTCAGCTCTTCAGCCTCTGCCACCAACTGCCAAGACATTCTGCAGCTCTTCTTTCATTTTAACAACCTAAGCTGTTCTGTTAACCTGCTATATGACTTTAGGGTTGTGTTTCCACAAACTGTGCTTGCTTTGCAGAACAGTATTTCCATAATTACTTTGTTTGTTTCTATTCCATTGTTTGTTGTTTGTGTTAAGTGTAATGTCTGGTTTATGTTAGTTGTAGTGTGAGGAATAAATGCATGTCTTTTACACATCCCCAGCCTCCGTTCACCGAGTGCTCACAATAGTCCCTGTGTGATCTAGCTACAAGCTATGAAACCTCAATCTCGCCTGAAATATCACAAGACTCTCTCTCATCGGCCGTGAGGGGAGCTTTGCTACCAATCATTTATCTGCATCTGGTGATCACTGGACGAGCCTTCTAACCCAGGTTACTAAGCAATACTAGTAATTAGTAAATCCCATTTATGTCTCACATTAACAGACTCATGGGGATACCGCAGTTGAGTTTGTAGGAGCCGATCATTCTGCATGACAATTGTTTATAATCAGCATTAAATAATAATTAATGAATATGTAATTAATTTCAAAATGTATTGGTGGAGATCTTAAAATTTACCTGAGCTAATAATTCCTATAACCTGTTTTATAACTTTAAGGTTGTGTTTCAAAATTGTGTGCTTGCTTTGCACAACCGTATTTCCTTTTTAAGGTTACCCATTTTAATTGGGTCACTGCATTTCCACTGCATTTTCACATTCCTTTCTGTTTTGTTTATTCTGTTTTTTTCTGTTTGTTGTTTATGTTGAGTGTATGTCTGTCTTGTGTTAATGTAGTGTTAGAAATGAATAAATGCCTTTTATACATGCCTTTTTATACACAATCTCATTAAGGCTTAAGTTGAGTTCTGAGTGTGGTCAGTAGAGGTCTTCCAGGGCCGGGTGCTTACCATTTGCTTTCTTTTGGTTGAGCTTATCTGTGGTTCTGCTGTTACTGCTTTTGATCTTACAGTTTGTCAGAACCAAAAGGGGACTTCTAAGCAATTAGACACCCAAAAGTGTGCCAGCACAGCTGCACCTACTGACTCATTAAGGGTTAGACAGGCTGGTAACTCAGGCAGTCATTAGAAGCTAAGCCCCACCAGGGTTGCCTCAACTGTGTTTACAGAACACCCTCTTCCAAGTTGATATTGCTGGGAATTGGAGCATGGGAGCCGGACATGGGCCTGCTTGGCTTGGATTAAGTACGTAGGGCATCCCCTTTTATGGGAGAAACCCCTGACAGCATTCAAACATCTGATGTTGCTGTCTCATCCCTTCACAATGCCTTAGCCACCTCATGCATCCTATTCAGGGCAGTAGTAAGATTGCCATACGCCTGATATGAGGCAGAAACTAGAAATTGTAAACTGGATGGAATTAAATAGCAAAACTGTTGAAAAGACATGGTAATCTTTTAAAAGCAAATTGTTGCAAGTGCAAGAGGATTTCATACCTGTTTCCAGCAAAACTAAACTAGGAAACTGAAAACAAGGTGGTTTACTAACTAATGATTTCAAAATAAAGCTGGCGTATCCAAGTCTACAGGTTGAGTTAAATAAATAACATTAGACTCTCCAAGAGGAATGTGGAAAGGAAGATTTCATTGGAGGCTAAGGATGACAATAAAAGTTTCTTCCAATATTTTAACTCCAAAAGAGCTCTAAAAGCTGAAATCACTAATTTACAGGGTAATAAGGGCCTTATAATTGAAAATGATATAGTAAATGAGTTTAATGATTATTTTACATGGGTATTCACAGTAAAGAACATAAGTAACTTGCCACCATTTAGTACGAATACAGCGTTGTCTATGACCAATATACTGTACTGTGCAAAAGTTTAGACAGGAAAAGAAAATGATGTTTAAATTATCCTTGTGTTGGTGTAAAACTATGACATTATGCCTGTCAAAGTGTGTTAGCTTAGCCATTTCAGATCCTCTGCTAAAATTACCTCAGTGTTTGTAGTAACCATCCAGTACAGCTATGTATTTTTTGACTAGGCCACTAGCACACCTCATACAGCTAGTCAATCTGTCACTGACTTTTTAAACCAATTTATTTAATTAATTAATTGAGTTGTTGGTGAAATTTAACAAAATAATGGAATGGCTGAGGTGCCACTGAGGAGAGGTTTGGGAACTGAAGCGGGGTTCATCTAGCCATCCAACTAGATATCAGTAGCTTTTTAGAAAACAGAAGAGATTATTACTAGTTTTTATTGTGTTACATCTCTTTGGACTGCCTAAGACTTTTGCACAGTACTGTATTGTATAACTGAGGCTGATGTGGTACAAAACCTGCCTAAACTCAAAATAAATAAATCGTAGGGAACTAATTGGATCTTACCTATAGTTTTAAAAAAGATGAGGGATATTATTAGCCAACCATTACTATTCGAGAAATTGTTATCTGCTGGTGTGGTACCCTCTGATTGGAAGCATGCTAATATAACACCCATATTCAAAAAAGGGGATAGAAGTAATCCAGTGAACTATAAGCCAATCAGTTTAACTTGCATGACTGGAAATGTAATGGAAGCTATAATCCAAGTGAAAATGGTAGACTACTTGGATTCAAATAACATTCTGAGGGATAGCCAACATGGATTTAGGAGCGGTAGATCCTGTTTAATGAATCTATTTGAATTCTGTGAGGAAACTACAAGAGAAATTGATCACAAAAAGGCCTATAATGTGATCTTAAATTTCCAGAAGGACTTTGATGTTATCCCCCACAAACGGCTCTTGATTAAGCTCAAAGTTGCGAGGATTTTAGAAACTGTAGCAGCTTGGATCGATAACTGGTTAACAGACAGGAAGCAGTGAGTAGTTATTACACAATATCACAGTGGGCCTGCGTTCATAGTGGAGTACCGCAGGGTTCAATTTTAGGACCACTGTTGTTCCTAATTTACGTTAATGATATTGACACCAATGCATACAGTAAAGTGGTTAAATTTGCAGACGACACAAAGGTGGGTGGTGTAGCAGATACTGATCTAGCAGCAGAGTGGCTACAACAGGATCTAGATTTAATTAGTGACTGGGCTGATACCTGGCAGATGAAATTTAACATAGATAAATGTAAGGTAATCCATGCAGGGAGCAGAAATATAAAGTACATATATTTTATGGGTTCCACTGAGAAAGACTTCAGTGTATATGTTGATGCTTCCATGTCCCACTCTTGCCAGTGTGGGGAAGCAATGCAAAAGCCCAATAGGATGTTGGGTTACATCTCTAGCTGTGTGGAGTTTAAGTCAAGGGCGGTGATGCTACGATTACATAATGGTAAAAACTCACCTAGAATATTGTGTGCAGGTTTGGTCACCATACCTTAACCTTCTGGGGTTGATGGCATCGTCAACACATCACACATAGAGATATTTCAGCTGACATTTATTTTAGAAATGCAAAATCTAGTTCCAAAACTAGGTTAAACATGGTATAATGGTTATGCTCTTCCTAGGTGCACAGGTTTTCCCATTCTGACATCAAATATGTGACACCTCCACACATTTATTTAAAACATAAAAAATTTACTGACAAGAGGAGGCCATTCAGCCCATCAAGCTCATTTGGGAAGAACTAATAGCTCAGAGTTGTTAAAATCTTATCTAGCTCTGATTTAAAGGAACCCAGGGTTTTAGCTTGCACTATACTAGCAGGAAGACTTTTCCATACTCCAACTACACATTTTGTAAAGAAATGCTTCCTCAAATTATTTTTTAAATGTTCTCCCACTAATTTCCACTTTTTCTAACCTGGCCACGACGTCTAGTATTTAAACCAATATTGAAATAGCTATTTGGCTGAACTGCACCCTAACCTGTTAGAACAAGAACATGAGAAATTTACAAACGAGAGGGAACCATTCGGCCCATCAAGCTCGTTTGAGGAGTCTTTTATACCTGGATCATGTCCCCCCTTAGTCTCCTTTGGTCAAAGCTGAACAGATTCAGCTCAGCTAACCTCTCCTCATAAGACATTCCTCCAAGATGAGGAATCATTCTCGTAGCCCTACATTGCACCCTTTCCAAGGCAGCAATGTCCTTCTTAAGGTATGGTGAAAACCAATGCTGAAGTGCTTAAAACATGTATTTCAGACTTAAGGTATGAACAACAAAGTAATCAGGTATTGCAGTGAGATAAAGTAAAAAACAAAATTCTATGCAAAAAATTATAATACCACCATGTGGACCTCAAACGCTTTAATGACATATATCCTTGGTTGTTTGACATGGTTGTTTCATGTCATATCTCAGTCAGCATTTCAGGAAAACAAAATAAACTATTTACTTAGAAAATGTAAGTTTTAAATAAAACTTTTAATTAGTATATAGAAGCAGGCACTCAACCTTCTCAGAGAATAATTATTAGATAAAAGTGCAACTTTCATAACCAACAGACTGTTCTTAAGTGTTAATAATTTTGGTGGGAGACTTTTGCCTTGCAGAGACAGCATGACCATTTGGATGAATTGCAGAGTGTTAGCCATGCATTTTGGATAGTCCAAGTGTAATGCATACGTCAGCCCAAACAAGAGGCAAACTGCCTGAGGAAAGTCCTTGATATTATCCATGGCAATACCTTCCTCTAGAACAATGGTTGTGGATATGGACACAGAACTTGGGCTATCTTCACTCATGACAGTCAACACACCAACTGTCAGAGAGGCCAAGGCTGTTTCTTTTGTGGTGTCCTATGGAGAAGCATTTTGAAACATTTTAAAATATTAGAATAGCATGGTGTTTCCTATTAGACCTTCAAAGATTGATTAGTTAATAATTCTATTAGTTCCAAGATACTCTGGTGATCAGCCATTTCATTTTGGCCTCAGTGCATTGCTGTTCAAAGTCATAGTTTGTGTATGCCAAGTTGATAGGTGTACCATGAAGGCATTAAATTATTTAAATATGCAAAACATTCCTTATAAAGGCAAGGAAGTGGCGATATTCGAGTTTAGTACAAATTTTTTAAGCGGTAATACTTCAATAGATAGCCTCTTCTTTCAGCACTGAATGTGCAAAACTTACAGGTCCACTGCATTGGAGGGTTTTTGATCTGCATGGTGAGTCTGTCAAAGAGAGATACTTTGATTTTAATCTAATATTTTATCTTGTGTAAAGTTGACTGAAATCTCCAGCTGCTACAGTTTTTACATACTTACCATTATTAAGTTGATTTGGCTAAAGAACATTCTTTTAATTAAGCTTGTTTTCTAGCCTGAGGGGACATCCATCCACACAAACTCCCCCCTTCCAGGGGGTCTTCCTCTAAATTATCTCTTAGTTTTGAAAAAGCTTGGATCACTTCTATGCAGTTGTGCTCTTCTCCCTCCGTCTCTTTAGGGAGCAATGTAGCAGGATTGAGTGTACTGCACCACACAATGATCACAATTAGCTTGGGTCAGCAGCACATTCTGATAATGTGTAAGTCTGGCAACTGTCAGGTGCGATGTTTTCACTTGTGTTAGAAAGACATACACAGTGTGGGAGGCATGAACTTGGAGGTGATGCATCTGTACTAGATCTGAAGACATGAGGACTGCCTCTGCTGCCAATGCCACTGCTCTAAGACACGCTGGGAGGGTAGATGTGACAGCATCTAATTTCCTTGAATAATAAGCTACAGGCCTGAACAACCCTCCATGTTCTCCTCCCAGCACAGCTGACATGAATCCCCCTCTTTCATCCACATGCAGTTGAAATGGCCATTTGAAATTTGGTATCCTTAATGCCGGGGCATCACAGGTCAGAGAAGACACGTTCTCCTTCCTCTGTCCATGTCAGTGTGCCATCCATTAACATACATGAAGTTTTGCAGGGGTTGGGCCGAAATCCTGAATCCATGGATGGCAATAGCCAATCAGGGCCTCAATAATGGCTTTAATTCTTTTGGTTCCATGTTCCAGATGAAGGCGTAATGGGTCAAAGCAGGCTGGTCGCGGCTGGATGGAGCACGAGTCACTAGCGGTGTTGCCGTTGCTGGTCACATTGATGACAACCTGGGGCTATGGTTCGTAGAGCCAAGCAGGGATATGAGGATCATCCAACCATGGAGCAGGGGGACCCTGCAGGAGCATAACAGATTTTGCCTGGGAAGACAGAATACTAGAACAACATCTAAACAGCAATATGATTAGTAGCAATACTACAAGAAAAAGCAATATACTAAAAATGAATGGTTTGAAAACCCCAGATAAACTCGGAGTCAGTGAGGAGAACCAATTGTCCCAGGTGTACTCAAACAGGCCATGCTCCTCATGTATTTCAGACATCTGTTTGTGCACTGTCCTCTAGATCCTGCACAGCCTGAGAGGAATCAGGGATGTACGCGCAACATTCATTCCCAACTATAGCACAAACACCACCTGTCTCAGCTAAGAGGTTTTGCAGAGCTACCGGCTTAACCTTAATGGTCTTTACAGTGTCAAGTGTCTGATTGGCCACTTTTCCAACTGCAGTCTGCAGGGCAGCCACCTCTGTCTGAAGGTCTGCCACTCCAAGGGATGGAAGAAAAATCCTGTAGAAGGGCCATGCCGTAAAAGTGTGGGGCATATGATGACAAACCCAATACTTTGAAACATTCAGCTCAGCAGTCACTGCTCGGGCCAAAAGCTCCACAGCATTGGCATCCATTACTTCGCTTTTCCCTCGATCCAAAACCTGTCATGGGTTTGGCTCTGTTGGAATACAGTGGGCGACACAGCTGGAAACAGCTGGAAAGCGGTTTTCCAAAACATTATAGCATCAATCCCAAATATATCTGATGTATATACAATAAAAATGGCTATCATGGAAATGCAACACAGTTGTGACCCTTTCAGGGTCCAGTCTTAAAGGAACCACCTGGGTTGAACACGCATCCTCAGTGGATTCAATGGACCTAGGCCCCTCCACTTTCACTGCGTGTGGGGTCACCATCAGGACCCTACCATCTCGGCATGTTCCATCTTTTCCTCCTCAAGTCACAAACTAACAGCCAGTTCCCTGGTTCGAGCAGTGTCACAGCTCGTAGCAGCTCTCCCTCTGGAATCCTACAATTGGCACGAACCTGGTCCCAGGCTGCACCCATTACTGCAGACCAGTAAGATAAGTCAGCAAATCCCCATCCACGGTCTCCAGTGTAACATATCGTGAGGGAAACAAAACCTGCATCTGCCTTCCTGTCAACACTTCTAAAGGAGCCAAACCTGTTTGGCGATCTGTCCTGGCGCGCATGATTAACAAAGCCAGGGATAGGGTATCCACCCAGGGCAGGCCCGTCATCTCTGAAATGTTTGCCAATTTCAGGTTTAGTGTTTGATTTGCCTTCTGCACCATCCCTACACTTGAGGGGTGATAGGTGCAATAATGCTTCAAATCAATTTGCATTAGGGCTGCAACTAATGATTATTTTGGTAGTGGTGGCTATAGCCGCAGTGGACTGTGGGTTGAATCGCCTTTTTAGTTGCATACAACTCAAGTGCCAGCATTTGCGTGAGGCATTACCTTTTGTAAGATGGGACACTCGTGCTGTGTGAAAGGCTGTCATACTAAATCACATGGTATAAATGGCAGAAAGCTGGACCACAACATGAGATTTTTTTGGTTTCCCATTTGAAGAAAAGGATATGGACAGCAGGTAGAGGAGGTAACAAAGGTCGCAGCGGTGAGATGGAAGGAGATCACTTTCAACACGATATCTTCCTTAATGCACGTTTGCTCTCGGCATTTTCATTAAGGCATCTAAGATGTTTTTTTGTTTGAGTAATATTAGTGATTATGTATTTTTTTGTCTTCTAAAGTTGGTATTTCCACATTGGTTAACCTACGCTAGCAAGCTAGCCTCACTACGGAGGGTAGTAGAAATGGATTAATCTGTTTGTGTTAAACTAGAGTTACAGAGCGAATGCTTTTTAAAGGCAAAAGTAAACAGCAAAGCTATAATGACACGTTTATCAGTGCATGTATGCGTATATTTGCGTGCATGGATTGTAAGCCAAAATTCAATGCCAAGCTTGTATTCTGCTTTGCCACATTTTATTTTAAATATGACCAATAAAGTTATGTCCAGTGACATTTTCGTGGTGCTCTCGACTCTTTTCCTTTATTAAACACCTAAATTACTAGTGTGTTTTGGTAATGAAAATTACTTAATACTGATTACATGAAGCATTACATTTTTCTGAAGAAAAAAACATTGAATATGAAATATTAAGTTTAACCAAATGTGTTTACATCCGCGACACACTCAAAATGGCGAATGGGGGAGTGTCAGACAGTGCAGTGCAGGTTCTATTTCTGACACATTGGCAATACAAAATCCACGTCAACGATTTTTTGTAGTCAACATCGCCGATTACGTCGACTAATTGTTGCAGCCCTTATTTGCGTCCAATGTCTGGACCATTGTCTGTGGTGATTTTAGATGGAATGCCCCATTGAGGAATCATCTCCTTTAGCAGACATTTAGTCACACTCAGAGCATCAGGGCGACGGCAAGGGAATGCCTCCACCCATCTGGAAAACAGATCTACAATCAGCAGACAATACTTGTATCCCCTGCATGGCATTAGCTCAATGAATTCCATCTGCAGGTAATCGAACGGGCTTTGGGGACTGAATCACAAATTGGTTAAAAATTGATGTAAATGTATGACGATTTAAATCAACCGATGTGGAAAATGAATCGCTATTTTAGGAGCACTTAACAGTAAACTTTACTTAACAGAAAAACTTGTGTAATATACGATTTGATTTCCCAACATCAGTTCGACGTCAGATGTCACTGTGTATTCACGTCAACGTCGTTTTGGCCCGAATGCAAGATGACGAGCGCATTTGACATTGTGGAGCATTTTGGTTTTCCGGTCATCATAAATAAAAACAGTGAGAAAAACACAGATAAGACTAAAACTGTGTGCAATCATTGTAGAAGATGAATAACGTACAGAAATAGTGAAATGACACCATAATGAGCTCAATTCACCACCAAGATTATTAAAAGGGCAAACCACACTAAAAACTGTTTTTTCAACTCCGCTCGCATCAACCACTGCAAAGGCCATAGAAATTATGAGGTGCATTTTCCTTAAACAAAACATGTAAATGTAAAGCTGCACATAAAAGCCTTAGTTTATTTATTTGAAGATTTTATTTACTTATTTTGATTTGTGATTTTTTTAAAAACAGTATTTTATTCAATTTAAGTTGTACTGATAAGTTCAACTATAATCACAATTTTTTTGCACAGTTTAGAAAGTTAAATAAAGGAATATTATTTTTTGTCTGCCGCTCAGTCTGTTAAAAAATTGTGAGAAAATCGTATCGTGAACTTGTATTGAATCGTAAGTTGAGTGTATCATTACATCCCTAGTAGTCAAGCACCCCCAAACCTGGGGCTGACATTAACACCTGTTTTAAATCAGTCAGGGTGTCCACGTCAGTCTGTCTGTCAGTCCTAGCCCAATTGTCAAATCAACCAAGGGCTGTGACCTCTATGCATAGTCCTTAATCCAAGGTCTGCAGTAGCCAATCATGTCTAGGACTGAAAGCAATTGCTGTTTAGTCTCTGGTTTGGGCATCTCCTGTATGGAGGCCACTTGGTCTGGTCCTAATGACCTTCCCTCGCTTGTCAACACATGTCCAAGGTATTTTACCCTTTGTGACACCAGCTGCAGCTTTTATTTCGAGGCTTTGTGCCCATTGTTTGCCTGGAAGTCTAACATAGTTATGGTGTCCTGTTTACATAACTTATGAGGGTAAGAGAAAAGCAGCAAATCATCCACATGCTATACCAATGTGCTGCCCCCAGGTACAGTGAACCCCTCCAAATTCTTTGCAAGCTCCTGCCCATACATGCTAGGTGACTCTGTATAGCCCTGGGGCATCACTGTCCAGGTCCACCGTTTCCCTTGAAAGGTGAAGGTGAACCAGTAGTGGGAATATGGATCTATTGCAATAGAAAAGAATGCATTAGCCAAGTCAATGACAGAAAACCATTTGGCTTCTGCTGGTATGGAAGCCAGAATCATAATCAGATTGGGTACAATAGGAGCCCTGGGATGTATGGCTGCATTGACACCCCTCAGATTTTGTACAAACCTACAAGTACCATTTGCCTTTTTCACAGGTAAGATAGGAGGACTGACTGGAGAATAAGCTATTTCCTTAATAGCCCCCCTTTTCACAAGATCTGCATGCACTTCTCTCACTCCCTCCACTGCTTCTCTAAATAAGGGATACTGGGCCTTGACGAAGAATCATAAAAGAACCAAGTGTAATTCCAAACACTGGGTATTTTAAAAGCACAGTTAACAAGCCTATCCCAGCAAATCTCAGATCCAACACATGATTCCTCAGAAACCTTTGCCAAATTAGTCCACAGCGCTATTCCAATTAATGTTGACACCTGCACGCAACAGCGCAGAGCGAATTCAACTTGATTGTATCAGTTTTATCCCACTGAGGATACTGCACGTGGGAGACCCCACACCCTTTATCACATACACATTCTCCAAAAGCAACACATACGACCCTATCATTATACACCCTTATACTCACATGGGACTGAGAGTAGCCAAACTCCAGTCCCTCAGCTTTGTGCCAGGGGTCTACGACAGCGGCTGTCTTAGATTGTCCCTGTCCTCTTACCCGTCATTGGCTTGTTATGCAGTGCTGTGCTGCAGCATGCAATGTATTCACTGTCCAGCCTCCACCATACAGTGCCAAGTCCTGCAGTGCACACACCAGTAGGGCTGCAGCTATCGATTATTTTAATAATCGAGTATTCTATCGATTATTCCTTTGATTAACTGAGTCATCGGATACGAAATACTTTTGTCTTGTTAACGAGCAATAGTAACTGCTCAAAAAGATAAAATAGACAGGTCTCTTAAATTGAACAACTCATGCGTTTCCTTTTTAGGAATATTTTTAATGATTGAACTCCATCTAACAACTGACAAAAGAACTAAACCCTTTTAGTGCATTTATGTACATATTTGTTTTGTTTAAAAGAAAACACTTCCTTAAATGCAAAAATAAATAAAATAATGTCAAATAAAATTGCTGGAAAAAGCTATACATATATCTTAAACTAAGGCATAAATTAAAATGGCCTTTACTCTTTGTATTCTTGTATATTTATAGGAGGCATAAAAAAAGTTCTGACAGGATTATTTCTCCTGGATGAGGCAGGAATGGTGTGTGCATGTTCATGTGTGTGTAAGTGAATGTGAGTGAGTGTATGCCTTTAAAGGAGCATGTTGCGGTTGGATAATTCAGTGTCTCAGAGTTTTACTGGCCCAAGGCTATTGGGGGAGGGGGGTGGGTAATTTTTATATTATATCATTTGTATTATTATAATTATGTAATATTATTCATATTAGTCGAAATCTGCAAAATAATATTGTTATAACCTTGAAATAGATCTAGACCCCATGCTCCCCTTTAGACTCACCCTTGCATGCTACAGGTACCACTGCGACAAAATGTGACGGCTGCTGTCATCCTGCTGCAAGTTGCCAAATTTAATTGTGTCAAACAAAGCTAACAGTTTATCTGCATACAAACAGCTTCTATTTTAACTTGTATAGCTTTATTGTAGCCTTGCTGCCGCGAAAGACAAACGGCGGTGAATGGGAGTAGCTGAAAACATCACTTTTCTTCATCTTTCAGCTTGTTTTTTTGATTAACAAATCTACTTGAGTTCTTTGAGGAAGCTACAAGTGAAATTCATCACATAAAGGCCTACAATGTGATCTACTTACTGTAGATTTCCAAAAGACCTTTGATGTTGTCCCCCACAAATAGCTCTTGCTTTAGCTCAAAGCTGCAGGGATCAAAAACTGGTTAACTGACAGGAAGCAGCGAGTAGTTATTAGAGGCACAATGTAACAGTGTGCCTGCATTCATAGTGGGGAACTGCAGGGTTCAATTTTAGGACCACTATTGTTCCTAATTTGCAATAATGATATTGACACCAATACAGTAAACTGGTTAAATTTGCAAATGACACCAAAGTGGGTGGTGTAGCAGCAGAGAGGCTACAACAGGATCTGGATTTAATTAGCGACTGGGCTGATAATTGGCAGATGAAATTTAACACAGATAAATGTAAGGTCATCCATGCAGGGTGCAGAAATATAAAGTACAGATATTTTATAGGTTCCACTGAAAGGTAGCTGATTACAAAAAAGATCTTGGTGTGTACGTTGATGCTTCCATGTCCCACTCTCCTCCTTTAAATCAGAGTTAGATACGATTTTACCGACTCTGAACTATTAGTTAAGTTCTCCCCAAACGAGCTTGATGGGCTAAATGGTCTCCTCTCGTTTGTAAATTTCTTATAAAGACTCTCACCAGCTCTTTACCAGTAAAGGTTTAGTAGCGATTACAAGCACTGCTGTTGTTTTCCTTTACTCCACCAGAGTTCACCATCTCTGTAACAGAACTGTCTCTTTGGTCTTTCCTGTTAGTGTATAGACAGGCTCTAGCTCCATGTTAATTAAACTACGACAGCATCATTGTCTTTGCTGTTGTATTGTCAGTATTTTGGTTGAGGAAAAATAGGGGCTGCCTGGGCTGAATATTCTTATAATTTTTTAAATCACACATATGACCATAAATATGTTTCTATCGCAGGTCAATTTTTAGCCGCAAATGTGAGTGAAATGCTCATGCTTACCTTGTATTGGTTCCACTCTGTGGACTGGATGCATAGACTCGGTGCTTTCTGTTGAGATGTTGAATCATCGATGTTGTGCTATTTTGAAAAGCTAATTTGATACAGTATTTTCACTTTTCTTTTGTTTGAAATGGTATACCAAACTTTAGATATTTTTCGTCTTTTTCTCTGACTTTTGCCTGTCTTCATCCATTGTGCCATCAAATCAAATCTGCTACACGTAATGCACAGTAAGCATACTGTGTGACAGTAATAATCATCTGAGTGAAACATGGTGATCAATAAGCAGTACATAGTTGTGCGGATTACACAAAGCATTAAAGCAAAGAACTTGCATCGAGGATTTTATGTAATCAAGTTACTCGATGAATCATTGCAGCCCTACATACCACCCTGCCTTCTGCCCCTTCTCGTACCAAGCCTTCACTGTCGGTTCTGGCCGCTATGCAGGGGATAGCCTCCCTGTGGCCTGGTGCCCTGTCACACCATATACAGTGGTGCGACTTAAAATCACGGACTTTCCCAAAGTTTTGTGCATCCACCTCTAACATAATAGATCATTCAGGTCTCATCCAGAGAAAAATTACTTGGAGTGTACCCTTTTCCTATTACAGGTGGATTTCTGTCTGGGCTTCCAGACAGAGCTCTTGTCCAACGGCTTGTCAGTGCTTTCCGTGTGCTTGGATCCCTTAGTCATGGTGGACACACACACCCATGTTCAAATGCTACCAAAAACATAACCTTCAGCAACAAGTAAAGCAGCAGTAAGAATGAATAAACAAAGAAGCCTTTACCTCACCAAAGCAGGTCTGGCCAAATTTACTCCAAGGAATAGTCAAATCCAGAGCAGCGTAGTCTTAGTTGTTCCTTGACGAGGGACTGGGCCAATCCTCAATCTCATCTGGATTTGATCCCATCAGGCTCTACGCTTTACCTTACCTTACTTCTATCGCAGGACACCATCGTATGGAACAAAGAACTCAGCTGCCCCACATTGGGTGCCAAAATTGTTGCAGAAAAATTATAAATCAACCTCTCTGATAACTCGCTTAGAATAGAAGTGTAGACCTCAGAATTGGTGAGCAAAGTTGATAAACCATAACTCCCAATTCCCAATAAGGACTTCATAGCCCTGATTGGTCACAAAACACCAACAAACCAAACACAAATGTATAACAAACACAATTCTCCGGCTGTATTGGTAGCAAGGTAAAATTCACCCATTGTGCTGAATTTACTGGAATCTGTCTTGACTTCTAGACTCTGCTTGAGATATGTAATGTATATAGATATTGATTATATGGCATCAAATCACTGTTAATGTTTGGGTGTTCCATTGATTAATGTGTTAACACATTGACGTATTGTCGTTGAATCACTGCAAACACAATGTTATCCTATGATTAATATAACAATTACTTAAACATTCGCGTAACATATTATATATTATCTACTGCAACTATTTTATAAAGCTATAACTCTTTGTGCACCAGTTGGGGCAGCTTCAAATCTCTTCCTGCAGATGGTCAATCTGCAGCTGCAGCTGCCTAAATAGCTGCCTAACCTAAATAGTGCCCTTAATTGGGAGGTGATTGCCTGTTGCTGTGGTGCCCCGCCCCTGTGGGCATGACAGGAACACAAACTATTACATTTAATTCAGTTCATTAAAATAATACTGATTTAACTAGTATGGTGTATTTTCACTAGCATTGCCAAGACTGGCTAGTGTGATGAAATTTCAAGTTCAAGTACCCAAAAGCAGCAACATGGCTAAAAATGTAAGCCATTGTGGACTTTAAGCATACCAAGTGCTTAAAGTTCAAATTGGCTTTCATTGTTATACATATTACTGCCTTTGGGTGAAGCACCCATAAACATGCGGAATCTGCAATCCTGACACAATGGAATCGGTTATCGGTATCTATTAAAAAAAAATCTGATCAGAGCATCTCTGTTAAAAAGTTAGCCCCCACTACCTCAAGATGCTCAAGAAGTTCAGGCTGGCTCCCAAGATCCTGAAGGCATTCTACACCTGCACCACTGAGAGCATACTAACTAGGAACATTACCATCTGGTTTTTGAGCTGCCCCAAAAAGGACAGAAGCACAGAACCTGCAGGCCACACACAGGAAGCAGTACAGGAGCAAACCATTGAAATTCCCTACCCATCCCAACAACAGCATTTTCTTGTTGCTCCTGTCAAGGATGAGCTACTGCAGGCTAAAGGCCAAAACCAGGTGACTAAGAAAAAGCTTCTTCCATTAAGGCCATTTGTATTCTGAATGATGGTTTTTATTGTTAACTAATCACTTTACTCATTATTACCAACGCACTGTCATTGTAAATTTTTTCTGTTGTCGATATGCTGCACCTATTTTTACCTCATTTTAACTTATGATTTTAAAAAATTACTAATTTGTTATTTTACTCATTTGTTTCTTTTTCTATTATAATTTTATTCTTACTTATACTTTTCTTGGTAAACCATTTTGCTAAAATATTTTCTAGTTTGCTGTGAAGTATTTTTGAATACTTTAAGATCCATTCACAGAATATTCATGCAAAAAACACCAATCAGAAACACCTGAGACCTCTTGTATAACGACATGCGTAGAATTCCCACTAAAACATGGCATACGGACAAAACTAGCAGTAAGCAAGAAAAAATCCAGATGCATAAAATTGCACAGATGTACGCACATTCCCTTTATAAATCCCAAGTTTGTTTCCAACACTACTATTTCTGAGAATGAACGAATCATGGGTAGAGCCAGTCCAGGGGCGTCAGAAGCATTTTGAATGGGGGGGGGGGGGCCCCTGGCATAAAACTAATGTTTTATGTTAAATGTGGGGGGATCCAAACGAATAATTATGAAATATGTGGCGGACACGTCCCCCTCAGATTTAATGGCGGCGTTGTCCATACATTAATGATGCGCATGTTCGAATCGCACATAATTTTTACATTAATAGAGTGAAACTGCTTTCTATTTACATAAGCATAAGTAAATTCGTTCTCTGAAGGTGCCATTTATCAAAGTGGTGGCAGCTCGCTACCAACTACCATCTTCTTGGCACTTCTCTCATGAAGTCGTGCTGCAACTTTCCCAAGATGTGCAAACAAAGATAAAGGAATTTGTTACAAATGGAAGGGAAATTTGTACACTGCACATCAGACATTTGAACTAGCAAATTTTCAACCAATGCATATCTTTCTCTCACTGGCCACTGAATAGAACGCAAACAGGGTACACAACGAATAGTAGGGGACAAATGTGAAATAGCATTTCCTAACATGGAGGTTATAAATGTAGATCACACATCAGCCAATATTTTGCATTACCTCCACAGTTGTGTGAAACAATGGCAATACGGGGTTTAATCAAAGGAATACACATACACACAGAGCTACGAAACATCACAACCTTAATGACCATACTGGGGAAAACATACCTAACACAGACTTAAATACATTGGATTAATCAACAACCAGAAACAGCTGGTAAACACAGGGATTTCACACGAGGTAGCGAGGGGGATTGGCACATGGGAAGAATAGACGAGGGTGGCATGACAAACGGCCACTGGCTGCCATGAGTGTAGAGATGGATCTGGGAGGTGTACTGTCACATGAGCAGTGGGAACTGGTGCAGGCATTGATTAAAATACTACAACCATTTGAGGAGGCAACACGAACATGTGTACCATGATGGAGCTTTCCGTCCTCTGTGATCCCTCGCATACAGGCTGATAAGGCTGCCATGACGAACTTAAAGAAGGATGACGCAGTACAGGTTCTACCAGTGGCGCTTAAACTTGTGACTACATTGCAGTATCAGTTGGATAATCATTTCCAGACTTGGGTCATTACTATACAGTAAGGCTACCCTCCTGGAACCCTGGTTTAACCCTCTGGAGTTTTGGGGTATGGTCACACCAATATTGTTTTATTTATTTTAGCATAAAACTTATCTTTATTTTAATGTATACTGTAAATATGTCACATTTTTGTTAAGTTTGTAATTTGACATCAAAGTATAGACATCGCAAAATGCAGTTAGGAACACTTGCAAAAGCATAATAAAAGTACATAGTAAGCAATGCTGGCAGTTTGTTTTGACCCAGATATCTGTCTTGGCTACATGAAGATGACTAAATGGTGTAGTTGCAACATTCAATTGGATAAATAAATAAGAAAAACCTAACTCATTTTACTATTTCTGGCTCCTTTCATTGAATGTGTAGCAACTTTCGTGAGTTTGCATGAACCATTCACACTTGGCCACATCCCCCCCATTTATGGCGCTGATGGGGATGTATCTGGATCGCGTTTAACTGCTGCGTTGTTCATCAGCTTACCATGTGAATGCAATTTGAATACGCGCTAATGCGGCTATTTAGAGTGTGAATAGCGATCTTTCGGGTTACAGCAGTACTACACGCCCCCGATGCAGGTACAACAAAATAAGGTGACATGGTTTACTTTTTTGCTGATTTAACCTAATTTTAAAAAATCGAGTACTTCCGACAACGGACATTTTGAAAAGAAGACAGATTATGGATTTCAGCGGGATATGAACCGAAATACACAAGAAAGATACGCGGCATCGCCGATGATGCCTTTGACTCCAGAGGGTTAAGAGTTTTCCAAATCCATTCTTAGTAGATGTGGCTTCAGAGGTGGATAGAGAATTACATCAAATGGATGATGTGTCTGAAACCTGCCACTGACAATCCATCCTAGATGAGACTAATGAGCAAAAAAGCCTCTTTTGGGGGCCTTTGCATAACCTTTCAATGCCAGTGGCAAAGTCTGGCTTATCTAGTGCTATGGCCTCCATCAGCATAGTTGAGAGCTATTTAGCTGAGGTCAGCACTGAATCACTGATCTAAGATCCTGCAATGACCTTCTGGTCAACAAGGATGTTGACATAGCCAGCTCTGGCTCATGTGGCACTGAAAAACCTGTCTTCCAACAAGTATCTCTTCTGAACATCTGTTTAGCACAGCAGGAGATGTTGTGTCTCCACATCGCCCCATATGCTTCCTTTCACATGTATAGGAGCTTGTCTTTATAAAATACAATATGGAGAAATTTCAGTAAAAGTATGGTAGCAGAAGATACATTCTTCCCAATTTGAAAATTTTTTTTGGTGGTGAAAGATGATTTTCAAAGGATAAAAGGAAAAAATGTTTTTACATGATACTTGAGAAATTTCATTATAAATGACTCTGCTTAAAAAGGCTGTATCTTTCAAATGACAGCTATATACAGAATAAAACTCTGCCCTGCCAGATCTCTCTATCATGACTTAAATAAGTTTCAGTTCTTGGACATATACTTTAGGGAGATCATGTTTTATTTGTTATGATTTTTTTAGTTAACATTCTGTCTGCTCAGCACCTTTCAAATAGGGCAGGTGGTGAAAGGGTTTTCAATATTGACATAGGCAGTTATTGGTTTAGAGCAGAACTTTGTTTTGACTGTCTGTAGGTTTTGAAATGTTTCAATGTTGTTTATGGTTATACACACGTGGACAAAATTGTTGGTACCCTTCAGTCAATGAAAGAAAAACTCACAATGGTCAGAGAAATAACTTTAATCTGACAAAAGTAATAAATAAAAATTCTATGAAATTTAACCAATGAAAGTCAGACATTGATTTTCAACCATGCTTCAACAGAATTATT
>JAODKF010000049.1:13997667-14011264 GCA_026779585.1 Mormyrus proboscirostris | reverse complement strand
GTCCGTGGCGCGAGACGTCGGAAGCATCCCTGGAAGAGCAAAGGCAAGCCTGGCACTGTCCATGGTGCTGAAGATCGCAGGGAGAGCAGACCGGAGCTTATACTGTCCGTGGTGCTGAACGTGTGAGGCGTAGGGACAGCAAAAGAGAGTCATTACCATCTGTGGTTCTGTGTGTGTGAGGCACCACAGGGAGAGCAGACATGAGTCTGTAAGTTCTGTGGTTCTGAACGTGTGAGACATCGCAGGGAGGGCAGACGCGAGTCCGTACCGCCTGTGGTGCCGAACGCCGTGCTGGCAGAGGGGGAGACCACCTCTTTTGTTTCCCGGTTCACCACTCAGAATCCCGCTAACGAGCCGCAAAGCAGCCGGGCTTGCAAACAAGGTGCGAGCAGGATGTTGGATGGAGCGGACATGGTGGTCCCCAGCCCCACAGGACACTGAGTGGCCCCCGTGCCGATGTGCCCGGCGGCAGTGCCTGGGCGCAGGAGCTGCGGGCGAGAGAGCATCACCGTGGCGATGTCTCTCCTTCACCCTCAGGACCCACACTTCGAACAGAACCCATCCTATTGGGTCCTGCTGGCCTGGATCTGAGAACTCCAACACCTTTCTGAGGGGCAGGGGAGGAAACGTCTTCTGTCAGGAAACATTACACACTTCTCACCCTAGTAAAAAGCAGGATTGATGGTATCAAGCTGGGAGTTTGCTCCCTCGGTGAGTATGATTCCTGGAATACTGGGAATATTGCCTCTCTTTCGGTGATGCTCTCAGTCCAGCAATACCAGTCTCACTTTATAAATCCTGTAATAATTAATGTGAGGTACATGTGCATGTCATATTTACATCCAGTTCACTGTGCCATGTTTGTGGGTTACGGTTGACTGGTTACGTGGGTCATTTGCTTTTTCTATTTCTTCTCTGCGTGTGGTAAATTTGAGGTTGGAGTGGTGCTGAGGGAAAAGCAACGAGATAAACAAGATGACTTTCAGTCCCGGGAGAATCAGTCCCCTGCAAATAGGAGGATAAATGTAAGGATTAGTGTGGGAGAAGCTCTGTGCTGCAGCAAGAGCAGATTTTTGGAGAGCATGTGAATAGTAGAGCATCAGGCATATATACACACAAACAGAAACACACAGACCAAGCATCCTGACAGATCTACTCTCTGCATGGCAGAAAACAGCCTATTTAGCTCTGTGATGGTGGCCAGGCAGGATTCCAGCATTTTGCTCCTTATACCCCCAGGACACACACACGCACAAGCTGACACAATTACACACACACATACACACACACACGCTCACAGCCTGGGGTACACATCATAAAATGTGCTACAACTGTCAGTATACTTAATGCTACTGGACCCAGGTCAAAGCCGCTCGAACTCAGTTACTATCTGGTGGTCTATTATGCTTTAACTCTGTTAATAGCAGCAGAAGAATTTTCCCCTGTGACATTGCAGCTACTTTCACTGCAGACCCCCTGCTGCATAAGCTACATGTTACATCGCTGTCACCCAGCACACCTTGCACAGTGGCTGTGCCTCATAGTGTGACATATAGGCTTGCTTTCTCCGTTAGCAGACACGGTGGCACCACATTTGCTGTAATTTAATTTAGTGACATCACTGATCCTCGATGAGGTTAAGGAGCTGTTCATAATTTACGTTGAACTCGGTGTATTACTGTGCTAGATGGTTAACAGCTGGACGTATACAGTACTGTGCAAGAGCGTTAGGCTGTCAAAGAAATGAAGGCTGCTTATCTGTGTAGTAGGTGTATATTTGAGGGCAAAATAACATTAGAACATGTGCTAACTGTGCTAACAGTGACACAAATAGATAAAGAAGCATTTCTTCTCCAAAAAGTTACTGATATCTAGTTGGACAGCTAAATGAACAGTTCAGTTACCAAACCGCTCCTCAGGGGCACCTCAGCCATTCCGTGTATTTATTAAATCACCATCGGCTCATTTAGTTAATTAACTTAATTGATCAAATGACTCATTGACTGATTGATTAGCTATATGAGGTGCGCTAGTGATCGAGTCAAAAAAATGCATCAGTGTATTGGACAGTAGCTGCAAATACTGGGGTGATTTTAGGAAGGCTTTGAAATGGGTAAGCTGGCACATTTTGACAGACATAATAGCATTGTTTTACAGCAACATTAAAACCATTTAAACATCATATTCTTTGCCTTGAATTTTATACAGTACTGTACATGTGTACAGAGCTCAACTGCACTGCTGAGTTTTAAAACTGTCTGTACTTGTGAGAAGATGAGAAGATGTAACATTTGGCCAACTGAGCAGATGACCTATTGCGCATTCACACATTACTTTAAAGCTTACACCAAATGTATTTATATTGATCACGTGACCCTCGTTTGTTTCTGTTTTGGTACAGAAAACAGCGTCCAGGTGCCTTTGAGGGACAATGAACGTGAAGGGCAAGGAAGCTACTCAGAGATTCTTACAGTACGTTGAGGACAGCGGACTGATTGCCTATGACAGTTTGGTCATCCAGAATGCCTCCGACATCGCTCGCGAAAGCGACCGCGTGAGGAATGAGACGAACTGGACATACCTTCAAGAGAAAAGTGAAAAGAAGAGGACACAAGAAAGCACAGAAAGGTAGGCAGAGTCAGAGTTTATCTCGATCAGCCCAAAAAAACAGCAGATTTATGTGCTCATTCCCAATCCAAGCTGAACCCCTCATCTCCCCAATTACTGTAGCCCATAGATATCAGCACAGAATACAGATCTGTGAAACCCAGATGGAAAAAGGCATTCAATTGCAAAACAGGCCCAGCCCTGGTCAGCTTGGCCTCTCTTCCCAACACTCTTCTTGTCAGTTTTCTGCAGGAGATGCAGAGTTGAGCACGATTTTCCAGGAATAAGGGATGGCTTTGGAATATGGTTCCTGCGTATCTCCACTGCAAGGGCTCTGCTTCAGCTGATACATGCTTAAATACACAGACACAAAATATATCAACTTGATGGCACAGCTCACAGCAGTAGGAGCTTTCCATGCAAATGCAGAAAACCTCCCAGAACCGACATCATAGCTCACTACACATGAGCTACTGCTCTACTGTCAAACTTCAGCTAAAGGCAGAGGGACAGAGCAATGGCTAGATATTTCAGGAAGACCATAAGTAGGTCAATGAGACAACCCCAGTGGAGGGGGAGAAAAAACTGAGATTAAGTGTGAAGAGCTTCCAGGCAGGACCTGATTTCTGCCTGGTGACAGCTGGAGAAGCTGCAAGCCAATCAAATCCCTCTGGTGCTGTAGAAGGGGGAGGGTCTTCCTGTTGAATGCCCTCCCACTGGAACAGTCACCATCTCACACAATCTTGGTGCATTACATTCAGTGGGTGATTTTAGAGCCGTGTATACTGTAAAACCAGGGAGCATGTGCACTGTGCCAATATTAGATTATGGTGGGATATTTGGTATAAAGCATTTTAATGCAGTTCCTAGTGCAGTGTTCTGCTGCACATTCCGAGGAAAGCATTTACTATAGTTTCCTAGTGTAGTGTTATGCTGCATAGCCCTAGTAAAGCATTTAATGCAGTTTCCAAGTAGAGTATTATGCTGCACAGTCCTAGCAAAGCATTTAATTCAGTTTCCTAGTGCAGTGTTATGCTGTGCGGTCCTAGCAAAGCATTTAATGCAATTTCCTAGTGCAGTGTATTGCTGCACTGTCCTAATACAGCTTTTTAATGTGCTTTCCTAGTGCAACATTATGCTGCACAGTCCTGGTACAGCAATTTAATACAATTCCTAGTGCAGTGTATTGCTACACTGTCCTAGTACAGAATTTTAATTCATTTAATCCTAGAGCAGTATTATCTTGCACTATCCTATTAAAACATTTAATGCCATTTTCTGTTGCAGAGTTTTGCTGCACAATCCTTACTGTATTGTAGTTAGTCCCTTACGTTTTCACTTGCCATGTTAAAGGCTCCCTAAAGCACCGATTGCCTTCAGACTCTGTTGTTCAGCTGTCTCCCTGTGCAAAGAGCACAAATTCCAGTTGGCAACCATCCAGGTCGCAGCAGCGGCAGGCTTTACTTTCACTGAACCGGCATCTTTCTTGTGTGGCTGTTAGTTTCCCTTGAGAAGGCGGCAGCTTTCAGTAATGTGGTGTGAAACTGTGCTGGTTAACCGAGTGCATGTTGGGAAGCACATGCAAAAAAACCGGTTTCAACAGGATTATCTTTACAGTCGTTCCAATTGCAAAATCTGCCTTTTCTGCCTCACACGAAAGCATACCCACACGTGGCATCCTGGAGGATTACAAAAAAGGGTCATGCAATAATGTGAGAGCTGGTTAAAGAGCTGGCCTGTCTTCTGCAAACCACTGACACATCACAGACCAGGCAGCATGCTGTGAATTCAGCGTGAGGTTTCCCTTCTGCTGTCCCAAAGCTCTGACCTCCAAACTCTACTGAGGATGAGCGTGCAGGCTACTCACTGCAGTACACACAAGGTCAGCTCATGGCCCCGACGGTCTGTATGAAACCTGTGTGAGAGCAGTAACACCAGACAAGTTCATATACAGCCAGCAGCTATATAAAAGGGAGACTAGATCTTTCCTTACAAGTTCTAATGAAATGTCTATAAAGGCAGTCCCAGGTTACAAATGAGATCCGTTCCCTAAAGCCTGTTTCATACCTCTGTGTAGAATCTACGCCATAGGTAGCCATGCAGTCAGTTCCATACGCTATGCCATAGCCCAATATGTACCTCAGTAGAAATCTAACTACAAATAACAAATAAGTAACTACAAGCTAAGTTTCATTTTTAGGTAAGCTGGAACAGTTATATACGGTTATTATTCAGTGTCAGTTGGTTGAATATTTGTCTTAGTACATTAGTATATACTTCACCTTTCTGTGCATATAAAACACTTGAGAAACACTTCCAAATACACAAAAGCATCTTAAACATAATTATGCAGTACATAATATTAATAATACAGTAATAAGTAACTACATACAGTACTGTACTGTTCTTTGAGCCAACGAACTGCTGAAGTCACACAATGTTTTCAGTCAGCTTCACAAAGTAGTGTAATTATGAACCATTGTGTTTAACTCACGTTTTTAATAGTTTTTATGGAAGTCCTTCATACTATGAATTGTATGCAAGTTGGATGTTATTAACCTGGGGACTGCCTGTGCTTTATTATAGAGGCTACTTGGGATTTTGATTTAAACATTGTGTTAAGCAAGTTCTACTGATTAAGGGTTTAAACGCAGCGTGTTAGAAACAGGAGTGGCATGGATGAGTTAATACTGATGTTTTCGTTCTACGCCTCCTGGCTGAGCAGGCCATTTCTAGGCTGGTGTGGGCCGTCCTACACGCTCACATGCTTTGTGGGATGTGTCTGGGGATCCCCAAAGCAGGCGGGGCTGATGTGAGAGGGAAGAGCGGTGGTGTCGGGGGGAGGGGGCCATCACTGCCTCCGCGCGATGGTTAGCGGCAGCAGGCTTTGTGTCTGGTTTCTGGGAGGCCCTGTTGCTAGGCAGAAATCGGCCATGAAACACTCCTCCCACACGCAGCTGGGTTGGGGGGGGGGGGTCAAACATCCTTGCTCTGTCAGCAGCACGAGGCATGAAGGCAGCACCAAAAAAACGGGTCTAGAATCAGTGCTAAAATCAGGCTGTGACTGAGAAACAGGCTCCCGCAGACAGGACCTGGCACCTGAAAGAGACAGAATCTAGCTTGTTTGCCAGTAGTAGAACCAGGTTCAGATTAAACACCAAACCAAACTCAAATGCAGCAACAGAAGTTGAGAAGCATCATGTGATCTAAATAGGCCTATTGGAGAAAATCTAAAGAGAATAACTTCTGCTAAAGGTTAAACAATGGATAATTACATGTGCATTTTTATGGTATGTACTCACAATCTGCAATGACCAAACAGGATGACTTTCGTTGTGTAACCCAGCTAAAATTAACCCGCAGCAATACATATCCATCTGACACTCCAGTGGGCACCATTCTCTTGTTTACATGCTGTTTTGCACAAAATCTACTCAAACAACCAATTGAGTAGGAATGTACATGGCTTGTTTTTATTCATACAGTATATTGTACAACCATTTAAATCTGCCAGTTTTACAATCGGAGAACACAGAGGACAGAATCATGTGAGAGTTACTTATATAAACACCAGGGGGTTGTCATGTTCCACTGGACTGGGAGACTGCACTGGCTTCAGACCAGTGTCTAAACACTGACCGGTGCGTCTGCTGGAGTCAGTCTTCCTGGGATTGTTAGCTGGTAGTACAGCCACGTATTGCACTCTCACAGCGCCCCTCCCCCAACAGGCTTGTTGCCACGGCAGCTCACACCATGGAGCAGAGGGAGTGTGAGAAAGCTTCTGCTTTTCTTGGGCAGAAGTGCCACAGTGAGCTAAGCAAGCATGTCTGCTGGCATCAGCAGCATAGAGAAGATGGAATGAATACTCCTCATTTGCTGAACACTAGCTTGTTTCCATCACCCCCATTCCCTTCCCCCAGTGCTAATGTTGCATCTTCATCTCCCTTCCCTTGTGTACTGTTAGTATCACATCGTTCCCACCTCCCTACCACATTGCATTGTGGGTATGGTGTCCTCCCCATTCCCCTGCCCCATTGCATTGTGGAAATGGTGTCCTCTCTATCCCTCTGCCCCATTGCATTGTGGAAATGGTGTCCTCTCCATTCGCCTGCCCCATTGCATTGTGGGTATGGTCTCCTCTCCATTCGCCTGCCCCATTGCATTGTGGGTATGGGTGTCCTCTCCATCCCCCTGCTCCATTGCATTGTGGGTATGGTGTCCTCTCCATCCCCCTGCCCTGTTGCATTGTGGATATGGTATCCTTTCCATCACCCTGCCCTGCCACATTATTGGTATCATGTCCTTCCTACTCACCTGCCTCATTGTATTGTGGGTATGGTGTCCTGTCTATTCCCTTGCCCTGTAATATTGCCGGTATCATGTCTTGCCCACCTCTGTAGCACATTGCATTGTGGGTATGGTATCCTCTCCATTGCCTTCCTCTATTGCATTGTTGGTCCTTTGTCCTGCCCACCCCCTTGACTCATTGCACAGAGTGGCACTTTCTCTCCATCCTCCTAAGTAATGTGTCCTCCTTCCTTCCCTAGGACCAGGGCACTGGTTTCAGAAGTCAGGTACACAGGGAAGCACTTCCACATGGGCTTCATGACTATGCCGGCACCCCAGGACCGGCTGGGCCTTGCCCGTGGGGCAGGCTTCTCCGTACGTTCCCAGTCCCTGCACTCGGTCGGAGGCAGCGATGAGGACACCAGCCCAAGCTCGCGCAAGCAGCCGCCCCCGAAGCCCAAAAGGGACCCTAACACCAAGCTCAGCATTTCTTCAGAGACGGTCAACATGGGGCCATCCTTGGGCAGGCCAGGGAAAGAGCAGGAAAAACACGAGGGTGAGTCTGCGCGTGACATCTGGCCGTGGGGCCGTATCCGTGCTCTTAGGTTCTCATGAGAAACATGGCTGCTGCTTTTACAGTGAGAACGACAGGCAGCCTGTGCCTGGGGAGCCTCCAATGATTACCCATGTGTCTCTCACATCTCCCCCCCCCCCTCCTCGCCTCCTCTGCTGGCTGCTCACTGCAGCGATGTGTATTCGGGATTTGCTGCTGGCGTCTATTTTTAGAGCATTCAGTAGGATGAAGTCATTGGCTGCTTCCTCGAATGGAAAGCGTGCCCCCCTGGGGGGAGGACTGTCCCCACCAGAGGCCCATTTGAATAGAGCTGTCAGGCAGCTCGCATTTTCGAGCATGGTAGATTTTCCAGAGGAGGCTGAGATCCCTAGTCTATGAGGGCTGTGGTGACAGACCGGCCTAAGTCTCGCAGCCAGAGGCAGAGGCTCTTCCATCTTCCAGAGCGGCACAGCAACCAACACAAAAATGCCCCCCCCCCATACACACAGAGGCCTGCCACAGTACAACCAATCACATCCCTCACTACTCAGTAGTGGGCAGGGCTGCCGACCGAGAGAGAACGCGTGAGCGGTGGTTATCAGCCAGCCCAAAATCCATTCATGCAGAGCGACTGACCCAGATTGTGCATCCATGGAGCAGGTGGGCATGGGGGGGGGGGGGTGTGCTCAGCAGAGCTGAAACAGCTCAAGATGCGAAGCTGATGTCACGTGACTCAGAGCCCCCGGGCCCTCTGCTCCACAAGCACCCCTCCCCCACTGTCAGTGCTAACAGGGTTTCCCGTGCAGCCCTGCGTTTATCAAGCCTTCCTGGCCACCTTCATGTTTGCCCTTCACACATATCAGCCGAGTCCAGGGCGATGTAACTAGGCATGTTCACTCGAATTCTGCTTGGCTGCTCAGGGGACAAGGTCATTGTCCTCCCCCTTCCCCCAACAAAGACACCTCCCTGAGCAAAGAAAAGATACTTTAAAGGTTATCTCTATTGTATTGATATAGGGCCTCCTTGTAATTGAATGTGATTGACTACAATACTTCTTTTGAGAACTCTGACAGAAACTGAAGTTTCTCATAAAAGATGTGACCCTGTGATTGATGCTTGGGACATTAAAGTTTCTGTACATTTGAATGTGTTGTGAACGACCTTCAGAGACAAACCCTCTGGAACCTGGTCCTCGGGGACCCAGAGACGGCCCACATTTTTGTTCCCTCCCAGCTCCCTGCCACATTTTTAACAGAAAATAATGTGGACTGTCTGTTGGTCCCTGAGGACCAGATCAGGAAACAGTGCTCTAGAGGAAAGGGCATCTTTGACACTATTAAAAATGACACGGCCCATGTCTTGATCACACAGCCTCAAGGCCCTGCAGTGAAGACTTCAGGAGGGTCCCACCTCCCAAGCCTAAGAGGAACCCCAGCACCCAGCTGAGCACGTCGTTTGATGAGTCATTCATCAGGAACCATGGGACCAGCAAGGCTTCTAGAGCTGGACAGTCCTGCTCACAGACCCACAGCCCAACAAGGGATTCAGATGAGGATGAGCCTGTTTACATCGAGATGGTCGGGAACATCCTGAGGGACTTTCAGCGGGATGAGGAGGACGAGGGCGAAGCGGTCTATGAGGAGATGAAATACCCAGCTTCTGACGACCAGGGTCTGGACTCCAGGGGTGAGCACCTGAGCACGTCGCCACAGTACTCCACGCTCACCATCCCGGAAACGGAGCCGACACGAATCCCTGCCCCTTTCCCCAACTTGCTGAGCCACCGTCCCCCGCTGCTTGTATTCCCGCCTGCCCCCGCCCAGTGCTCCCCCAACTCGGACGAATCGCCTCTGACCCCGCTGGAAGTGACCAAGCTGCCCATGCTGGAGAACGCGTCCTACAGCAAGTCTCCAGGCACTTCGGACAGGGAGCTCCCCGCCACGCACACCATCACGGCCTCCGGCCGCTCCTCCGCACCCCCCCTACCCTCCACCCTGTATAAGTCCTCTGCCCATGGCTACCCTCGCAGCCACTCGGCCTGCCCTTCCCCCGTCAGCATGGGTCGCTCACTTACGCCGCTCAGCCTGAAGCGGCCACCTCCTTACGAGGCGCTGACTGGGGGGGGGCTTCCCCGCAGCGCCTCCGCTGTGGCCGCCGGCGGGAAGACAGTGTCCCAGGAGGGGTCTCGGCTGTCCAGCTCTGGCTCCCACGGCTCTGTGCAGAACGTGTGCCGTGCTCGCACGCCCACTAGCCCGCTAGATGAGCTGACCAATCTGTTCACCACTGGGAGGAACATGCTGAAGAAGTCCTCCAGCAGCCGCAAGTCCAAGGAGCCAGTAGAGGGTGAGGATGCACACCATCCGAAGCAGTTAGTTCAGCTAAAAGCTAGTGCTAAAAGCTAGTGCTAAAATCTAGTGCTAAAAGCTAGTGCTAAAAGCTAGCAGCTGCTGTCATTATCAGGGCTCTCAAGTCTCGCGCATTGACAAGTCTCACGCTCACATGACCACACCATGTGTTTGTCATACTGAGTGCTAAGGGATAATACCCACCAAGGTGTCTTGTTATATAGTATTAATGGACGAGGCACAGGCATACAGAGTGGAGTTTTCCGCCAAGTTCATAGCTGTCCCAATCAAGTCAGACAGAGTTAATGGCCACATACCAGCCAATCAGAAAATAGCACTTGTTGCATGTGACCCCACTACAAGCACATTATCACATGGATGCGCACACATATTGAGCACAGACAAGGTGGAAGCGGCAGAGCAGTATCTGAGCAAGATGAATGTGGCAGGCAGGACTTTCAAGTGCCATGCATTGAGCGTGAGACATAGGCTGTGCCCCTAACAGATGCAATCTCACTCCAAATTTTTGATGAAAACTAAGAGCCCTGCATTAGAGCGAACACTACAATACTCATCTATACTAATTCTTGACTATCAGTATAGAATATTGAGTAAATCAGTAGCATCCTTTACACCTTGTGTTTGTGCAAGTGCATGCTGGTTTCATGCATGATTTTTTTTTAATGCAAACCATTATATTTATGGTCATCGAACCAAAATCAAGGCTTATATATGTTCCAAGCATAAACATGCTTTGTTTACTTGGTACCGAAGATGCAGACAGACAGACATGGCTCTGCATGTAAACATCCTAAAATACAGTAAATTAAATAAATATACACCTAAGCAAAAGTCTTAAAAATATACAGCAGTCACAATGCTGAGGATGCTAAATGTAGCCTGATTCAGTCCCTGTAAACCATTGTTGCTGGCATTGTGCGTGTACTTGGGTGGGGTTTTAAGGTGTAAGTAAGCTTTGGGTCAAATGCACTCTGAATTTTTACAGTTCCTAATGTCTAGTCCAGTGACTATTGCCTGACAGGGATGGAATGAATGAACAAATAGAAATAAATAGCAAAGTAGGTTATGTCCCTCATCTCCTCTTTGTACGGGAATCTTTTTGTGCACCTGTCACAATCTCTAGGACAGCAGGGCATATTTAAAACATGTTTTGACAGCCACAACAACGGAATGGCAACATGACTCATGGTGAGTAGGTGGGCCAGTCAAAGAGCAGACCTTCTCTGATTACCTGGCTGTGAGGGATTCAGAAAACAAGTCTTTTATAACCCTGTTTTATAAGACAGTGGGTGTTTTGTAAGCAGGCCAATAGATTAAAAAATCCATGTTGATTCAAGAGCTTCTTCTTTTCACATTGAATTATGTAATATTGGCATTGGATTCCCACATGGTTTCTCCTATAAGGACTACTGAGGATGCAGTCAGGTTTCTGCCATCAGGAGTCTTACAGGATGCCCCCCAAAATGTTAATAAAACTTTTTTTGACATTGTGGCAACCATTTTGCTGGTCCCCACAAACATCTATGAATTGAATTGAAAAACTAAAAATGCCAAAAGTCTTGTATTTTGTCTGGTTACTTATGGTTAAGGTTAGGGCTGGGTAGGGGTTAAGGTTGCCATATTAGGTTTAGAGTTTTCCCCATAGAAATGAATGGAGAGTCCCCACAAAGATATAATTACAAACCTGTGTGTGTGTGTGTGTGTGTGCGTGCGTGCGTGCGTGTGTGTTTGTCTGTGTGTTGTGTGCAACCATTTTTTTGGTCCCCATGAGGGAAAACTCAATTTTATAAAAGCCTGCGACTGCAATCAAAAAACTAAAAATGTCAAAAGTTTGGTTACTTATGATTAAGATTAGACCTGGTTAGGGGTTAAAATTGTCATTGTTTGGATTATGTGGATCAAGTAAGACAAACCAAGGATTAAATTATGCTGTCAAAATGATGATCTAGTCACATTCTCACATTGATGATACTCTCATCTAACCCAACAATGAAAATCTGTTCAAATTCACAGAAGATTTGATCACATTCTCACATTGATCTTGTGAAACAAATTGAGGATCCAATCATATTCTCACACTGCGGATACCATCATATAGGACACAAAGGATGATGTTGAATTCTAAAGCTCGGGATCCAACAGTGGTGGGCGCTGTAGGCCAAAAGTTAGCTTTGATAACTGCTAATCCGCTAACTTCAAGGTTTAATTTGATAACACTAGACTAATAAAGCGCAAAAAAATTGTGGAAACTAACGATAACCACTAACTGCTAACTTTTATTATATGAATTTAGCCTCAGTTAGGTTTTGAAACCCTTGAAAACATAGAGAGAGATCTGAAATTCTAACCTGTTTAGCATTTTAGTTCCACAGGGCTGAAGTCATTATTTAGAAATACTTAGGACTTACCCAACTGGGGGATTGTTAGATTCTGTAGAGTCTCCAGGATAAATTTTCTTTCAATGATATTCCATTTGCCAGATTTAAGCGTTTTTGTCAGAGGAGCCCTATCCCATACTGACATTTCGCCCTCAGTGAAGCCGCTTGGGTACTACAGACATGGCACTGTTTACCCAAAATCTTAGAAAATGAGTCTCAGCTCTTTACTGGCCTATTGCTCGATCAATCAGAACGGGGCCTGTATCATGAAGCAGGATTTCTTGCTTAGCCGGATAACTCGTTGGACTTAAGGTAGTCTGTGCTAAATGTAAGTGATCGAAGATAAAGTCCATTTAAACTTGTTTTGTTATGTTACAAAACAAGAAATCCATCTTAATGATACAGGCTCCAATTTTCCACATAGTTCAAGGTACCCCAGTTTAAATGAATATTATCTTCAATCACGTACATATAGCCCAGACTACCTTAAATACTACAAGTTATGGACCAATCACGTCTTGCGTTTGCACATAAAAGCAAGAACATGCCAAACTGACTGTTGCAGACGCACTCACAATAGACTGGAACAAATATGTGTGATTTTAAGATTTACAAACGTTTTTGACCGCTCTGAACGAAGGACACATTTTGTTTACTTTACCTGCAAAAAATGTTCGCAGATTTGCAGTTAGTGAAACTAAACTTACCAGAAGCTAATTGTTTGATAACAGTTTTCAAGTAGTGGAAGCACTAATCTGCTAAAGAAAACGTTAGCTTCACAGTGGTTAACAGAATCCTGCCCACCACTGGGATCCAATCATATTCTTTTCATGAGGATCCTTTATTATTCCCATTATGATGAGAATGAGACTAAATGAAGATCCTATCAGACTCATTGATGATCCAGTTACACTGTCATCCTGAAGATCTATACAGATTATGGCACTGAGATCCGATGAGATTCAATAATGAAATAGTCAGATTTTCACACAGATGATTCAAACAGATTCTCTCACCAACATTCCTGTCACATTCTCACATAGAGGACCCTGTTGGATTCTTACACTGAGGATCATGTGAGGATGTAATCATATTTTCACACTCTCACATTTTTAAGTGAACAAACAACAAAGAGACATTAAATGTGCCAAAATACTCTTTGTATCATCAAGCAGTGCTATTATGTATTTTTCTCTACAGTTGAAGTCAAGGGTAGATGCCACAGCACAGAACCTCTTCCAAGACATGACACTAAGGACAAGAGCAGCCACAGCACTGATGCCAGGTGGGACAGCAAGGACAAGATCAGCCACAGCACTGACGCCAGACGGGACAGCAAGGACAAGATCAGCCACAGCACTGACGCCAGACGGGACAGCAAGGACAAGATCAGCCACAGCACTGAC
>JAODKF010000049.1:13972077-13987501 GCA_026779585.1 Mormyrus proboscirostris | reverse complement strand
CGACTGTGAGATCGGTGGTCGAATCAGGCTCCGCATATCGATGCATCGAATCTTCGACTATTCGGGGACAGCCCTACGTGCAACGATAAATCATGATACAAATTTATGATTTATGATTAAAATGGCAGAAATAAAAAATAAATCACTAAATACACAAAACTGTTTTTAGGCCGCAGAATCTCTTGTTTTTTCCTAGCTGTAATTGCATTGTTTAGACAACAGAAGGCACAATAACTTGGCCTCCCCCACCCCCCCCAGCAACCAACTAATGCAACCTACAGAAGTAACACCCCATGAAATGGCGAGCACAGAGAGTGGCCAAACTGTTGTTTTATGTTTAAGCCTGACGACTGCTTTCTGAAATAGTTACGCAATGGAAATTTATTATTAACCTTTGTGATTTTTAAATTAAGGGAATATTTTAGTTAATAGGGTTATATTTTAGTCCAAGATTTACAAATGTTTGTAAATACATTTTGTCAGTTGTTAAGAAAAAGTTATTTTTAATTTAACAAAAGGAATATTTATGTTGATAAAGAATGGGAAAATGTTACATTTTTTGATAATTGATTATTATTATTATTATTTTAATAATAGGAAAATCGCATCATGTATATAATATCATGAATTGAACATAATCGTGAAATGGGTGAATCTTTACATGCCGTGAATTTGTCACATACAATTAGACAGTTGGCGATTATGTAATTAACAAATAAAGGGACAGTCTGCAGGCATCCCAAGAACTTTCAGCCAATAGGCAAGTTTGTTTCTAAAACAGCAGTTGTATGAAATGTTCTACATTCTGTATTATGCGTTTCAGCCAGTAAGTAGCCTGTTTACTGAAATGGCACCTACGTTATGTGACACTTTCAGCCAGTATGTCTAAATGAAGAAGAGCCTCACTCCTTAATGCAGACATTGCACCGGCTGGCTCGTTGACGCTGTTGCCACTCCTCCTTGAGTGTAGCTGATGAGGGGGTGGAGATAAACTGCTCAGCTATTTCCACATGAGTTAGCCAGAAGCTGTAAAGTTTAGAAAAGTAGTGGCAGGTTCCCAGTGGACCCTGGCATTCAATGACCGGTTGGCTGAGGAAGTCCTTCAGGCAGCTACCTGAGGAGGCCATGGATGGACCGCCCCCTGTGTCACCAGCCCCCACGTGCTGCAGAAGAGATTCAATCCACAGAGAGTGTACTCGATCATACAGATACAAACTATCATCTACAGAGCCACTATCACAGGTATAAGCAAACAGACTCAAGGTCACACATATTCAGACTCTGAGACAGAAATTAAGCAGGCGATTGTTTTTCAACTCAAAAACAGAAGAAAACGAAACAAAATACACTATCCCATATACTGATATTCACATAGGAGCACAACATTAAAGGACTGTTCAGTCCAGATGCCATTCCTCTGAATGGTTCAAGTTAGCTTCCTTTCTTACCATAAGAAAGGAGTATCCCATCCACAGACTCCTCCAGCCTTTGTGGCAGAGTGGTGGGGACACATCCTGGCTGTGAACGGCGACAGCAGGCGACTGAGCCTCACACACCACACAGCGGCTTATGTAGTTTGCAATCTCGGGGCCTGACACCAGCATCACGGCCAAGGGCGTGGCGGATGCCAGCCAGTAGGATTTGTCGTTGTGGCTGGCATAGCTGCACGTAGCAGCGTCGCAGTAAACAAATGGCATGGTGCTGAATACTCTTGCACACGACCCAACTTCGCCTGGAAAAGAGTAGCTTGACTTTACCACCAAGTATCATCTCATCCCACTTTCACACCAATTTACAAAATTAAGAGTCCATCTGGAGTTCAAGCTCGCGGTAGAGCCTCCCTTGACAGACTGGTTTATGCAGAAGAACAAGAAACAAAGACCCTTAATGAAAGGTACCAATAAGACCACATATATCCTGCACAAAATAGGGTTACCAGTGCCCCCCACCAGGACCCAGGCCTGTTCACCAGCAGGCACCAGGGGTCAAGGCACGCAAGCCTCTCCACCACACTTAAATGATGCCTCATGGAAATATGTTCACATGTATGAGTATAGAGGTACATACCTAGGTCCTGTAAGTGCGCTTTCTCCTGACGCTCGAAGTGGAGCAGACTGTAGCCACTCCAGAGAGGGGACATTCCTAATGGACAGACTGGAACTGCGTTTGATTGGCTGTGTATCACCAGTGGATAACTAGAGTAATAATTCCTACAAGGCCCCGGTGGCCCTGGTTCTCCCTGGGAACCAGGAGAACCTCAGAAAGAGAGAGACAAAACACCATTAATAAAATAAATATTACACACTTATATCACGGAGAGCAATGAGGCGGAGTAGTACACAGTAACAGACTAAGAAACACTGGTAGGAAATGAGGACCCAGAGGGATCTTTCTCAACCTTCTAAGTCTTCTTACCCTGTAGACCAATAATGCCTTGATCCCCTGGAACACCCATGTCACCTGGAACTCCTGGGGGCCCTGAGAGTCCGTCTGGCCCAGGGAGCCCTAATGGCCCTGGTTCACCCTTCCTTCCTGGAAAAACATAAATACATCACCATAAACATAGCATTTAATGCACATATTTGGTGCAGTAAGTCCCCAGGTTAAGGACATCCAATTTACGGACAACTGGAAAACATTGTGTGGCTTCAGTGGATGGTCATGATTACTGTTACCATAATGTTACTTCATGAATGCTCCCTCTGGTATGCCAGACATCAATGGCACAAGAGTAAGTGTCAACCTTTAATCATGATATTTTTCCTTTTTTCTCTGTCTATCTGTTTTAAGAACTTTAATGCTCTTTCCAGTACTGTATACCTACACACATACACACAGATTCTCTCTTCAGTACAATAACGTATTTAATTACTTTTATTTATTATTTTTATTATTATTATTATTATTACTACTACTATTACTATTATTATTATTATTATTATTATTATTAATTTACAAACAACCAAATATGTTTAAGGTATTTTAGTGTATTTAGAAGTGTTTCATAAGTGTTTTATCCGCAGTGAAAAGTTAAATATATTGTCTGTACCAAGACAAACATTTCACTGCCTGACGATGAAGAAGAACTATATGTACCTATTTCAGCTTACCGACTGTACAAATTCAACTTAAAGACAGACTTAGGATCTCATAACCTGGTGACTGCCTGTATGAGGTCCCACTTCACCTGTGTAATCAGAGCTATCCTTACCCTGTGTTCCAGGGTTTCCTGGTAAGCCAGGAGTACCTGGGGCACCTGGAGGACCAATAGGCCCTGGGTCACCTGGGGGCCCTCTGTGTGGGAATGGAGGGGGTCCAGGGGGACCTGAAGATCAGAGATTCATATTTCACTGCATTTTTTAAGTTTTTTTTTTGTGGAATTTCGATATATACTAATGTTCACGCTGGTGGCCACAAAGTGTCTGTTCCTGGTTTCTGTGATTTGTTGGCCACAGTGTCACATTCACCTCTTTCTCCAGCCATTCCTTTGTCTCCCTTGAGCCCTGGAAGCCCAGGTTGTCCTGTGGGGCCAGATGGACCCCGATCACCCATTATCCCTTGTGGCCCTCTATCACCTGGCAAGGACAGGCATGTTCATACAGTAATGCATGAGCATCAGGAACATGGAACATGACCAATACAGATGGATAGATCTCTTACCCTTGAGACCTGGCAAACCTGGGTCCCCAGGGGGTCCAGGAAGACCGGTGGGGCCTGCATTTCCTTTCAGCCCTGGACACCCTGATTCCCCAGGGTACCCTGGGTCACCTGGTATTGAGTATGTTGGACCTGGAAGTCCAATTTCACCCGGTGGTCCTGAAGCCCACAGACACATGAATGTACAACATGTAGCGATTTTTCTATCTTCCATCTCACTCTCAATTTCACACACACAGCTCACCTGGCCACCCATTTGCACCAGGTAATCCCGGATCTCCGGGCAGCCCAGGGATGCCAATCCAGCAGTCCTTTCCTTTTGCACCAGAGAACCCAGGCTGCCCTGGAAGACCTAAAAAAAAACAAAAGCAGACTTTCATAGCTGCCAGCTGTAATGGGCCTTTATTCCACCGTAACACCATGACCATTTTTTTTTCACCACTAGTGCCTTGCTGTGGTATCACTCTACACATGTGGAATCTTGATCCTGCTTATATCCAGCTTTAAAGTAGTGTTTCTAAACCTGGTCCTCAGGGACCCCTAGATGGTCCACATTTTTGCTCCCTGCTAGACAGTCCCCATTACAAAACCTTGAAATAATTACCTAATGTAGTGCTTCTCAACTCAGTCTAAGAAGACCTCCAGACCATCCATGTTTTTGTGGACTGAGATGGACTTACAGGAACATTATATCTGTAACTCACTGCATTAAATGTGGGGTGTCTTCCAGAGAGCTGGGAGGGAGCAAAAATGTGCAGCAATGAGGGGGCAATGACGTGGACTGTCTGGAGGTCCCTGAAGATTGAGTTGAGAAATAAGGCTTTAAAGCACTTATATGTAACGTCATAGTTCCTTATTTCTTTATGTAAAACACAACAGTGGTTATGATAGGAGCTTGTTTTTGTGTGTAAAGTGGCATATGGTAATAGCTCACTAAATGTGTGTATTATGGTGGATCATACTCATGTGTTCATTTTCAAATCCTTCATACCTGGCTGTCCGTATGGGCCCCGCTGGCCTTTTGAGCCTTGATACACAGCCCCTGGAGGCCCCTGCCTGCCTATAGGTCCCTTGACACCTGGGGATCCTGGGGACTCTGGAGGACCTGGCATATTTGAACCTAGAAGTTTGAAGCATGCATCTCCATGTTCAATGCGATCCATCCATTCATTTTCTACATCTATGGTTTTTGCATCATGTGTAATGAATGCATGTATAGTGTGTTGTCCATGTCAGTGACCGTTTATCATATGTGAGGTATGTCTGACCCTGCACTTCCCCATACGTACCTCTTGCTCCCTTTTCACCCTTCTGCCCCTTCAAGCCATCCAGCCCAGGCAGACCCATGGTTCCTGGTGCACCTGAGCAACAATCACACTCATTTGTGACATGTCAACCCTTGTTATGTTACAACCACAACTGTCATTAGTCACTTTTCAAGCAAATAAAAGTAACCTGGCACTGTGTATTCTACTTAGTATTGGTTCTAAAGTGCTAAAAGAAATTGCACTAACACTTAAGTTTAGAAGGACTAACTTTTAAGTTTCACTATGCCATGTAAAAGTAAATATGAAGTCATTTTACTCATAATAAAGCCAGCAAATCACCTCTATCACCCGGCTGTCCAGGAAATCCCTTAGGTGCAGGACGTCCAGGGGGTCCTACTGGACCTTGAGGCCCAGGATTACCAGGTGGACCTTCTTGACCAAAAGAACCTGAAAACAAGCATGTACATTTAGGCCTACATCAGAAAGAGAGAGACAGAGATAGGACTGCAGCTGGATGAGAGCCGCCCTACCTGGAAAGCCAGGAGGTCCTGCAGGTCCAGGAGGACCCGGGGGTCCAGTTAACCCCGGAGCACCTGGCCAACCTGGGTCACCTGTATCGCCTGGTTCAACTGCAGTGGTGAGAGTACAGGCAGCAACCTGCATTTAAGCAGCACTGGGGAGTCTTCCGGATAAACACAGCTAGACATAATCATCTCATGTGAGTATTTAAAGTCATCTGTCTAATAACGTGCAAAATGAAAAGTACTTACCAGGATGATCTGCAAATATTCCATACACAATATTCACAGACACCACAAAAAAAAAGTGCAAACAGTTATCCTCATCTGACAAATCACACTCTAACTTGCCCATTGTTAGTAAAGCTGGTAGGTTCCAAGAAGGCAGTAGACTCCTGCTAGTCTAGGGCAGTGACCACCCATCATCGGAGAAGCTGATCTCCATCCATTAAAAGACAGGTATCTCACCACATCCATGTGCATCATCTCCTGGGACACCTTTTTCTCCAGATGGCCCTGGAATACCTATAGATTCTCCAATATCACCTGTTCAAAGACAGATTTAGGAGTTACTAACGCATTCCTTGTCACCTCTGTGACATAACCACAAACCATAATTAACTTTACCTGTCACAACTGTGAATGTCTCACCTTTCATACCTACGAGTCCTGGAATTCCAGGGCTGCCAGGAGGTCCATGGAACCCTGGATCACCCTGTTACCAAGCATCAGAAAGAGCGTGAGTGAGGTCAAGCGTGCTGACTGTCTGCTCTATGAAAACTGTCCTAGTCTAAGCACTTTGCCACGTCCTGCCTGCCACATCCGCATGACCCTATTGTCTCCTCCCTGGCATGGTCCTAACGAGCCATGCCTGTTGTTTTTTTGTCTTACCTCTCATTCCTGCCCTTGTGTTAATCACTCCCAGCTAGCTCTGGTTAGCTCCCTCATCAGTCTTGTATATAAGTGCTTCCCAATCCTGTGTTCCCCAGTCCAGTCACTGATGTCAATCCCTCGTGTTCCCCCTGACACCCCTCACTCTCTCCTTCCATTTTGATCACTCGAGAATGTTTTTATTTTATAAGTCATTGTTCTTTTGAATCTAAGACAACTCCCTGTTGTTCCACTACAATGCCTGCCCCGGGTTCTTTGTCTCTCATGTCATGACACAATTATTCTTTACAGGATGCTGAGCTAAAATAAACCACCATGTGCCATGTCTATTACTGGCTCAGCACTGTCATTTTATCACTAATTATATTTATTTGCAATTTAACTTTTTTTTTTTTTAAAACAAGGCTTGCATGAGCATTTATACTGCAGTGCACATGACAGTATCTATACTGCAGTACACATGATGGGGTGATAGGAAGTTATCACTAGCAAAAGATCTATCAATGATACTCTGGGCTGTAACATCATAATTGCAAACAATGATATCTAAGCATCATTGCAGAATACTGTACAGACACATAATTAATGGATATTAGTCTGGATCCATTTAGGGCAGTAGAAACCGCACCTGATCACCAGGGATTCCTGGAAATCCCATGATGCCAGTTGAGCCACGGGAACCACGGCAGCCTTTTGGGCCAATTGATCCCGGTGACCCTGGCAACCCCAGGGGTCCTTTCACTGTGCCAAGAGGTCCCGGTGGTCCGGGATCACCAGGTTGTCCTTTGTACCCAGCCGTACCTTTCTCACCTGAGGTAAACATGTACAGAAGCACACAAATATGTGCACAAGTATGTACACACAATCACCCTGTCATCGATTTTAACCAACAGCAGGACCATGCAGCAGTAGAGCACTTCTGGTCACTGTAAAGGCCTAACTGCTTTCAAATGCTCTTACCTCTGGGTCCTGGAAATCTGTTTGGGCCACAGGGCCCCTGGACTCCCTTGTTCCCTTTGATCACAGAGCCAGGATTCCCTCTACGGCCCTTGATCCCTGGGGAGACAGAGACAGTGATGGATTAACAAGTACTAAAAGAGATTGAAATCGACAGCACAAAACAGAGACTGAGACTCAGGACACTGATGCACACGCTAGCAAAGCATGGATACTAAGTCAGACTGTAGTGTATGATTTTATACATTGTGACTGTGCAAAAGAGTGACTATGCTAAAGCTACCTTTAAGTCCTTTGAGCCCATGTCCACCAGGGGGCCCAGGGCAGCCATTGACTCCGTTATCTCCCTTCCTTCCAGGAGGACCAGATGGGCCAGGGGGCCCTGGGTAACCATGTGGACCTTTTTTGCCAGGGGGCCCCTGGACACCTGCAGAAGTTCACATTTGCAGTCTGATTACTGATAACTGTGTGCCAGGTGATTGCATTACCTGTGGGTTGATATACAGCATCACAATGGCACAGGTGTGGCATACTAACTCAATATAACATCTTACCTTTCTGCCCAGGTACACCAGGCCTACCATTGTCTCCAGGTTGGCCCATAGATCCTGGAGCTCCAGGGTCTCCAGGGAGCCCAGGTGGGCCAGGAGGTCCAGGAGGGCCCTTTGATCCACCAACTGCCAGTCCAACACTTCCCACCTCACCTTTCTCACCCCGAGAGCCTTAGAAACAGAGCACCATCAGTGAAACCAAGGAGACAGCAAAACGACATTGTAACACCACTTAAAGTAATATCACTTGAGAGGGAATATCTGTGCACCTTACCTGCAGGGCCCTGGAAACCATTACAGCCTGGTGGTCCTGGCTGACCTGGGGGTCCAATAGACAGTGTCCTGCCTTTGGGCCCTGGAGGACCTGGCTCTCCTTGGTCACCTTGTACACCTTTGTCCCCCTGTGCTCCAGGAGGCCCTCTTGGCCCTGTGGACGTAATGCAAGAGTAAAGCAAAAAATATAATAATTTGTACACGGACACATATACACAAGATTCAAGTGCTGAATCACACATTGTTAAGCATCCACCACATCCAAGAAATTCCGATTGTGATGTAAAAAATGACACCTGAAATAATCAGAACACTTCAAAAATAGACTTTATAAACAAATCTTAAAAGGGAAGATTTGAGTGTCTCCTCACTGGGAATACTCCAGAGAATGTCATTACAGTTAGCTCTTCAATAGTTTCAAGCCTGAATGGCAGAAAATTCAGTTGTGGCCAAAGGTTATGAGAATGACACAAGTATTGGTTTTCACAAAGTTTGCTGCTTCCATGTTTGTAGATCTTTTTGTCAGAAGTTTCTATGGTATACTGAAGTATACAGTCGTGTGAAATAATTAGGACATGCACTGGTGGTTCCCCGACTCCGCAGCTGAATCAACTTTAGGACATGGTCCTTGCGCTTGCTAGACTTTCTTGGGCACCCTGAAGTCTTTTTCATCACAATTGAACCTCCATGAAGTTCTTGATGATCCAATAAATGGTTGATTTAGGTGCAATCTTACTAGCAGCAATATCCTTGCCTTTGAAGGCCTTTTTGTGCAAAGCAATGATGACTGCACGCGTTTCCTTGCAGGTAACCATGGGTAACAGAGGAGGAACAATGATTTCAAGCACCACCCTCCTTTTAGACCTGTGTCAATGATAAAACCACTGAAATGATGTCAGCAGGTCCTTTTGTTGTAGGGCTGAAATGCAGTGGAAATGGATTTTTTGGAATTAAGTTCATTTTCATGGCAAAGAAGGACTTTACAATTAATTGGAATTCATCTGATCATTCTTCATAATATTCTGGAGTTTATGCAAATTGACATCATGAAAACGGAGGCAGCAGACTTCGCGAAAATGAATATTTGTGTCATTCGCAAAACTTTTGGCCACGGCTGTGTACACTGACACATACTGTATATGCAATCACAAAAAACCAAACATTGGTTTTCCCTATTTGATGACATCAGCCACAATGACCTTCAGCTCCAGGTGGACCCAACAGGCCTTGTAATCCTTTAGGGCCTGAAAGACCAGGCAGTCCTCTGAGCCCCATGATGCCCGGACTTCCAGGCACTGCCATCCCGATCACCCCCTTCAGTCCAGGCAGGCCATCTGGGCCTCGTGGCCCAGGGAGGCCATCAAGGCTGGGTCCATCAAAGCCTCTTTCTCCAGGGTCACCCGGGGGTCCTGGAATCCCTGCAGAAAGACCACAAACATACAGCCAGCAAGTCAAGTAATCAATTTGTGAGTAACACGGCAATGTAACCATTGCGGAAAGTGAGGCAGAAAACAATAACACGTAAAAGATAAACATGCATACATCTCTGCACATTTTCTCACAAGGTGTAACATACAGACACATGTTTTCTCTTTTGGTACCTTTAGGTCCATATTGTGTTTGCTCCCCCTTATCTCCTTTCTGTCCCTTAGGCCCATCACAACCTGGCATTCCCTTAATACCAGGACGTCCTGGATCTCCTGGGCTCCCTGGGCAAGAGCATTATTATGGCGATTACGTCACTTCCAGCCAATAAGGGCATCGGAGTAGCAAAGCTTTTACCACCTTCAATCTTGGACTAGATTCTTGATGCTCACCTGGATATCCCATCACACCCTTGGCCCCAGGAGTGCCTGGCTGGCTGAGTATACATGGCAGCACATCACCTGCTCAATTGTTGTGGAGGCATATGGGTTAAGCGTAAAAGTTTGCAGAGCTGCTATTACAACTCTCAGAATGGACTTTTAACCGAACTGTGTCTAATAGACAGTAAGGTAGTGTCTATGGAAAATTAATGAATGAAGGCGTTCACTCGCCATTTAAAACCCCACCCACACATTATTCATTATGAATCAGCATATTAGGAACTTCAAATGTCCAGTATGTTAATCAGTATATTAAGCAGAAAATCCTTCTCACACAAACTGAAATTTTGCCTAAATAGAAAACTACCTGGATCAAGATCAGTACCCGGAGGACCTTTAAGACCAGGTGGCCCTGGCCAACCTGGGAGACCCTGGTCACCCGGGGGCCCAGGGGTCCCTATCGGCCCCATGATTCCATTACCAGGGGGACCCATCGGACCCGGTGGACCCTTGGGTCCTTTGACACCCATATTCCCTGGATCGCCCGGAAATCCTGGATTGGTGTCACCCTGTGGAATCAAAGAAACCTAATCTGTAAAGAGTATCAGAGAAGATAAGCCACAACAGCCAGTCAAATACATCACAATCAGAAATAAACGTTGAGCTACCAGTGGCCCATGATCACCAGGGACACCTTGGACACCAGGTATCCCATCAGGCCCAGGAACGCCTTGAAGTCCCAAGGAGCCGGGAAAGCCCCGGTCACCCTTTAAACCTGAGAAGAAAACAGGATCTTTCAGAAAAGCTAGGTGATCCCAGACGACAACATACAGTAGAAGAAGCATCAAGGAACCCAGAGCAAAGGCAGTCAAGGACACATTACTGCGGTGGCAGACTCCTACTGTCCAGATGGTCACTGGTCTCAGTTGTTTGTCACACACATGCGACTCACCTTTAATTGCTGCTGTGTAGGGGTTGCCTTTCTGGCCTTTTGCCCCTGGGGTGCCAGGCAGTCCTGGAAACCCCTGAACAAGAAACAAAACACTAAAGAGTGAAGTGACTTGAAACACCCTATGACTTTAAACACACTGTTTTTCCATATGCCATCTCACCCTCCATGAGACATCACTGTTTTGGGCTCATGGCTTGGGGTCAGCAAGCATCCAGTGTCACTGGAGCAGTTGGGGTAAAGGGCCTTGCTCTGGGCACGACAGTCATATTATTATTCTGCTCTAGCAAGAAGAAGAGTCTGACTTACAGCTGGCCCTTGCAACCCCACATTTCCTGGGTCACCCCTGTCTCCCCTTTCGCCATATTGACCGTTGTTCCCTGGAGGTCCAGGAGGGCCCGTAAGGCCTACAGGACCTGGCACCTGAAGCCAAGGGCCATCACATTGGCATTTCCCAGGATAGCCTATAGACAAAAGGTAGTGTTATGATCGTGGTAGACGGGCAGGCAGGACGCAGGATATGAGGGTTTATTAGGACGAACAGGGCAGACGGCCCTGATCCTCAGAGTCCATTTCTGTACCTTCAAAGGTACAATTACCTACAGCTAAGGGTACAATTGGCAGAGCCTTGAGGGTACAGCCCCAGTGACAAGTAAAAGTTTTTACCCTTTTTTCTGACAGTGCGGGACTCACATTGCGATACCACAAAATTTCCTTGCAATATTTGTAAGTGACAGCTGTCAAGGGAGGGGCCTTAGTTTAGGGAAAAGGGGGATGAGGGCTGTTGACGACTGATGTAAAACAGTTGTTATCAGCATCAGCATGAGTACTTCTGTAGCTAGATCAGCAATTCTGTAGTTAGCATTGGTATAATATACCTTATATGTGCTGTTATATAGTGGCACATTTTGTCGCAGGTTGTGTATATAATCACATAGTCAGCCTACACAACCTTAACGTCTTTCTTTAACACGGAAATCAGCCGGAGACGGACAGATATAGCTACAAGCATTTGCGGACACGCACGCGCCTACGCACCTTTGTTTCCCTTCCTCCCTTGTTCACCACTTCTCCCAGGATCTCCTGGTGGTCCGGGTATGCCAGGGTCCCCAGGGTGGCAGCCGGGCCCTAGAAGGTAACATGCCACCATGTCTGCTAAAGCCAAAGCCACTTATGTTTACAGAAACCCTTAATTATCTTTGAATGTGAATATAGAGGCCACAACCTTACGATGCGGTACGACACACATAAATGAATTTCGTATGATATAACTTATGGTAACTAAATATGGACAGAGCAGTGATAGTTGTGATATAGGGTAAACTCAATTATCCGCCAAAGGAGAGATTCGAGGATTTGACCTTTGAGGGGGCTCAGCACCTCTCCCCTCACCACCCATCATGATTAAAACTTTTGAGAGAGTGGGAAATGCTGAGCCAAGGTTATGAAATGTATACAGAAATCTGGGACAAACTGCTAAATTGTTTCTTAGGGGGGGCTGAGACAGAAAATAGCCACACCGAACCAGATGAATTTCGAACTCTACTTCCAATCCATTCAAGTCCTTCCACCAGCTACCGATACACCAATAACAGGCAGTTCAGTACTACATAGCAGATCAAGCAGTGCCTCATTTCAGCAATGCACAGAACCTTCACCTGGGCGTCCAGGTGGACCCCTGAACCCTTTGGGTCCAGGGAGACCTTTAATTCCAGGCTCTCCTTTGGCTGGGCGGGTCCTTCCTGGGTTCCCCTTCACGCCTTTTTCCCCCCCTGGCCCAGGGCTTCCCGGGTCACCTGGTAAACCTGAGGTTAGAGGTCAAGTGAAGTCAGATGCTATATCAAAAGCAGCAGCAGGGCATAGTTTACTGTGGTCAAGGTGGCTCACCTGGGTAAGATTGACCAGGCAGCCCTTGATGTCCTGGCATGCCGATTGATCCTGTGTCTCCTGGTTTTCCTGGTGGGCCAGGCAGGCCCGGGTCACCAGGAGCACCTGCAGAGGTGTATTGCACCTACTCTTGTTCTCATTGAATTAATAAAATACAAACTGTTCTTCCAGGACCTACATAAACATCAATCGGTAGTCCCTGGAACCTTGGCCTGGACACCATTTTCACATAGGGGACCTTCTCATTTGTGTGATTGTGGACTGTTTACCTGTGACATTGTAGAGTTCAAATACAGAGTGTCCCTTCATGCCGGGGTCTCCGCTGAAGCCCTTGAGGAGATACACATAAGACAAGCTCTTAGGGGGTCAACACAGATTCCAGTGACAGTCACCACAAGGTAGACTAGCTCATCCTACCTTTGGCCCCGTGTTGCCTGTCAAGCCAGGAAGCCCAGGGTATCCGTTGAAACCCTGCATGTAAAAGAAAACTCCAGTTAGACCAAAAGCATAAACACTTTCACACAGACAAACAACATATATACATAAATGACTGGAGCAAATGGACACAAAGACTCACACACACACACGTGAACACACACACGTGAACACACACACACAAAATCACAGACACAAACCTTTATTCCAGGAATACCAAGCAAACCAGGACGACCAGGTAAACCCTGATAAAAAGATAAGAAAAATCACAGAAAAATACTCCATGCATCTCTCAAAAATACATATCCTTTCATAAACACACATACTGTAGGCATAGTGTATAATAATATATATCACACATGGGCAAAAAAAGCGGGCTAAACCCAAATTGGCAAACCATTAAACTTTGATTTGAACAGAAAATAGAAGATATTTTGAAAAAAATTGAACACCCATACATGTGTTATTTTAAATTTTATATCAAGCATTTAAATATGTGTATATGTGAGTTTGCCTGTTTCCAGCACTCTCCCTTAACAGTTCACCGCAGCAATGAGCAGTGACGTGCAAATGGCAGCGCAGGTCTCTAGAGTGCATCATTTTTTAGTTTTTGTTAATTATCTGACTGATGATTTTTTTTAATGTTTTGCTAAGACCATTAAAAGCTTAATATTTTGCAGTTTTGGGTTTGGCCCATTTTTTTTTATTCACCCAGGAGTATAGGTACTATAAAAATGCACAGCTGCACCAACCACATGCTCATCATCACATGACATCACCAGCTATGAAACAAAAGCACAGCTCCTCCTACCCGAGGACCTTGAAAGCCAACGACTCCTTTTGCTCCCTTTTCTCCTGGCAGAGAGTCTCTTCCCTGCAATTTTGCACAGTACATTTGGAGAGATACTGTTATATACTGTTATACATGCTCGCTTTTTTGTAATGATTGCAGCAGGCATAACACATTACAGTAATGTATTTGAATGCTTTATGAAGCTCTCATTTGTAATGCACTATAGATACCTTCACAATGCTGTGCATAGCATCCGTAATCCTGATACCAACCATTATACCTATGGGCCACTGGTAGCTCAACGTTTAGCATCATGACAGTATCTATGGTGCATTATAGATAAGAGCTTCATTGCAGCTCATGAAGTATTAAAATCAACACTCTAGCATCTAATGCCTGTCAGTATCAGATGCTCTAATGCTTTATTAATTCTTATACTGACCATTGTAACGCATTATGAAGGTATTTATAGTGAGTTATAGAAGAGGGCTTCAAGTAAAGTGTTACCCACATTACTAATGGCCAAGTATCATAGTCAGCAAATGAAACAGATATGCCTGTGTAAGCTGGGACACTCACATTGACACCAGGGGGTCCACGTTGGCCTTTGGCACCTTGATCCCCCTGGAATATACCAGCTACATGAGGAGACCCCACCCCAAAAAAACACTCCACACTCTACAAGGTAACCATGGTGATGTCACCAGCATCCCTCACCTTGGGTCCTTGTGTGTAGATTCCATCTGGCAGGGTCACAAACTCAAACGGTCCAGGGTCACCTTCAGGTCCCTGACTCCCCTGCAGAGTCAGGACACGGTTACTGACACCAATGTCGACACGCCGTTACTAACGAACTGTCAGTGAAACATCACTGACACACTATTACCGGCTATAAGGCTTTGCTCCAGGCAAGACGCATATGTTTGAGGGCCATGCAGGTTATGGGAGTTTCCCCCGGAGAAATGACAGAACAGGAGGGCGATGGCAGATGGCCTTGAAATACGAGAGGAACCCAGGACAAACCGGAATGTTGTAAAATATGAAGCCGGCGTACGGAACACTGCGACACCGCGATGGCACAAAGCAGCAGGGGATTTATTTGGGTTTAACAAAGGAGCGGAGATATAGAAAAAACACTAATGCGTTATGAAGGTATCTATAGTGCATTCCAAATGAGACCTTATGAAGTATTAGAATCAACAATCTAATGCCTTATGGATGCCAATAGAAGATGCTGTAATGCTTTATTATGCTTATACCAACCATTGTGATGCATTAAGAAGGTATCTATAGTTCATTATAGATGACAGAGTGTTACCAGGCAACCTTCACGCTTACCTGACTTGTCCTCCCTCCAGGGAGGCACCTTGGGGGGGGGGGGGGGGGGGGGGGGGGGGGGGGGGGGGGGGGGGGGGGGGGGGGGGGGGGGGGGGGGGGGGG
>JAODKF010000049.1:13958690-13961320 GCA_026779585.1 Mormyrus proboscirostris | reverse complement strand
ACCATCCGATATACTGTTTTAATTTTTGTCTTTCCCCCCCCCCCCCCAACCTTGTATTTCCAATCAATGTCTCGTTGAGCCATTTAACTAATTAGGTTCATTCATGAGCCAGTAGTGAAAGCTAACAAACACATGGAATAGCTGAGGTGCCTCTGAGAAGACCAGATCTTCATCCAACTGTCCTATGAGGTGTCAGTAACTTTTTGGAGAACAGAAGAAATTCTGGTTTATTTATTTTTTAAATTTTTTTGTGTTACTATTAATTTGCATATGCTCAAATGTTATTTTTATTAAATGAGCGACTATCCACTTACTACCCAGATAGTTAAATAGTCTTAAACATTTTATTTGACTGACTAAGGCTGTCGCACAGTATAGTATGTCTTAAAATGCACAGATTGACTTTTTCTGATCTAATATGTTCTACATACATCTTCAGACTTACTACATTGAAGCACAGATGTAATCATAGAGTGCCTCATCACTGTGAAGAAGATCGAACAATTCTTTTGTTTTTAACTACAGTATAGCTGAGGTAAATTCTGGACGTGGTCAGGACTGGTTCCTTGAGTGATTCTACTGTCTCAACCTGTGTTGGGGATAGTTGTCGTGGTTCTAAATGGTTTATGAGACTGTTCAGTGTATTTCTCTCCTAACCAGTTCCACGCTGGGAAATGCTCCAAGTGGCCCAGCTGAGGCAGGCCGTTCTCTCAGTCTTTATCGGGAATGTTTGGGAAAAGGGAAAGGTTTGACTCCTAGTGTTCATTCCCACAGCACGTCGGAACAGCACTTCTCAAAACAAGCCGCTTTATCTAAAACCAAAGGTCTCATGTGGGTGGAGACCGTCTGCTTTTCTGAAACATTGTATTGACGTGTTTCTAGGTTTGCGTGTGTAATGAGAAGCCCAGATGTCACTGTGACCAAGTCAAAGGCAACAAGGTAGGGTAAGATTGTGATAGAGCATGTGACTGAACCCTGCTGTTTAACAATAACTGCAGGTTACGGAAATACTGCGAAAAATTTGGACTTAACTGGGTCTCAAATGCCAGTTAGAATGAATAGGGCTAAATATTTCATTAACTGAGAGTCAGAATCATCTTATTTCATGCCAGCATCAGGCCAGTTTTCTGATTCTGATGTGTAATTTTTACATCTATTCACAAATGTCTCCCTTTTTGGAGAAATACCCTTCTAAGATCTTCAGAGAATGAAAGGGGAGCTGACCTGTCTCTGTCCACATAGGGTGAAAGGGGATACCCTGGTATCGACGGCCCTCCGGGTTTGGTTGGTTTTTTAGGTAAAGAAGGCCAACCTGGACCTCCCGGCCCAAAGGTATTAAACCATCTCATGTGAGCACTGTCTACAACCCAAAAAAGCTGGGACGTTGTGCAAATTATAAATAACAACAGAATGCAATGATATAGAAATCTAATTAATTTTATTCACATCAGAACATATAAAACATATCGGAGGTTTAAAATGAGGCATTTTGCTATTTCATGAAAAATATTGGCTCATTTTGAATTCAATGACAGAAACACATCTCAAAAAAGTTGGGACGAGGGCAATAAGAGGCTGAAAAATTTAGTGGTACAAAAACTCAACAGCTGGAGGAACAATTGGCAAATAATTAGGTCAATTGGCAAAAGGTCAGTAACATGATTAGGTATGAAAAGAGTATCTTAGAGTTGCAGTGTCTCTCAGAAGTAAAGATGGGCAGAGGATCAGCAATCCCCCTAATACCATGGTGACAAACAGTGGAGCAATTTCAGGAAAAACGTTCCTCAGTGTAAAATTTGCGAAGAGCTTGAAAATATCATTATCTTCAGTACATAATATAGTCAAAAGATTCAGAGAATCAGGAGAAATGAGGGACAAGGCCGAAAAAACCATACTAGATGCCCGTGATCTTTGGGCCCTTAGGCGGCACTGCATCACAAACAGGCATCATTCTGCTATGGAAATCACTAAATGGGCTCAGGAATATTTCCAGAAAACATTGTCAGCGAACACAATTCGCCATGCCATCCGAAGATGCCAGTTAAAACTGTATCATTCAAAGAAGCCACATTTGAACATGATCCAGAATCACAGACGTCTTCTCAGCCCCAGAGCTCATTTAAAATGGACTGTGGCTAAGTGGAAAACCGCTCTGTGGTCAGAGGAATCTAAATTTGAAATTCTTTTTGGAAACCAGGGATGCTGCTTCATCCGGACTAAAGGGGAGAAGGACCACCCAGCATATTATTGGCGCTCAGTTCAAAAGCCAGCATCTCTGATGGTTTGGGAGTGCATAAGTACATATGGCTGGGGCAGCTTGCATATCTGGAAAGGCACCATCAATGCTGAAAGGTATATCCAGGCTCTGGAGCAACAAATGCTGACATCCAGACGACATCTCTTTCAGGGAAGACCTTGCAATTTCCAACATGACAATGCCAAACCACACACTGCATCAATTACAACATAATGGATTTGAAGGAGGGTCCAGGTACTGAACTGTTCTGCCAGCGGCCCAGATCGTTCACCCATTGAGAACATTTGGCTCATCATAAAATGAAAATTATGACACAGAAGACCTAGGACAGTTGAGCAACTAGTATCAGACAAGAATGGGACAACATTCTTCG
>JAODKF010000049.1:13943690-13956190 GCA_026779585.1 Mormyrus proboscirostris | reverse complement strand
ATTCTCTGAAAAGAAAACTTATCCGGTCAGGTAGTTTCAGACAAACCCTCTGGCGTGGTTTTCAGGGCCAACCCGGACCACCTGGGGCTCCTGGAGCCCCTGGACCACCCGGGCTGATGGGCATTCCTGTGAGTGAGGACACAGTAATTTATGCCATGTTACGCAAAAACATGCACCCTACAGTGCCAGCCTTAGATTAACTATCAGTATGACAAACAGTGATGGCGTGCTTGATGCTATACTCTGTTCCTATATTTCAGGGACCAGGGGGGCTGCCTGGTGCCCCAGGAGTAAAGGTGAGCTTACTACCACTGGCTGATTCTGTATATAGTTTCTACATAAAGATGTGTGGACGTCACTGTCTGTGAGATGTGTCTGACCTCTATGTCTCTATTCAGGGTCTGGAAGGGAGAAGCTCGGGTATCACAGGACCTCGAGGCCAAAAGGTGGGAAAGCTGAGATTTGAGCCAGAAAGGCACTTGGAGTCCCTGCCCAGTCCTGTACCACCCTGGACCAGGCTGGACAGCGCTACGCATCACTTCCTATGGTTCTGTTTTACAGGGGGAACCGGGACTTCCAGGAAATCCTGGGAGGAAAGGAATTAAACTGTATGCAACAGGCTTCAAAGACCTACAGGTATGAAGACCTATGGCTGCAAGGCCAGGTGAAACAGAGTTGGAATGATGAGATTAGTATGGGTGGAGTTAATTCATAGTGGGGGTGGTTTCTGCAGACTGACCTTCACTGACCTCTGTCATCGCAGGGGGACCCAGGTGATATAGGTGAAAAGGGCGATCCAGGGTCACCAGTAAGTACATTTGGAACATTAAAGCTGCAGAATATTCCAGACCCAAGCTATGAATAATTCATTACCTGTTCTTCAGTGCTTAATCTTTTTATATCCCTGACATGACAAACCACAATATCTGCAAATGTTTTTTGATAGATATACAAAATGTACATGCATTAATGCAGTTCTGTATAAAGTGTTCATAAACTGGAATAAACCGCTTAAATTATGATAACCGTCACGTGGAGGACTTCGGCAAGTGTGCTGTAATTCGGCAATGCGAACATGCTGCATGACGGTATGTATGTTTATCTTTTCAAGTGCGGCGTGTTTCACTTTCATAGGGTCGTCCGGGAAATGCAGGACATAAGGGCACGACAGGGGACAAGGGGGAACCGGGAGCTGAGGTACATTAGCCTATGAACAGGATGAGATGCATGCCTTAAAAGTATGCAAAATGAAGTAGCGCTTTGCCATTTGCAAGTTACAGGTACATTGGAATGCTTATTCTTACCAATGCCATCTTGCTCTGCTTTGAGACATATACACATATACAGTACTGTGCTTAGGTCTTAGGCAGTCAAAATGTTTAAAGCTATTTATCTGGGTAGTAATTGTGTATTACCTCAAATTATTTGAAAACAAAATATTTACGCAAATATATGTAAAATACGTGTCAAAATACAATTTAACATTAGGACATCTGCAAATTAGCAGTAACACAATAAAAAACAAACGAGAAATTCTTCTGTCCTCCAAAAAGCTTCTCATGTCTTGGACGGTTAGAAGAACAGCACTTTGGTTCCCAAACCTCTCCTCAGAGGCACCATGGCCATTCCATGTTTTTGTTAAATTTCACCACCAGTTCGATCAATTGATTTAATTAGTTAAATGTCTCAGTGAGGTATTGATTAGCTAAACAAGGTTGGGTAATGGTTAAGTCAAAAAATATATCAGTGTACTGGATGGTTGGTGCACATCCATGACTTTAGGAGAGGTTTCAAATTGGCTAAACAGCCACACTTTGTCAGGCATGATGTCTTAGTTTTATACCAACATGAAGATCATTTACTTTGACTGCCTAAGGTTTTTGCATAGTACTGTGCACAGGAGAGAGAGAAACTTTAGGTCAGAGCACGGAGTCAGCCACTAATTCAGCACCCCGGAAGCATTTTGGGCGGGTGAAAGACTCACACAGACACAAAAGCCCAACCTGCTTAGCTGCACATCAGCTGAGGCTCTAGGCTGAGCGAGGCGTGGGAATGAGCCACTCAGTATGTCACCACGAGCTTGCACAGCACGGTAGAGAACTTCATGCTTGATGTGCAATTTCTTCTACAGGGAAAACCTGGGAAGTATGGCAGCCTTGGAGACTCTGGTGATCTGGTAATGCATACTTGGCGATGTTTGGCCTACAACCATTACAAGATTAAATATGGATTAAGGGACAAGATTTATTAACCTATAATGGTCTCCTCATAGAGCTGTCAGTCAGCACACAAGGCTGTCAGTCGCCTCATTGTCCTTTCAGTCACCACACAGAGCTGTCAGCCCTGTCAGTAACCTTACAGTGAATTAACAGTCCTGTCAGCTGCCCTTCACTGAAGTGTTTCAGTTTTCCATTGAAATGGAACTGATAGTTTATTGTGGTCCTGTAGGGAAGCAAAGGAGATCGTGGCTTTCAAGGATTCCCAGGGGAATCAGGCCTGAAGGTCAGGTGCCTTATTCTCTTCGATGTGTCTGATGCACGGCTGCCCATCCTGCTGCCTTGTCCTCACACTCTGTGCATATGCATGTGTGTTTGATTTTGTTTATAACACTGTCCCTCCGTGAGCCTACAGGGGCAGAAAGGCAATCAGGGCCCAAGAGGTGACCCTGGAGATGTGAGTAGTACCACTGCAACTGCACTACCGTAATGGCACTTTTCCACTGGCATTCAGAAACCGAGTCACACCTGACTCACTGCAGTTTTGCACTGCAGAAGTGTCAACTCGGTGTTGCTGGGTTTGGAGAGCAACAGTCACATAAACCCAAAGAGATGCTTATTTACTGTTCAAGCAATATACATGATGATTTATCCATCCATCCATCCTGGGTATGACGTTAATCTACACCCAGCCCTTTCAGGAAGGAAAAACTTGGGCGTTGGTGGCAGGACTGGTATGCCATCCATCGGAAAAAATTTACACCGGTCCGTTAGGACTAGTGTGGCGCTGAGGCATCGCCTGCCGCATGGCTGCACTCAGGTACTCATGCCTGAGCTGGTTTGTCGTGTGGTGGGTGCGGCAACACGCTGAAATGAGTACATTCTCCTTACCTCTCCTCATCCATCCATCCATTTTCCACTGCATATCTGGGATCAGGTCGTGCGGGCAGCGGTCTAAGAAGGGATACCCAGACCTCCCTCTCACCAGCCAGCTCCTCCAGGGGAATACCACGGCGTTCCCAGGCCGGCCGAGAGATATAATCTCTCAAGCGTGGCTTAGTGTACCGCCGGGGCCTCCTCTCAGTTAGACATTCCCGAAACACCTCCCCAGGGAGCCATCCAGGAGACAACTTAGATCAACCACCTCAACTGGCTACTTTCGATGTGGAGAAGCAGGGGATCTTCTTTGAGCTCCTCTCAAACGTCTGAGCTCCTCACCCTATCTCTTAAGCTGAGCCCAGCCACCCTGCAGAGGAAACTCATTTCGGCCGCTTGTATCTGCAATCTCGTTCTTTCGGTCACCACTGAGAGCTCATGACCATCTGTCTGTCGAGCTCCTGCTCCCTCTTTCCCTCACTTGTGAACAAGACCCTGAGATACTTAAACTCCTCCGCTTGAGGAAGTATCACATCCCCCACCAGAAGAGGGCAATCCACCATTTGCCGGTCGAAAACCATTGTCTCAGACTCGACCGCCTCACACTCAGCTGCAATCCACAACAGAATATGCTGAAGGCCACAGCCCAATGATGCCAACAGGACCACATCATCTGCAAGTCCTGTCCAGAGCCTATCCCAGGGGCTATGGACACAGGGCAAGGAACAACCCAGGATGGGGCTCTAACCCATCACGGGGCACGCACACACACACATGCATGGGCAATTTGGCAATTTGACTGTGGGGGAGGAAACTCCATGACATGATGGGTAGAACATGCAACATGGAACCCTGCACCCAGATCCCAGAGCTGTTAGACAACAGTGCTCATCACTACGCCACCATGCCACCTCAACAGTATAATCATATAATCATGTAATGTTTCTTATTAATGTATATTAAAGCTATTAAGCTATGTTGAGATGTTACATGCTGTTTATGAATGCTCTGTCAATGGATTATGAAGGTGCACTGAATGTTATATGAATGCATTATAAAGGCATTTTTAAGGTACAGTTAATGTAAAGCTTTACCCTTCAATCTCTGCTAATACAGAATGTCAGAGCCCTCAAAGGACAGCCCGGATTGCCTGGTGCACCAGGTCAGCAAGGCCTTCCTGGCAGCCCAGGTATTATTACTGGACTCCTCTCCATGCCTGTCAGCCACACCTGAAAAACTTGGGCATGAGGACTTTGCCTTATGTTTCAGGTTGCACTGGCCCGCATGGATCTCCAGGACTCCCAGGTGCTGTGATCACAAATCTGCTAGATCAAAGAGATATGCACTCACTTTTACAAATGGCACTCTCGTATGTTCACATAAACACGTATGTATGAACCAATAAAGTATCAACCCATCTGTGCCCTGAGAGGCATTCAAGTCAACCGACCTGTATCTTGTAAAGTAAAAATAAAAGACATTTGTGATCCAAGATGAATTTGTATACAGTATGTCTTTGGGGTTCTCAGAAAGAAAGGTGTACACCAATGTTTATCTCTTTTTGCAGGTCTGAGTTCTGTTCCAGGCCCTCCGGGTCCGCCTGGGCTTCCAGGCACGCTGGGCCCCAATGGAGATAAGGGTGAACCTGGTGTCCCCATTCAAGGCACTCCAGGGAGAGATGGAGATCCAGGAGCACCTGGAGAACCAGGAGATCCCGGCAAACCAGGGCTTGTTGAATGTACTGGCAGCCATTCAGCTAATACTCTCTGCCATTATATAAATAAGTGGATGATGGTGTCTTAATCATCAATGAACAACCTATTACCCATATCACAGGCAATCATTCAACTTGTTACCCATATCACAGGCAGTCATAATTGGCAACCTGGTCATTAGGGATAGTGAAACAGTTATCTATGCCTGTAACAATTCTGCTTAATGGTGGACGCTTCTGTTGAAAAGGCTTCCGGAATGGCCAACAAGGACCCCCAGGGATCAAGGGTATGATCGGCCTCCCAGGAATGCCAGGAGACTCAGGATCAACAGGTTTGTGTCTTATGTATAATGTTTTACTGTGTCACTAATAAAAGTACAACTAGATGGTTCCATTTTGCTGTATAGGACTGGCCGGTGAACCATGCAGATGTGATAAGACAACGATATCTGGCCCTCAGGGAGCTCCTGGCCCTGCTGGACGTCCAGGTAACTGTTTTTTTTTTTTACATTTACTCTTGCATTCAATTTCCGCCAAAATAAGGCAAAAATAACACTGATTCCAACTGCACATTTAATGATTGAGTTCTGGATCCAGCACTGTCTACGTCTCTCCAGGAATGAACGGTCATCTAGGACTAAAGGGAGATAAAGGAGTTAAGGGAGTCCCAGGGTCCCATGGACTGCAGGTAAACTCACCTGAGATGGTGGTTAATCCATGTTTCTTTTGCCAGACAAGCTCATTCTTAAACAGTTTTGTTTTCGGAGCCCTCGACCACACATCCATCTAGCATTTAACACTTAGCTTTCATGTCAAGAACAAGAAAACAGGTCAGTCATGGCTCCTTTGCCATTATCTCTGTACTTATCTCAGGGCCCGCAGGGGATTATGGGTTATCCAGGCCCACAGGGATGTAAGGGAGATAATGACATCAAACCTGGATTTGGACTGAAAGGGGACAGAGGACTTCCAGGACCCCCAGGATCGTGTGGACTACATGGCAAACAGGGGGTACCAGGTCAACCAGGGGGCAAGGGTCTGCCAGGGCCCAAGGGTCATTTGGTAAATAACCCCAGTTCTCCCTATAAATATTCAAAAAGTCATTACATATGATCCAACATACAAATGTCTCCCAACTTAATATTGTTTTATGAAACTATACAGTAATTACAAGGCAGCATGATATTGTTATGTGTTTGCAGGTCACACGGACGGGTCCAAAGGGGCAACGGGGCCTTCCAGGAAGGCCTGGCACTCATGGACCAATGGGAAAAGAAGGGGATTTGGGTCCTCCAGGGATTGGACCGCAAGGTTATCCAGGGCAGAATGGAAATTCAGGGGTAGATGGTCCTCCAGGGCTACCTGGAGTGCCAGGTAAGAATGATCATCAGCTCCACCTGTGGACATCTCCAACCTGACAACAGGCCAACTGAGACAGTACATATGCAAAACAGAAAGAAAAATATATGACACACATACAGTACACCTCCACATGTGAGCAATGATATAGTAAGTCAGTCACACATCCACCTTAATTAGGCACCAGTGCATATGTCACATGACCCCGGTGCTAATATTACTTTCTGTTTAGGAGTGAAAGGGGAACCAAACAAAATTAACATCAGCCAAGGATATCCAGGTCCTCCAGGCTTCAAAGGTCTACCTGGAATACCTGGTTTACCAGGTGAATGAGGGAATGGCAGTATAACTGTTGTAGTGCATGATCTCTTAAAAAGACACACAAAAACTGGATTGAATTGTCCATGAAATCACAGGAACCCAAGGGCACTGGGGTCCCCCTGGAGATCCAGGGCTACCTGGCACTAAGGGGGAAAAGGGAAGAACGTTATCAGTACAATATCCTGGGGTCCCAGGAGTAAAAGGTAAGAATGACATCACACATATTGCAGTGATTCTCAAATAGGCTAGCACCTAATCTCATCATCTTTGGGTTGATGTCTGTCGACTGACTCACTAACCTCCTGGTTCTACATGCAGGTGAGGAAGGCACACCTGGTAAGCCGGGCATTCCAGGAATTGGCTTACCGGGACAACCAGGAGCTCCTGGTTTTCAAGGGCCTCCAGGGCCAAAGGTTTGCCTGTATCCCTCAAAAGTTTATTTTGTGCTTTAGGGTTAACCATGGGTGGGATCTCTCCCCAGGATGACATAGGGTAAACTATTGGTGGGATCTCCCCCAGGATGACGTAGGGTTAATCATGAGTGGGATCTCTCCCTAGGGTGATATAGGGTATGGACTCCCAGGTTGGCCGGGTCCCCAGGGACCAGCTGGCAGCAATGGGGATATAGGGCCCCCAGGTGATATGGGCCTTCAGGGCTTGACTGGACCTGCTGGAGCCCCAGGGCATGCAAGATCACAGGGGGTGAAAGGTGAAGTTCAATCATATACCCATTTACTCACACACATACATACACACATACACACACACAGGTTTGTAATTATATCTTTGTGAGGACTCTCCATTCATTTCTATGGGGAAAATTCTAGTGCCAACATGAAGAACTTAATCCTTACCCAGCCCAAACCTTAACCACGAGTAACCAAACGAAATACACATACATATTTTGTCATTTTCAGTTTTTTGATTGCAGTTACAGATTTTCAGAAAATTGAATTTCCCCCTCTGGGACCAAAAAAATTGGTCACCATAATGTCAAAATAGCAGGTTTGCAATCACATTTTGGGGACATTTGGTCCCCACAATATAATGTATACCTGGACCGCGCGCACACACACACACACATGATGATTTTCTGTGTTTCTATGACTCTCCAGGGGTGAAAGGCTCAGTTGGGCTGCAGGGTATGCCAGGGCTTCCAGAGCAGGGTGGTCTACCAGGGAAGGATGGTTCTCCAGGACTGATGGGAATGCCTGGCCACCCAGGTATGTGAGCTATACCTGTAAGTGCATACTCCACATGCCAATAGCATGCTAAGCACCTAGCCATATTGAACCTTTTATGCAATTATTAGATAAGAACTGGCTGCCATTACAGTGAACAATGAACAGTGGTACCTGTACACAATGTGAACAAAAGTATTGTGACACCTGGCCATTATATCTACATGACATACCATTCTAAATCCTTAGGCCTCAATATGGAGTTAGTCCACCCTGTGCAGCTGTAACAGCTGCCACTCTTCTGGGAAAGCTTTCCACAAGATTTTTGGAGTGTCTGTGGGAATTTTTGGCCTTACTTCCAGAACATTTGTGAGGTCCGTCACTGATGTTGGACATGAAGGCCTGGCTCATCTCCATTGCAGTTCATCTCAAGGGTATTCCAAGGGGTTGAGGTCCAGGTTCTGAGCAGGACAGTCAAGTTCTTTCACTCGCCCAACTGTGTCTTTATAGACCTTGCTTTGTGTACTGGGGCACCGTCATGCTGGAACAGAAAAGGACCTTCCCCAAACTGTTCCCACAAAATTGGAAACAAAGAATTGTCCAAAATGTCTTGGTATGCTCAAGCTTTAAGAGTTCCCTTGACTGGAACTAAGGGACTCAATCCATGAAAAACAGTCCCATACCATTAGCTCTCCTCCACAATTCTTTACAGTTGGCACAAAGCAATCAGATAGGTCACACTCTCTTGGCATCTGTCAAACCCAGACTCACCCATGAGACTGCCGGACAGAGAACTAAACAGAACACGTTTCCACTGCTCCAGAATTCAGTAGCAGTGTGCTGTATACCACTCCATCCAATACGTGGCATTCTGCTTGGTGATGTGAGGCTCGCATGCAGCCGCTCAGCCATGGAAGCCCATTACATGAAGCTCCCGGCTCATGGTTTTTGTGCTGGGGTTAATGCCTGAGGAAGTTTAGAAGTCTGCAGTTACTGATCAACAGAGCATGGGCAAGTTTTACGCACTATGCGCCTCAGCACTCAGCGACCCGCTCTGTTACTTTATGTGGTCTGCCTCTTCATGGCTGAGTTTCTGTTGTTCCTAAACACTTCCACTTTACAATAAGACCATTTACAATTGACTGTGGAATATCTAGCCGGGAGGAAATTTTATGAAGTAACTTATTGACGGCATCATGCATGAATTCACTGAGCTCTTCAATATGATCCAATCTGTCACAAATTTTTGTAAACCTGATTGCATGGCTAGGTTTGGATCTTATATACCTGTGACAATGGGTCTGAATGAAACAATTGAGTTCAATGATTAAGAGGTGTGTCCCAATAATTTTGTCCATACAGTGTATTTTCCGTGAATGCCTCTACCTTTCAGAAATGCCTGCAATCCTCTCCTCAAAGGCTGAGATCCCTGCCCCCCCCCTCACACACACACACACACACACACACACAAACATACTATATTTCTCATGGTTGTAACAGTCACACACAAACACACACCTGTGCTCCATTAAACACACTATACCAATGATCTCTCTCAAACTCATTTAAATATATAATCTATACAATAAAGTTGCAGTTATAAGTTTCTGTTTGCTGCAGTTTGTCCAATAAGTAAATCAGCAGGGGTTTATTCATACATTCATACACTGTAACTTCTTTTTAACTATCTAACTATTTGTTTGTCTTGGCTGTTAGGGTTTTGTTTTTATTGTTCTTTTAATGTGATGTTAACGTTTTCTATTTTAATATATCCGTGTGCTTGGGTAAAGCACTTTGAATTACTGTGCATCTAAATTGTGCTATATAAATAAACTTGACTTGGCTATATGTTTCTGTCATCTGAAAATTTAAATTTTTGTGATTCATACAGTCATCCTCTAACTTCTAATCATGTCTATTCCGGGGGTTTCAGAATGCAGGATTTCTTGTTTAGCTGGATAACTTGAATTTCAGGTACCCGAGATTAAATAAACTTTATCTTTGTTCACTTACCTTCATCGACTATCTTAAATCTAAGTTATCTGGCTAAGCAAAAAAAACTGCTTTCTGAAACAGGCCCCAGGTCAGGTTTACAGGGTTATTGTGATCCAGCATGAAGTACATGATTTACCCATTATAACGGTGAAGGTAGTTATGCTCTGTCTGTCTCTGATGATGAAGGTCAAAAAGGGTTGATGGGGATGAAAGGAGATCCAGGTCCTTCTGACACTAGACAGCCAGGTCCCCCAGGGCCTGCTGGAACTCCAGGTCCCTCTATACCCGGGAACCCAGGGCCCCCAGGCTTGAATGGGTCCAGAGGGCTTGACGGTCTACCTGGGCATACAGGTAACTTCCAGTCAGAAACACCAGATTAGTACATGTCACCTAATACCTAGCCTGGATTCCAGGGGATTGTGAAGGTTCTGTTTAGTTTGTAATCCAGGGGGACTGAACCTGTATCCACAGGCTGCAGTGGAGAACCGGGTCCACCAGGAACACCAAGCTATGGCCCAGGTGGTCAACCTGGGCCTGAAGGAGCACCTGGGCCAAAAGGTATGACTCTATTCCCACCCCAGTATCACAAGTACAATTACAAGTATCACCAGTCCCTCCTTCTGTAGCGGTCTTTCTGTATACAGCAGTCCCCCCCCCCGGTGTCTGTGGTGTCTGTTATCCGCAATTTACTGCAGTCCAGAAAAAAATATATAAAATGTGTTACGGTATGTTGTTTCATCATTGTTCTTTTGTCCTTTGAGGGTTATAAAAACATTATTTTAATTGCTGTGTCATCCCTTTATACATGATAGTTTTTCATTTTCTGCTTTATCATCTCTTGAGAATTATGGTAAAACCATGGAATCTCTTTCAATGGAGAGAGCACAGTACTGCACAGTACTGTATAATAATGTACAACGTACTCTATCATTACTGCATTTAATGTTGGTAATGTCTTACTGTGTGCAATTTGTCAGATAAACTTACCATATCTAAGCACATGAAAATCATGGTATACCTCGACCCACGAACAGTCCTGTTCAGGAACAAATCGGGTTACGAACCAGATGTTTGAAAATTTTTGTACCGGTTTGCGAACCGTATTTCAGGCTGCGAACACACAAACATCCCAAAAAAGGGTCCATTGAAAATGCCCCAAAGAACCACCCGAAACACAAAGAAGTGTACATTATGCCCGAGAACGGTTCTGGAACCGTTCACATATAGTGGCAACTGCGTATTGTTTGTTTACAGTACAAACAGAGAAGTTCATCACCATACAACGCGTGGCATCACGAAATATACATAAAATTTTTTGCCAAATAAAAATAATGTACAGTATAGTAAAAACAAAATCACATTTCCAAACTTACTGTATTGTTTTTGACTGTTACTCAGTCTTTTAATGCTAACTGTTTTTTTTGGGGTGTTTTGTGGCTCTTTTCCGTGTCTTGGCATCTTTCGAGCAACCAGCCCACCAACAAGCGTATGCTCAGTTGTACTGTTTTATTTAATTGAGCATAATTTGTGTATATTTAAGGCTATTTAAATTTAAGTCTATATTCTTGGTCACAGAAAAACATTAAAAATTGGAAAAAAATTCAGTGTTTCTGAGGTTTGAAGGAATTACTTGTATTTACATTATTTTAAATGGGGAAAATTGATTCAGGTCGCAAACTTTTCGGGTCGCGAACTGAGTTCCCAAACAAATTAAGTTCACGGGTCCGGGTACCACTATGTATGGGTTCATGAATGATTCACTATTATCTGCATTTTTGGCTACCCAGGGTAGGTCTTGGAACGTACCACCTGCTAATACGGGGGGACTATTTTATACCTATAGTAGTGTGCAAAGTCTTAGGTAGTCAAAGGAAATGTTTAAACTGATTTGAAATTTATCTGGGTAATAAATGTATATTTGATCAGGAAAATAAAAAACACAATTTAGCATTAGTACATATTCAAGTTAACAGTAACACAAAAAAAAAGTTACTTAGTCCTTGTTGGAGACCTACTGTAGATGAACACCGCTTTAGTTCCTAAAGCTCTCCTCAGGGGCATTTCAACCGTTTTGTTGTATATTTGTTCAGTTTTTCCACCAGTTCTCTTAATTAATCACCTTAATCAGTTAAATAACTCAATGAGATATTTATAAGTCAAGCATAGTATGTTGTTTGAAAGCTTGAGTGAAAAGACGCTTGCTGCAAATACTCGGGTAACTTTTGTAGAGGTTTTGAAATGGCTAAGTTGTCATGCTTGGCTATACATAGTATCCTAGTCTTGAAGATCACTTAAACATCAATTTCTGTGACTCCCTAAGACCTTTACACAGTACTGTGCATTCGTCTATACACAGAAAATTATGATGATTATGAAGTTTGTTATTCTTGACAGGATCTTCAGGCTTTAATGGCCACAAAGGTTCCAATGGTGCAGTTGGCCCAGATGGGGATCCTGGTTCTCCTGGACCACCAGGTCGTCCTTTCACTGGGCCTCCAGGGGACATTGGACCCCCAGGTCAGAATGTAAAGACTTTGGGTAGGCTGCTGCCTTTGGGTGATGTGTTGTATGCTGAGTTTTAGATATCTGATAGGACCTGTGGATGCTACTGGACCAAAGGGGGATTCAGGAATACCAGGGATCCAAGGACCCAAAGGAAAGGTTGGAGCCCCAGGAAGAATGTCTCCAGGTATGCCCCCCTCCCCCCAAAGTACACACATAAACAGATACTATTAACTGAATGCATGCGTGTTTGTGAGACTGTGTGTGTGTGTGTGTGTATAAAGATGTTTTTTCCTCTGTCCTCACAACAATTGCAAACCCCAAAATATAGATTTC
>JAODKF010000049.1:13885918-13900380 GCA_026779585.1 Mormyrus proboscirostris | reverse complement strand
CGCCCCCCCCCCCCCCCCAACCCCTCCCAAAGCTGCCTACCTCAGCACAGCGACGCGCGGCGAGCGAATCAGCACGGGACACAGTGCTGTGAAGCCCGTAACCCAGTTAAGCAGCTGTACCTTCTGCGAACAGCAGACAGAACCTTCAGGTGCTGCCAGCTGTGACCTTACAGGATCACTCCGACTTCCATCCGCTCCCCGGTAAAAAGCCCGGTACCGACCCGGTCCCTGTCCACATTTACATCACGCTTTTACGTCTTGGAGATACTCACAGGCTTCAGTAATATTTCCTTTTTGTGGCACTAAACCAAAATGCAACACTTTTAACAACCCCATAAACCATAAAAACCTTTTGAAATGCAATAAAGTGTCTTTCGAAAACTCCATATCCAAAGAAACTTGATTCGAGAAAGGTGTTGATTAATGTGTTTAGTACCCTCTGATCATATAACACATTCCCATAAAAAATGTTAACCCTGCAACGGGTGTGGCGTTTACGCAGTTAATCCTACTGACAATTATGTGACACGCTAACCCAGTAAACCCCACCCAGAATCAGGAGTTCCTTTAATTGATTTTCATTAGTACACATATCCCAGTGAATGTCTGGACCATTAACACACTGAACCCTCTTACTGTCTGCTTTGGATCTGCCAATAATGGGATAGTAAATAATTCACAGGCTCCTGTGGACGGTGGTAGCCTCGGTACTCCGCTCAGGAAGGAGCACAGTGATGAAGAGTAAAAGCTTGCTCACTCACTCAGCAGGGTCTCTCTCCTTCGTCCATTACGCTCAGCAGGCTCTGTGTCGTTTCGCGGCCATCCAAAGCGCAAGTCACAGATAGAATGAGCTCAGTACAAGCAGACTTTTGGCAGGGTGCCGGTCTTAGTTACACGCAGTACAGTTGCACTTAGCAGGGCCCTGTTTCGGCATAGCAGTCACACAGCACAGGCATACAAAGTCATTCAGAGTGTCATTATTAGACACAGTCACACAGGGAACATGCACAGTCACAACACAGCCATATAGCCCAAAGTCAGTCCAGAAGCACAATATAGACCGAACCGCTGCTACATCCCAGTGACCAGTCCTAAAAAAACAGGTAACATACTAGTTAGTAGTACACAAAATAATTAATCTATTCTGAGAGAATAATCACACAAAGTGGTATTGCCCTTGATTATTGCTGTCAACTTTTGATCAGCTCTTTGGAGTTTATACAATATAGAAATACTGTAAAAGTTAACCATAAAAATGAATCATATTTAGAGCAGTAATGAGAACTGCAGACCTACATAACGGCACTACAGCAGTGGCCAGGGATAAATATAACACATTAGAAAAGACAATTCGCAGCTGACTTTGGACACGCTGTAAAAACAGGATACCGAAAGGAAACAGTGCGGTTAACAGACATTATCCTCCCAGTCAACCAGCATACTCGTAGTGCAAAACCGCACTGCATCGCATCTAAAAAGCAGATTAAAACACGTATGACCGTCATCCCCACCCACAAGATCAGGTTCATACCATAGTCTCGCTGTTTATATAAATGTGAAGACTTTTACCTTGTTTAGTTACTTAACGTTATAAACATATAAGAGGTACAGCAGCCTCTAATAACGCCTTTAGCAAAAACAGTTTAATTATTCTGTGCACAGTAAATTTAGCTGCAATTTCATTGTCCAAATGTCCGCTAACAATCCGGCAATCTCCTGCTGTTGTTTGAAACCGTATGTAAAAACTGTAAATAAACTTATAATAAATATATGAAACAAAGTTATATAGACATACACCTGTTTATGATCACTGTAGGCAAAGCGATCATTTCTAACTTAGAAATCAATTCTGTGGCGCACTAGCGATTCTTTTATGTTTTCTCAAAAGGGTATTTTTGCATGTAAACACACCAGATATAGCGTTATATTTAAGTTATTTATAATTCAAGTCCGCGTATTTGTTTGACAACAGGCGGACCTGATAGCGTGTTTCGCTTTGGGGCACAGCACTTCGATACATCCTCAAGCTCAGCGATACAAGGGAATTTAAGATTTTCCCTCGCACCGAAGGAGGAGGATTCCCGCGGGCTTGAACCCAGCCGAACCCAGGCTGCGCATTGCCGTCTATTGGCGCAGAAAGCGCTGCTCCTAACGCGGCCAGTGCCTGCATGCTGATCCGCAGCGAAGCACCGCACCGCCCCGGTAGAAAAGTGGATGGGCAGCGTTTTTAAATTGCCTCACTACGCCGAAGAAGCTTGATGTATTTCAAATTAAAATAATAATCAATGAAAAACACACACGTACACAGTTATTCCAACAGATGAAGCAGTACTTTAAGAGCGTTAAATCAATTCTCCAGCATAAAAAAAAAATAGTTGTAAAAAAAGGAAATACTGAAACACGCTCAGCGCTTTCGAGAACAGTGATACACAGAGACCGTGCGAGGCTTGTGTGCGGCTCCCTGCCCGCGGATATACAGTATCCAAAACTGCCGGGGAACTCCCCCGCAGCAGCCAGAAGTGCCATACAGAGAGCTGAGTCGTACTTTAGCGAACCTTGCTGCAACGCATATGAAATACAGAAAAACACACGTCTCCTGAAACAGCCCGCACTACCGCAGTCACCAAGAAGGGCGCCGCGCAGTCCCCCGCAGCAGTGCACCCTGCCGTGGTCCCACACCCCTGCTTTGGGAACGCAACTTCCTTACCAACGCCTTTGGCGTCCATCTGCCCCCGCTTTGCTCAGTGGAGACAGGAAACGATCTTGTGCTCTGGATAGATGCGCTCTGTCCGATCGGGACGTGCGCCTCCTCTTCAGATACGGATCCAGATCCAGTTGTCCTGCAGAGCTGCAAAGAACCGGCCAGTGGGTCACGTTAGGAGTGCGTTCAGAGTACTTTTTAAAGGGGCACCGGGGTGGAGATGGGTTCGGTCCGGATAGGATTGCGTGTCTGTGAGTGAGGAATCGCTCCTTACCTGTGTTTGCACGCTCGGAGCTCTTCTCCCCCAGTAGTACTGCAGCTCCCCGAACCGCTGGGGTGACGTCAGGAGCCGTGGCTCAGGGTTAAGGTGACAGATTAACGCAAGTGCAGGGGTGATACATCTGCATGTGCACTTGTCTCCCGTTATCAGCCGCGGCGTCACTGTGTGATCGGCGTGTTTGCACACTCCTGCGCCTTTGACGCCTGTGTGAGCACTGCCAGCGAACCAGCAGCGACGCATCGGATGTTGCTGTACATCACGAGCCAGTACCGCTTCCTACAAGGCTGCCGGCGAAAACTGTGCTATTTAAAAACTTCCTTTAACCCACGAATACATAAAAGAACGGACACAAATCTAAACCAATAACTTGACAAAAACGAACATTGACTTTCGGTTCACTAGAGAAACGGTCCCATTTAAAGCGACATTCAACATTAGTACTTCTTTTAAGTACAACATGTAGGAAAGTTCGTGTTAAAATAATTCATTCGGGATTTAAGTGGATAAATGTAATATGTGTATGTTCACCTGTTTGGGAAATAAAAGGCTCTCAATAAAATCATTTCAATTTTATTTATACGGCCTTTTTAACATGAAGGATTGTCACAGAGCACAAATGCAATGAAAAATCAGAGCTGATGTAATATTTCTAACCTATCCATTAGCCGATGGAATAGGCAGTCAGCATAACACAGGGCACGGAAATAAAGCAGTACTCACGTTTCCTCTGTGCTATAAACAGAAATGCTTGATGCGATAAAACGCGGAGTTCAGTCTGCTTAATGTCCCAAGGTAGGATAGGGGCTGACAATGACACAGGAGCACATCGAGGGGTTTGAGGGCACCTTGCATGTGTTTATTGTGATTAGGGAAAAATGTTCACAGCAGCACACAATTATCCCTCGGGAAAACAGGGTTACAGAACTCAGTGGAATATAACACATATGCATACTCCAATGAACAGGCCAGGTCATTTGGCACTTCTGATATCACAAGTAACTAGATTGTTTATATTGTTTTGTGTAATAGAGGTTTAATATTGTTTATATTGTTTGTTTAATAGAGGGCACATCTCTCACATTTTGGTCACCCAAACCAATCCAAAGTCCTAAAGATCACGGCTACTGGCCAGGGCTGTAAAAGGCCAAGACAGTTGGACAATAAAGATGATTTAAAACTAGAAGGAACATGTGGGTGAACAGAGCAAGGCAGAGATCACCTCCCTAGAGAGAAAGAGAGATCGTGTGGGTGACCGGAGGAGGGCAGGGATCACTGCAACAAGAAAGAGAGACTGAGTGGGTGAGCAGTGCAGGGCAGAGATTACTCCCCCGGAGAGAGAGAGACCATGTAGGTGAGCAGAGCAGAGCAGAGATCATCCCCCCCAGACATAGAGAGAAACCATGTGAGTGAGCAGAGTAGGGCAGAGATGACACCCCAGAGAGAGTGAGAGATCATGTGGTTGAGCAGAGCAGGGCAGAGATCATTCTCCTGGAGAGAAAGAAACCATGTAGGTGAGCAGAGCAGGGCAGAGATCACTGCACCACGAAAGAGAGACCGTGTGGGTGAGCAGAGCAGGGCAGAGATCACACCTCTGACAGAGAGAGAGACCATGTACGGTCAAGCAGTCAGGTCAGAGGCTATGCAGACTGCTGATAGCTCATCACATCCAGCAGACTGTGTCAGAATGACCTCTGTGGGATGGGCTTCTCTTTTGCCGATTACATAACTTGACGCAACCTCACATCCATTTACGCGCCATGGCCGTCTACTCAGTAAACCGTCCCAGCAGCAGGACCGTCAGGGCGGACAGGCGGAAGTGAGCAGTGAAGTGAATTACGGCTGAAGTTACTCAGGCAGACTAGTCAATAAGTGCCAAGTGTTGATCCAGGATGGGTAGGCAGAGGAAACTGAGTCCTCAGACAAAATGTCACCTTACGCCCCCCCCCCCCCCGGCAGATTTTGCTGAGTGTGTCCCCTTTAAAATGCCGAGCCCCCTAAATCTGCCAGGTCTCCATGCTCCTCTCACGCCCCTGTATGTAGGTACAGGTAGGCTACGGTGAACAGGTAGAGGTGGACCCACAGTGTGAACAGTCCCGAAGGCCTGGCAGACAGCTCCAGCAGGGGGGGGTTGCGGGGTGGAGGGGGAAGCAGCTGGCTCACAAAGCCCAGCTTCTTTGCCCGGAATAAAAGCACAAATCGATATTTTACCCAACACTGCTGACGCAGTGTAACCTAAGTAGAGGCGGACGCAGCAAGGTCAGCGATAATCTAAGGAGGAGCCCCGGTGATCCCAGGACAGCAGACACAGGCCAGGGCCAAACAGGCCTGTCATCCTTTCCGGGCCCCTGTGCATCCGGGGACATCTTAAGTGACAGGGGCCTTAAAAACTCGGAACAACTGATCTAGGTTGCGGGAACGATCTGGTATGCTTTGGTGGAGCACAGATTCTCTAGCAGTTCCCCTGGTCAGGTCAATCAGAGCACCTGGCCCATATCTCGCAACCAGCCCCACCTCCCCTCCCCTCCCAAACACTTGGGTTGTAAACCATTTCATAACGTGTCCTCATCTCAGGGGCAGAGAGAGGCCATGCAAAAGCAGAGCTTCCGTACAGCAGCAGGTGCTGGATCAGCGGTACACATGAGCAGAAGTCATTAGGCTTTGATCAGTTATGGCACAGCATATACCTGATGGCTACATCATCATTACTTTAACAATATTTAAAAACACCACAATCCCCTTAATTTAAGAACATGTGAATCCATTTCTTTTATTTAAATAGTCAGTAATTTAGTCAATCGTTCGTGACTTTAAATGGTTGATTCACCGTTGATTAATTGAACGTGAAGACAACGGTCTTTTAGGAACGGCTGCATACTGTACCAGCATTACAATTATTGATTACAAGGCGGGTTAACCAAAAATGTTTAGTCTCTTAAAGTAAGCCTTCAGCCAAAGGATAATATTTGGGTCAATGTAAAATTTGGCGAATTGATTGTTTCTCAGCCCAGTCCTTGTGGACCCACACGCCATTCCATGACTTTCCTTTCTCCCAGCAGACTTAAAGCAAAGAACGAATCAAACAATGAAGAACAGCAAAGACGTGATTCAGGTTCAGTGCTGGGAGGGAGCAAAAACGTGGACTGCCTGAGGGTCCCCAAGGCCCGGGTGGAGAAACACTGCTTTCGGGAATGAAGTGATTGATGAAAACAACAGATCAGCCAAAGCCCATTAAGAAGGATCTCACCTGGATCAAATCCCAGCATGCTTCAGGGCTGGGAGACGCTGGATACGCCTGAGTCAGACCTGCCCCAGGTTGTAGAGTCACTTCTGTTCACATACGAATGAGCAGGTTTGGAGTCAGTCAGACTAACCATGTCTGTCCTGACAGGCGTAGTGTGGTACTGGATGGTGCCCCCCCCCCACCACGGCCGTGGAAGCCCAGTGTCCCCTTAAAGAAACTGCTCTCAGCACAGCTGTCTGATATGAGTGCCTTTATTACTGGATTGGTTTGATATATACAAGGATGTATAGGAACTGAACAAAACTGCTGCTCCACTGGCCTCAGAGGAGGGCTAAGCCACGAGACTCGAGACTGGGCCATTCCTGGAACAGGAGACACCTGATTGGGTCTCCTTCTCAACACAATGCACATGATTGGACACTTCCCTTCTCAGACGGCTCGTGACAGGTCCTTTCGGCCAGTGAGGCGACTTTATGCGATAACATACATACAGCAAAGATGAGCACATCCACATCCGCTCAACAGGTACACGCAGTGTTAAACTTAAGTTGCATAATCAAAAATGTGTCCGACCACTTCATCCAACCAGTTCAGCGTAGCAGCAAAGAAACTGAACAAGACATCGTGAGTGCATGACGAAGAGCAGGGCGCTTAAACGCTCCCGGAAATAAATAAGACAGCATTTCAAGCAGTGTCGTATCACTGAGTAGATCATCACAAGACGAAAGTAACGGCTTTATAGACCTTCTATATCTTCCTCGCGTGTGTGCCAGTGTGTGTGTGAGTTCATGGGGGTACGTGCACGCGTGTTCTAGCTAATTGCACTTGGAGATGGAGCCCTGGGCAGCCAAGGTGCTTCGCTCCATCGGGTAGAGTCCTGCAGTGTTCGGTAACTGGAGCTGTTCCCACACCGAGATATGGAAATGGGGGTCTTACAGGGGAGCCGGCCGTAGTCTTGGCGAAAGACCACGGACCGTCACCTACAGGTCCCATTACACACATTCCCCTCATAAAATTTTACAGCCGAGAACCAATAAGAAAGGAAACAGGAAGGAGCCAGGATCTTTGGCTCCTCTGCCAGACGTCATAATCCCGCCAGCCATGACCAGGCCGGAGCAACACGCTTCCCTTTACATTCTGCACAAGAGTACAGAGTACACATCTCTCCAGGGTGGCACGAGATTCCCGCATCTCTGCTTTCCAATGGAAAGAAGCCTTCTCCGGAATCTCGTGCGGAATTCCCCCGTCGCCAGGCACGCTGGAATCGCGGCTCGGTGCGCAAGGAGGGTGTGGAGAGGTGGAGTCTCCAGGAGAGAGAGAGCGACATGAATGGACACCACAGGACAACGTACTGTACTTCACAACGCTTCACGGCGGACGTCACCGGGGGAGGGGGCGAGGCTAAGGACAGGGACGAAAGGGGGCAGGATTGCAGGCGGGGGCTCAGAAGAACTTGTCGTCAATGCGAAAGTGTGGCCGCGTGACGTCATCGGGGTTGATGAAGACCGAGATGGACTTGCCAGGGTTTTCTGTCACCAGCTGCTGCAGCTTCTTGGCCAGCCGGTCGTCGGGCGGCGCGTCAGCAGGGTCCGCCTGTGGTGAGGGCAGCCCGGAGCCACTGCTGCGCCGCTGCAGCTCCAGAGTGAGGCGGCCGGCGGCCTTGGCGTGCTCGATGGCTGTACGCAGGTGCTCGGTGGGGTCCGAGCGCACCGAAGACAGCTTGCGTGCGTGTAGCACAGCCGTCTCATCCGACAGGTGCTCCAGCATGTTGCACTGCGGGATAAAGTAGTTGGGGCATGTCTTGTTGACCAGGCAGTGCAGTAGGTCATCAATGAGGCCCAGCAGGAAGTGGGCCGAGAAGTCGTCCTGGGACAGGTAGCTGGCGGGCAGGCGGTCACATGACCAGAGCATGACGCTACGCAGGTGGTAGGGGCTGATGGCCTTGGGTCGAGACAGTAGCTTGATGATGATAGCCTTGCAGGCCTGGTAAGCCTGGATAAGACTGGTGGAGAGGCACTTTTTGAGCTGCACCTCACTACGAGCAAAAGACAGGCGCCACTCGTTCTCCTTGCGGCCCTTGAAGGAGCAGGCGGGCACCAGATAGAAGCCGCTGATCACCTCCTCCTCTGTGATCTTTCCGTCCCAGAAGTGGTTCTCCATCAGCCAACTCTGGGCCACGGCGGGCCAGCCCTTGAAGGAGACCACAGGCACCACGTCATACAGCATGCGGCTACTGCCCACGCCCAGGATGATGGAGATTACCGTCCCGTTCTTCTCCACCTTCTCCACGCGCGGCATGCCCCGCTGTGGCTTCTTCTGGACCTCGTCCAGCACCACGCTGATCGACTCGTAGAACCAGTCTGCCACCAGCGTGGGGGAGAAGAAGTAGTTTGTGGCTCCGTTGATGTGGTCGACGATAGTGCAGCAGTCCTTCCAGCGGTTGATGGTGCCCTCGTCGAAGAGCCGCAGGCTAAGCCAGGAGTGGCAGAGCGCCGAGTGCCGCATGTCCAGGGTCACGGGCTGGTTGCGGTCGTGCAGCTTCAGGGCCGGCACCAGCAGGGTGAAGTCCATGTCGTAGTCCGTGCCGCGGGCGTAGACGCTCAGCTCGTCCAGGTCCATGTCTACCACGCCCTCACGCACCCCGCCCGACAACAGCAGGTACTCATTAGCAACCGGAAGCTTCTGGTCCAGCTTCTGCACCATCCCTGGAAAACAGATCAGGAAGAGAGTTTGGGAATGCAAAGCGGGAGCAGAGGCACAGTGCAGGGATGCAAAAAAACGACAGGAACAGAGGGATGGTGGAGAACAGGGGAGAAGAGAGAGTGGGAGAATGGAGGAAAGGAACAGGGGGATGGAAGAAAGAAGAAACAATGAGAAAGTGTGGGAACAAAGAGCAAATGGGCAAAGGGAGATGACATACAAAGAGACACACACATCCACAAACACGCACTCACACACAGGACTGTTATATATATTAATATGCTCACACGCGTAATTAAAGCTGCCAGTTCTGGCACAGGTCTATCACGGGCCCCACCCAAACCGGATGACCACACCCTACCCTGCTGACCCCGTCCTTGTGTCACCTCGCACTCGTTCATGTGATCCTAAGTGCCTACTGCTGCTGCCCCTCTGCAGAGGACTGGCGTCGGTTTCCGGCGGATCAATGAGAATATCTGAAAGAAGACACCGGAGCCGCCATCCCGGGGGCCACAGTCCTCAAGGTCAGGTGAAGTTCTGCTGCATTTCTAATGCTCAAGGAGCCATTTATAAATCTGAAAAAAAGGAGCTCAAGGATGCCAGCTCACAACAAGGCCAAACTGCTACACTCACACCCTCTACCCAGCATGCACTGCTGCAGTCCCTGCATGGTCTAGCCAGGTGACACTTAACACCTCAAGCACAGAGCCGTAAACCACAAGCATGCAATGTCAGACGGCTGCATCTTATTTGCCTCGGTGGGACGCTCGCGGCTGATTGGACGGCAGCCATTACCAATCCTGAGGTCATGTGCCAGTTCGGCTCCACCACACCTGGGTGTTTGTTTACCACAAAACCCGGTTGCATCCAGTCTCTCTCTCAGTCTCCTTCAGAACCTGGCTGGTGACACTGAGCTGAAACTTTCAACCAAGTTTTGATTTTCCCCGTTTGTGTCTTTAGGGGTCACTCCACGGACAGGCCGGGCAAATGGGCTCTTACACAGCTGCAACACCGCGAGAGAACAAAATCTGCAGGTTCTGACCCATAAACAGAAACCGATATGGTCCAGGAGCTATGATGGTTTTGATAGGAAATCTGTGTGAATGTGCTACCCTGGACAGAAAACCAAATGTGACAAAGGCTGTTCTCTCCTACAAGTTGGGGCAACAGGCACAAGTCACTCTGGGTCGTGCCTCAGATGGGAATGGGCAGTCTGAACTCAACCCTTCCTTTGCACATAAAGCCCTATGACCTTTCACCCCTAGCCCTTAGAAGTCCCCTGATACCAGCTGGTGTTTATAAACGTGATGTAAAGTCCTTGCTTTATCACAGGGCATAATTAACCTTTATGACTCTCCTGCTGTGACTAATCCTGCAGAAACCACAATTTCTAGGAGTGGCGCACGCATTCAGAGACGGGCGCGAGGACGCCGATGACATCACAGGTTCTGCTGGTGTATCATCTGTCATGTGTCCATACGAGCAGACGCAAAGACTTCAGTACATTTTAAACGCATCGTCTTTTAACACCGTCAGCACATCTCCAGGCAGCAGCGCCCTCTAATGGTTCACACCGCCGTGTCGCCCTACGATGCAGTGACAGTGTGCAGGCAGGGACGCTGCGAGTAAGCTGAGAGTGCGCCCGATTCCTGAGATATCATGCTGGGTTCTCTTCCAGGAAATCACAGCGTTTCCCTCTGCGCTTGCAGGGTTATTTTGACGTATTATACAGTAACTCAATGTGTTAACGTGGAAGTCATGATGAAATAACACACAGCTGTTTGCCGTACAGATGACCACGAAATACATCGGCACTCCCGAGGCTGCACCACGGACCGTTGTTTTGCACGCCCGTACCGAAATTCAGACTGACCTCCCAGAAATAGCCGCTGAAAGTCTCAGTTTTGCTCCACGTCGTCGGCTGGTGATAGTCATCGATACGTGCATCTGTGCTGTGGAGCATCTGGTCCAACAGACCAAGGCAGCAAACATCTAACATCTTACCTGACACTGAGTCACACACGCCCTACCTGCACCCCACCGATGTGGTCCTCCACACCAAGCTCCTTTTGAAACGCACAACGCCGGGCTGCTCCTTACCGAGCATGGAGAAGATGAAGTCCTTGGCGGTGTGAATCTCCAGCGCCCGCTGATCGTCATACTCCCTCTGGTCGTGTTTGCTGAATTCCTGGATTAGCTTGTTCAGCTCTTCTATCCTGGCCCCGGACCTAAAGTCAAGCTCCGGGCAGTTGGGCACGATCCTGTTGTTGTTGTTGGTGCTGCTCGGCGTCGCGGTGGGGCTGTTCCCGAGGCTGCTGACCGATCCAGCCCGGCTGCCTAGTACTGGCGCCGCCATCTTCGCGTGGAGATAATGCAGAGACCGCCCCTGGGAGCTCCGAGCACTCCGAGAGCGGAAGCGCTTCGGCCTCCCCCCAGCAAAATCTAACATGCCGTGCAGCACAGGGCAGCCTTTTATTTTAATACAAGAGGTATCACAGAGTAGTCTCTTTTTTGATGAAACACCAGGTAGCACAGAGCAACCATTTATTGTAACACACCTGTTATTTTAATACACAATGTGGCACAGAGCAGCCTTATATGTTAATACACCTGGCAGGACAAAGCAGACTTTATTTTAATGCACAAGGCTGCATAGATCAGCCATTAATTTTAATATACCAAGTAGCACAGGCCAGTTTTTTTATTATTATTATTTTAATATACCCACCCTAAGCAGCACGGACAAGACATTTATTTGAATTCATCAGCCAGCACAGCTGCGCTGCCAACTTAGGTCAGCTGGCTGGAGTGAGATTTTCAATTCTGCACACATATTTACCTGTAGCAGTTTTATTACGTTGTAAACAGTCTGCTGGGTTTGCAAGCTGCTGTATTACTTTTTAATGTAATTTTAGGGTTATATTATAGATATAGATAATATAGATTTGCCGGTTTCAAGCCAGATGCGTGAGAGTTGGCAACTCTAACACTGCCAACCCCGTTTATTTAAACAAATCGGAATGTGGCTTTCATATCATGTAGTTCCCGAGATTTGAGATTGCCAGGGAGTTTATTAGGAGACAATACAAATTCAGCTTTCTGTGTATAAGGTAAAACGCGCGTAGAAGCACAAGGATTGCAGCCCAGATTCCAATTCATTGGATAACTATGTGTGGAAGTTAAATATGTATAATGCATTAGGGGTGAGTAAATTAGAGAGTCCGCTCTGGATGCTATGGTTGTTTTTCTGTGCGAAAAGTTAAAAGTGAATACTAACAAAACGATAAATTATTAAGGATATTATCATAATAACCATTAAAATGAACTGAATAATTACAACGAATGCCCCCCCCCCAGTCGCCCTTAAAATACGACGTACGTTTCCCCATCCGATCCACTAGGTGTCGCTGCCACCACCGCCTGTTTCTGTGACCCGGTAGAGTATTGTCCGGGGGGGGCTGCGTCATTCGGGAAAATGGCGTGGAGGGGTGCTATACTGAGCGGCACCGGTGGAAAAAGGTGAGCCGTGTTGGATGATCTAGTGTCTGTTCCGCTGCGCCCATTAAACCAGCGAGCCGATCCGGTTTTAATGGAGATTAGGTCCCCGGGTGATGCATCGGCACAGTGGAAAACACGATGTGTTGGCTTGTACATGTACATGCTGTTTCTGAAGCGCTTGTAGGTAACCTCCACAGCGTTAGTTTTAAGTGTTGCGTTGAGGCAGGACCGAGCTGGACCGTAAGGTCGGTCCTAGGGGAGCTGTGTGTCCGTCTGACCCGACTAAGTTAGGAGAGAGCAGCCCGAAGCTGGTTGACATTACTGCTTTACCAAGGTTTGCAGGGTATAACCTCCGATCGTTTCGTAGGTGGTTTCATTGGTTTGATCTACTTCTCAGTTGTATGCATCAGGAATCCCGGCACGATACAAGTGAAGGTCAGGGGTTCTTCTGTTCTGCAGGTGGACAGTTTTTTTGCAGCAGAGGGGTTTCCGCAAGGCTCCCAGGAAGACTGAAGCAAAGAAGGTGGAGGCGGAAGAAGCAGACATTGACGGGGCAGTCCGAAAGAAGAGCATTGCACCGCCCGTGGAGTGCCCAGCCCCCCCGGTGCCCAGTGTGTCCTTTGGCCGACTGGTGAAGCCCCTGCTGTTCACTGTAGGGGTAAGTCCTCTCCAGCTGTTAAATGTATTTTTATGTCTTTCCCTTTTAATTGATGCTGGGATTGTACTACTTTGGAGTAGGTACCAGCAGGTGAAAATTGAAAATTGGCTGGTTAGATTTAATAAGTCTGAATGTTTTGTTTTGATACCAAGGAAAGACATTAAAATTTCAAGTAGTCATTTTCGAGATTATGGCTAATGGGGTCCCCCTGCTGACCTGATGAGGGGCATTCCACCATTTTACTGTGGGAGTTTGCTATGAAGCTCCTGGAAAACTTTGTTTTTCAAGCTTGGGTAGCTAGTTGGCGGCGGCGGCGGCGGCGGCGGCGGCGGCGGGGGGGGGGGGGTCGTCTGAGAAAATTGTGGGTAGTGAAACTGACAGAATTTTTTGTGGATCCAGAAGGAAATAATGACAAAGCTTGTCATATAAAGTAGAAAAAATTGATAAAAAAATTTTATTGATAAAAACAAAAAAATTAGCATGACATAACTTGACAGTCAAATGATAAGTTGGAGCTGCAGATGTTCAGACCAGTTTTGACTCTTTACTCCAGTCTATGTGCTTACCTGCCGGTCGCAGATTCATGAGAGGCATGGGACATTGACTCCATATCAGTTTACAGGCTGCTCCTTCGGCACGGCCGCCATCTGGCAGTACGAGTCCCTGAAGTCGCGCGTACAGACCTACTTCGATGAAGTCCGAGCCGACTGGCTGGAGAAACTGCGTCCGCAGAAGCAGGGAGACATCCGCAAACAGGTAGATAACAGGCTCTATTATTACACAGGGCTTGTCTTTCATTAACTAATTTAAAACCCCTTAACGATACAAAGTGGGGGCAGTAATTAATTAATGGGCACTGAAGAGATGGAGGAGCCAGAGGATGAATCTCTTGTCCGATTCGTCAGAGCTGTGATAACTGGTGTTCCGGTCGGAAGGTGAAAGGTCACTTCTTGTTGCGAGGGCGCCACCTAGTGGACATGCAAAACCACAAACTGCTTGCTGAATTTCAGGTGAACCAGTGGTGGAGTGGTCTGAGTGAAGGGCAGCGGACCGTGACGGGTCAGTATCCCGACACGCCTGGGGCGGGGGTCCGTGGGTGTGGCGTGGTTTGTCACTCTGTCCCTTCTTCCAGGTATCATTGCTGCCAACGCGCTGGTGTTCTGCTGTTGGAGGATCCCTTCTCTACAGCGCAGCATGGTGAAGTACTTCACCTCCAACCCGGCCTCTCGTAAGCAGCCGTGCATCCTCGCTGGCGCCCCCTAGAGCCTCATGAGGAGAGGTTAGCTGAGCTGAATCTGTTTAGCCTTGAGCAAAGGACACTAAGGGGGGACATGATCCAGGTATATAAGATTCTAACAGGTCTGGATGCTGTTCAGCCAAATGG
>JAODKF010000049.1:13867399-13884834 GCA_026779585.1 Mormyrus proboscirostris | reverse complement strand
GTCCCCCCCCCCCCCCCATCTGGTCCCGGCAGTCTGGAGCTATCATGGCCGGCCTGGCTGCAGTCTGCACCAAGATGCCTGAGGCAAAGCTGGCCATCATTTTCCTCCCCATGTTCACCTTCACAGCGGGCAGCGTGAGTGGAATAGCGAGACGTTCCAGCCTCGTCCTGATTTGTCGTGTTTGTGTGCGCGGGCGGGCTTCCGCGTAACCGTGCGCCTCCCCGCAGGCATTAAAAGCTATCGTTGCCATGGACGCGGCCGGCCTCATCCTTGGATGGAGGTTCTTCGACCACGCGGCACACCTTGGAGGGGCGCTGTTTGGAATGTGAGTCCCCTACCTTCTCCTCCATCGTCCCGCTTAGTTTTCCCTTAAAATTGTCCTTTAGTTCCCCCATTACGGCATTATCCATCATCTCCTGGGTCTTTCAGCTGGTACATCCTCCAAGGCCATGAGCTCATCTGGAAGAACCGTGAGCCTCTGGTCAAGATTTGGCACAACTTACGGACGAGGGGACCAGGCGGAGGAACGGGCTCGCTCTAGAGGGGCGGGGCCACGGCTCTGTCCAGTGGTCAGGCTGCAATAGCCACTGGAAGGCTAGTGGTGGCAGTAGAGGCCAAGTCCTCTGGATGTGGCTGCAGGAAGACTGATGCCCAGATTTGGCAGGAGCAGCCAAGCTCAAGTCCTTCACCCCTGCCAGTCTGGCCTGTACAGCACGACCCACACAGCCAAGGCGGGAGCAGGATCCAGGCCTGGCCCCGGCTTAGAGTTCCTCTCCCGTCTTCCCCTCCCCCTCATCTTTCGTTTTAGGGGCGAGGGAGCTGGGATGTGGGTTCTGATCTTGTCTCCCAGTCAAGAAGGTGCTGTGCAGTACATGGATACTGCTTGGATGTTTTGTACTATTTCAGTGGGAACTGGGCTGGGATGTTCCTATTCCTCACTCCCAGTTGTCGGTTTCCTGTTTTTGAGGACTGATGGGTGCCTTGGGAAGAGGATTCCAGGCATACTATCATAATAAAAGCTTCCCTTGTGTTCTCAGTCTGCAGTGGCTCCTTACTTGTCAGCTGCACATACACTACACAGCCAGCAGGGGGATGTGTGTTTTTGTACAGTACCTCAAACGTTTAGACGCGCCAAGCCACCTACAACGGCGAGTGAGTGTGCCGCATCACATGACCTGGCCTAAACAGAGCAGAAATGGTTTTGGGGGAGTTTGACCAGAGAGTGAAGGGAAAGCAGCCAATGAGAGCTCAGCATCTGTGGGACCTCCCTCAGGACAGCTGGAAGAGCACCCCAAGAGGCCACCTCATGGAACTGGAGTAGAGGAGTCCGTAGGGTCAGCCTGGGGCAGTTGGGGTTAAGGGCCCAAAGGCGGGATCACTCTACCAACCCAGGGGTTTGAACTGGCATCCTTCTGAAAGCCAGTTCATACTTTACTTCTCTGCATGTGCTTTTACATAGCCCTGTCAGCTATATACCATATGCATTGTGGAGGAGGGGATGTGATGTAAACTAGGTAGTGTTGTAGTCAAGACCGCCTAAACTGAGACCAAGACACTGCAGAGACCTGAGGGTATCAAGTACAAAACCAAGACGCACTAAGGTGAGACCAAGACTGAAAACAGACTAGGGCTAGAATTGACATCAACTGTAGAGAAAAAAGGCATTGCTGTAAAGTGTCATTACTCGTTAAATCAAATTCATGTTAGCTTTTCAATTCCTGCATCCGGATCCAAATGTAGTGTGAACACAAGCTGTCGCACAGATGACCGTCCCCAACCCAACAGCGCACGCGGAAAAGTGAAGCATGAACTAGGCTTGAGTTCCAACCCACCAAGCTGCCCCCCCCCCAACAAATTAATTTATTTCTGTTTAGTACTTTTTTGGTTAGTACATAATTCCATTTGTATTATTTTATAGTCTTTATTCTAAAATATAGAGAACGGCTAAGTGTGTTCAAACTTTTGACTAGTACCATACATCGCTGCTGTGTAATGGGATCTGGAATGAGCCGTACCTGATCATATGGATGACGTCTGCGTGCCCGTGTGGCTGGGCTCTAGCACCAGGATGGTGTGGTGTTCTTCACCATGGTCCTGTTTTATCAGGTAGACTATTTCATCCTGCAGTCAACAGAGGGAGGTCTGTCTATGCCTCAGAGTCCCAACACCCCCCAAAGCTCATCATGACACTCGCAGCTCATACCTCGACATTATCGATTAGGGCAGCTGGCAGCGACTCCTGCTGCCAGCAGCTGTGGAAGAGGGTGAAGAAGAAGCGTCTCGCAGTCCACAGCAGGATGGGGACCAGGACCACAAGCAGCACCAAGGCGAAAAACACGGTGACTGGCCCCAGCAAACAGAACGAGGAGTCTGGGAACACAGGAACAGACAAGCCGCCTAATGGCATCTTATCCCGAGGAATTTTGCACAGGCTTTAGCACAGGCTGCCCCAGGGGTCCTTCTCCCACACCTGGCACATGGAAACATTGCTCTTCTGAGCTGGTGCTTCTGTTGGTGCTAGTAAAGTAGACCTGGGCAAATAAGCAGTAGGTGACTCCCTCCTGCAGGCCGCTCATTTGATAGGGACGCCACGTTTGAAGGATTTTCTTCCTGAACACCTGCAAGTGAAAAACACGGAGTCACCTGCCAAGCTATGTGCCCTTGAGCGAAAGGGATGTAGTTTGGATGTTTGGTAATAACAGAGTTGCAGCATGTGAGCTACAGGGGGGGCGAGTGACACATGGGACAGTATGGGGGGGGGGGGGTCCTCCACCTTAATCTTCTGGTCTTCTCTCCAGTATGTGAGGAACAGCTCCAGGGTGGAGGGCAGGTCAGGCAGGTCGACCTGCGCGGACGTCCCAGACACCCGCACGCCGATGATGGGGACGGTGAGCCTCGCTGTTAAAAACATGGAACATTTATTCCCCTCAAAATCAACCAATGTGGCCAAATCACCAATAGACATCTCAAGGCTGACTACTAATAATTGTGGCCCCATTGACCAATGAATTTAGTCATTAATTGTCATTGTTGACATACAACAACGAAACATGTCCTCTGCATTTAACCCATATGTGACATAGCAGGGGGCAGCTAGTTCTGCACCCAGGGAGCAGTGCTTGGGGACGGTACCTTTCTCGGGGTACCTCAGTGGTGCCTTGCTGGCCAGGGATTCAAACCTGAAATCTTTCAATTACAGGTGCACTTCCCTAACCATTAAGCCACCACAATAACGTGAGCAGGTGTGTTTTCTTGGTGGGTCTCCCGAGTCGGGCCTTACTCTGTTCTCTGTTGAAAGGGTTAGGGAGAGAGGTCCAGCGGGAAACAGCCTCGCCACACTGGGCCTGCACACGGATGTTGTAGTCGGAGTCGGAGGCGAGGTCAGCAGTCAGGTCACACTCGTTAAGGACCGTCAGCCAACAAGCCTGAGAATTCTCCCAACTTCCATTCAAGATGTGGAGCTCAAACTCCCTGCGTTACAAGGGTGCCGTCTTTATCGACCGCCCTCGACAACTTTCTTTACATTTACCAATGACCAAATACGACATACTCGTCACACTCACCCCTGGAACTGCACCAAGTATCTGACAGTGCTGCATGCGGCCACAGGGGAGCTCCACCTGAGCATGTGCCTCATGTTGACTGATTCCATAAGCACATCCCGCGGATGGGATAGCAGTTCGGCACCTAGGACTGGCAGAAGGACAGCCAGCATCACAGGCTGTGGTGACCAGCTGTTGTGTGTATAAGTGTGTGTGCGTGCGTGCGTGCGTGTGCACGTCTGCGACAAATGGGCATGTAAAGTCTAGCCGAATAACTGATCGATTTGTGCCACAGGTATAGGCGTAGCATGAGAAATCATATGGCTGCTCAGGGCAGAATTACCAGAGCGGAGTCACCTGAAACACACCCAGGAATGCATCTACAGTTACTGCTGTTTATGTGTTCTGTGTGCAGAGAGAGTATTTACAACGAGAGAGAGAGAGAGAGAGAGAGAGAGAGAGTGTTTTCATGTACAGATCAAACTGTGAGGATCAAATGTCCCCACAATGTGATAAAAACCTGCTATTTCTACATTGTAGGGACCATTTTTCTCGGTTCCCGCTCAAGAAATCTTATAAAATCCATTATAAAAACCCATACCTGAAATCAAAGAACTAAAAATGCCAAAAGACTTTTTTTTTTATTTTGTTTGGTTACTTAGACAGAGACAGACAGAGAAAGAGAGAATACTCACTATGACAGTATGTATGAGTATGTGTGAGCGTGTATCAGTGGGAATATACACTAAGTGTGTGTATCGGACAGAGCGTTCACTATAAGTGTGTGTATCAAAGAATATTCACTATAACTGTGTGTTTGAGAGATAATCTATGAGCGTGTATATGAAAGAGGGTATTCATTATGAGTGTGTGTTGGAGAAAGTATTAACTATGAGTCTGTCTATCAGACAGAGTATTCAATATGCGTGTATCAAAGAGTATTCACTATGTGCGTGTGCGTGCATGTGCGCGTGAGTTCAAAGGCACTCACCCTGTGCTATGAAACAGCCGCTTGTCAGCAGCACCAGACAGCACCTGGTCTGCTGCATCACCCTCCTGACACCTGTGCGCCCTCTGATTTCTCTTTCTCAGACTCTCGTCTTCTCCTGCAGTCCCTCTTCTGGGTTGTTGCATATCCTCTGCCTGCTTCTGCAGCTCTGGGCACGAGGAGATTGTGAGCTGGGAGCCGCTCTGCTCCTTTTTTACCATTGTATTACGGGAGCGGTCAGACTTGTATAACAGGAACTCGCCTACCTGGTTACTGATCCCAATTTCATGTTTCATCTTTTCCAGGTCAGGTTGCTTTCAATTAACCTGTTTTTCTTATTTATGTCAAGATATGTTTACTGCCATTTTTACGCTGGTTATTTTACCATTAAACAGAAAAATTCAGATGTATGCAGAATTAAAAAAATAAAAGAATTTACCCATCAGTCTATTACCACTTATCCAAAACAGCCAAGAAATAACAGAATCATTAATCAAATATTTTACAAGTGACAATTCAATAATAACAAACAATAATTATATTAGCATCTACAAAAATAGCCGTAACATTAAAAGCACTTGGTTACTATTGTATAGGCCCCCCTTGTACCTCCAAAACAGTTCTGACCCATCGAGGCATGGACTCCACAAGATCTCTAAATATTACCTGTAGTGTCTGGCACCAAGACATTAGCAGCTGATCCTTTAAGTGCTTTAGGTTGCAAGTTGGGGCCTTCATGGATTGGACATCCCACAGATACTCAGCCAGATTGAGATCTGAGGAATTTGGGAGCCAAGTCAACACCTTGAACTCTTTTCCATGTTCCTCAAACCATTCCTGCACAATTTTTGCAGTGTGGCAGGGGACATTAGTAATAGTAATAGTAGTAATAGTAATTACAACTTTATTGATCCCCGTGGGGAAATTGTTTTTTACGCCTCCCTCAACTTGCTCATTGTAGAACAAGCTGTCCGCGAAGGGCAGCCACCTGTTGGGGCGCCCAGGGAGCTGGGGGTTAAGGGCCTTGCTCAAGGACCCGTAGCATTATCCTGCTGAAATAGGCCACTGCAATTGGGGAATACTGTTGCCATGAAAGGGTATACTTGGTATGCAACAAAGCTTAGGTAGGTGGTACGTGTCAAAGTAACATCCATATGAATGCCAGGACTTAAGGTTTCCCAGCAGAACATTGCCCAGAACATCAAACTGCATCCACCAGCTTGCCTTCTTCTCATAGTGCATCCTGGTGCCATGCTGTTCAAAGGTTGGCCTCCCACTTTTAGTAGGTCCTGACCACTGCGTACCGGGGACACCCCACAAGACCTGCTGTCTCAGAGATGCTCTGACCCAGTTGTTTAGCCATCACAGTTTAGCCCTTGGCAAAGTCACTCAGATACTTACACTTGCCCATTTTTCCTACTTCCAACTGTCAACTTCAAGAACTAACTGTTCACTTGCCTAATATATAATGACGATTGTAACAAGAATAATCAATGTTATTCACCTTGCCTGTCAGCGGCCTTAATGTTACAGCTGTTCGGTGTATATAATATAAAAAAAAAAAACATCTGCTATGGAAAAGGTCATTCTTCAGGAGAGCTGTCCCATGTTCCCCTGTGATGAATTCATTGTGCTGTACTGTGAGTTTATTATCTTCCTTCTGTAATTCTTTGTGTTCCTCTGTGATGAATTCATCGTGTTCCTCTGTATCTTTCCACGTGTCTGTCATCATATTTCTCCTCACGTTCCTCTATAACTTTCTCACCGTACTGAATGAATACACGTTCTTTATGTAAACAGGCTGTTATTATCCATATGTAAGCAGGGGACAAGAATCACAGTACTGAAACTAGCCCGGACTGGAAATCTTCACTGCCATTGTGTTTGGTTGTATGCTTAAGCTTGTGTTCCTCTTGGACTTCATTTACACTTCCATGAATCTTCCGTACTGCTTAACAGTCACAGTGAGCCTGGAGGAAGCAGGAAAGGGAAAAAGGCAAGGGAGACGCTAGATAGGGTGTAAACTAATCTTCCACACTCGGAAAAACACCAGTAACACTTTGAATTTTAGTTTCATTTTATTCTCCATGGCTTCAGCCCAGGGATATTTTTTAACATGTGAGTAAGTGGATAAGTGGATGTGGGTGGTAATTAGCACATTACACTGTGGCTCATTTCAAAACAACATGTAGATGTGGGGAAACTCCTTCTGGTAGAAACCGACTGGGCAGACTTTGCTCCCTGATACTGGGCAACCATTAACATGGTTATAAAGCCATAAAGCCATAAAGCCTTAAACTGCATTTCAAATGCCTTCATGATTCAAAGACAAACTGTCCTTTGTTGGGTTCACATAAAATAATGTACAATAATTGTCCCGGGTCATCTGTCTGTGGGGCTGAGCTGTGGAGAGATGGAAATCACCTTAATGCTGTACAGTTGGGTTTTAGCCCTGTAGTTGACTTCACATACTTGCTGCCTGTCGACCTTTCACCTCTTAAACCAAAATCATTCAGTTCTAGGTCCTCAGACTCTAGCAGCTAACTTGATGGAGCCATACACTCATGCATAATGTTATGGTGTGAAGATGGAGCGGAGGTACAGAAGGTAGCATAGTAGCTGCACACCTCCATGGTTGGGCTTTTACATGTTGCCCCTGGCCTTGTGTGTACATCCTGCAGGTTCTTCCTATGTTTGCTCTTATTTCCTCCTACTGCTCTGCTCCCCTCCCCCCACCCCCCATGCCAAAAACAATCAGGTAAGTGAATTGGTCTCGCCGAATTGCTCATGGTGTATATGGATGTCTACGTAGTCACTATGACCCTATGCTGGTTGGGCGGTTATGCAAAATATATGAGGTAGGTTTGGACACCAAGAAGCACACTTGCTCATTACATAGACGCAGGCCTTGGTGGCTGTCCTTTCTGCTCCATAACTGACTCATTCAGTTCAATACAGTAACTATGTCATAGTAGCAGGTTCAGATGGACCATAAAAACATTATCAATGTTTCGGTTTCATGTGCCCAGTGAGTCAGTCACTGATTAACAGGAAGCTGATTCTATTCAAATTTGAAATTTGTCGAGCTTCAGAAAGGAAAAGTAAACAAGCATCTTCCTTATACCACATACAGAAGTGGATGGTTCAAGTCCATCCATCAACTTTCTGTGCCCACTTGTCTTATTTAGGGTTGTAGGGGGTCCAAGAGCCTATCCTGGTGTCTATGGGCACAAGGCAGAAAATGATCCAGGATGGGGGTGCCAACCCATCACAGGGCATAAACACATACCATTCACTCACTCATGCTATAATGACCAGGACTTCAACAAGAATGTGTTTGAAGGCTGAAAAAGTTATGGATACCAATACACATCTGTTACTACTTATAAACTCTAACACTAAGGTAGCTTCTAGGAGTCTTAGTGAGGAAATGGTCAAAAGATTTTGAGGGCCTCCAACTTTAGGCACACCTTAGTGATTAGCCAGGAGTGGCATGAAGTTTCTCTGAAGCATTGCTCAACCGTTTTCATATTATTTATGAAGGGAATACAAGAGCCTTGCTACAAGACAAACAGATTACAACCGTCAACACAACAAATAAACCTAAAGAAACACACCATCTGTGATGAGACTTTCACAAAAAGGTAGGGCAGGAGTGAGCCGCTCCCTCCGTCCTCATCTGAAAGAGGGTGTAGCCATGACGAGTTTATAGCCCCTGGGCAAAGGGTAAAGATCCTGCCTGCAGGCCATCGACTAAGACTCTGCCTCACACCAGCAAGGGGACCAACTCTGTTCCAGTCAGCCTTCCATCTTCTTCATACGTGGATTCTGCTTTTCAGAAGTGACCATGTCGACCGGGCTAGAAGTGACAGGCTTCATGCTGGGCGCGGCTAGCTGGCTGCTGACGGGCGCCGCTCTGGGTAACGATTACTGGAAGGTGTCCACTTACTCCGGCAGCGTCATCGTGTCCAACCGCCAGTACGAGAACCTGTGGCACTCGTGCGCCGAGGACAGCAGCGGCGTCAGCAACTGCAGAGACTTTGAGTCCATGCTCGCCCTGCCAGGTGAACTACCCAGCCGATACGATCGCTTTACTCACGCCTCAGAAAGATCCAGAAATCGGCATCAAACACTGAATCAGAAGCTTCATTAGATCCGCATATGGCTTTTGCAGGTATAAAGCAGAACTTGATCAGTATTTGGTAAGACTCTCGTATGGAGAAGCGCATAAAACACTTGGAAAGTAGTTTCACATCTTTCTGGAGTCATTTTAATTCAAGTTTATTTTTCGCGACGGTACCCCTGTGTACCGAACAACAGAAATCACACCACACCGTCATTTCTCTATCACGCTTAGTAACTCATCAGCCATGTTGGGCTCCGCTGTAATACCCATAGCATGTGCTGGGCAGCTGTACGGTTCTACTGGACTTTCATACCCATCCATCAACTAAATGATTTTCCAGTCATAACAGAGGAAGATAAATTAGTTTAGTTAGAATCAAATCAATCAAAGACTTAAATTCTTGGGTAGGATCGACATTTGAGTCTTTCACAGGGTGAGTACTGCTGGATTGGTGTTCATTCTCAACAGTTTAATAGTTACAATAAACTAGCACGCGTTACCATTCCATAGACTCTATGGTTTATCTCGTATATTGTACCAGGGATGTGCAGGGCCCAGTTGTGCATGTTGGTCTTTGCTGCAACTGAGCTCCTCATTTGCCTTGGTTGAAGAAACTGAACAACTATGAAAACCTGAAGGCAAACACAATACATTTAGAACTTCTTAGAAGTGTTAGATTCCTGAAACAAGTGAAAGTACATTTTGAGATAAAAGCCTGTTGTCTTGTTTTAATTAAATTTGTTGGGAGTAGAGTTTCCTTAGGCCTCTTTTACTCATCCCTGCCTTGAGTTGTGTAACAGTGTCACGCTGTATTCAGGTTATTTGCAGGCATGCCGTGCCCTGATGATCGTAGCCCTGGTCCTGGGCCTGATATCCGTCTTTATTTCAATGATGGGTCTCAAGTGCATTAAGATTGGCACTGCATCAGATCAAACCAAGAGTAAGATTGCCAGCACCGGCGGAGTGATGTTCATCCTGTCAGGTAAGACCAGCAGAAGCCTGTATTATCCACCCTTACTATAATGCTAACGTGAGCATCTCCAGAGTAATAAGAGGAGTAATAATGGCTCTATCCTAAAAGAAAATGCTAACAAAGGTGACTCAAAGTGAGAATGTTACTGTGCTAGCAGTAATGGTAATGCTACTGATGTTAAAGCTCAATATGATAAAGTTACTCATTGACATTGTTGGGGCTGCTGTTTGTTCTGCTACGTCTTCATAAAAGAGGTGAATTACTGGACTCCTCACAGTAGAGGTGTCTTTGTAAAAGGGAAGAGCACTGCTCTCAACTCTTCCCTTTAGATAATTGTCTCTCTGCCCCTCCACCTCAGGCTTGAGCAGCATCACGGCCGCATCCTGGTACGCCTCTCGTGTCGTACAGGAGTTCTATAACCCCTTATATGGAGGCATTAAGTAAGTTGATTGCCCTGGGACAACATACTATCACAGACAATCCTCATAGTCTTCCCTATTGTGCCTACTTATGCATACAAACACAATACAGACGTTACCCGGGTTACGATGGTCCATGTACGATATTTCAACTTTATGATGGGTACTCCAATTACATTTTGATTTTAACTTTCAGTACATTATTCAATAAATTACATAACATATTCAACAATTTATTATAAAATGGGCTCTGTGTTAATGATTTTGCGCAACTGTAGGCTAATGTATTCTAAGCGTGTTTAAGGTAGGCTAGGCTAGGCTAGGATGTTTGTTCGGCTAGGTGTACTATGATAAAATGCATTTTCGCCTTACAATAGGTTTATCGGAACATAACCCCACTGTAACCCAAGGAGCGCGTGTACATGACACACATATGTCCAATCTGTTGAGAGACCCTCACCCACTTCAAGGGCAGCACCTTTCAACTCCAAGACTTACTGACATAGCAGTGCCTATGTACCACTATTTTTGAACGCCAACATATGATTTGTTCTTTTTCCTTGACGATGGCTCTACCTGTCCACAGGTTCGAGCTCGGTGTGGGCCTCTACATGGCCTGGGCTGGAGCCTGTCTGGCCATCCTCGGTGGAGCTCTCCTATCTTGTTCCTGCAGAGCAGGATTCAAGGGCTCAGGAAAAGGGTGAGACTCATCCCCCTTGTGAGCAGAATGCATATCTAACTGTACATCTGCAGCTGATGTTCCGTTGCACTCTGTCTATGCATAAAACCATTTCACTGGATTCTAGTACCGTGCCAAACATCAAGCTGGTCTCTGCCTGTCTTTAAGCCCTTGTGTGTGATTGTGTGCAAACAGATATTTAACCCATTCCCATATTGTGTGTGTGTCACAGGAAATACTATGCAAAGTCTGGCCAGGGTCAGAATATCTACAGAGGAGCACCAACCTCAGAAATGGGGACTGCAAAAGCCTTTGTTTAAACTGCATTTGCTAAACTGTTTCATAAGAAGTAGCATTTTTCATTGTGGTTGTTTTTGATGCTCTTTCTTTTCGATTTCATATCTCTTTCGATTTATTATCTAACCTTTCAATTACTATAAGCCATTCAGTGAAACCTAGTAATTTAAGGAACTAGTTATAAATCAGTTGTGTATTGTGTGTTTTTGAATATTAATGGTTATTAATAAAATCGAATTTGGTACAATTGTATTGTTTTTTTTCCAGATAATTCAGATTCTGAATAATAAATATTAAAATGTTGGGGATTTAAAATCAACTTCAGAGCAGCATCTTAGAAACCGCACAAATTGCAACAGAACCATGCGAAAAATACACTACTGATGCTCATACCACAGCAGCCGTCCCTTCACTGCGAACAGGGCTTGATTACTGCCAGCTTCATTGTAATTTTACTTTTATTATAATCATATAGTGAAAATTATGTTATTTTAGTAATGCATTACATATAGTTCTAAGACCTTTACTTATTTACAGATCAATTAAGTTACATATTAGTATATGAGCCGTTTTTTAAGATCACTTTAACAACTGTCTGATCCGTTGAGCTCGTAAGCCCATGTGCAGCTTCTGCCTCTGTTTCGCTTGAGGATGCCAGCATGGCCTCCCAGAGATGCTATTTCAAGGCACACTGCCGCTCACCCACACAAATCTTTTGCACCCCAGGTTGTCAATAAGGTTGAGCTCAGAGATGATGGTGGCCACATCATGATATTTTTTTCCATTTATGCTAATAGCAACCAAGGAATAAATGGTGCTTTTTTGTAGGAAGGGGTGGTGAACTATCCTGCATAGATTTTTTTTTTTATTTTGGAAGGCAGGATTCTTTTGATACCATGGTAGGAAATGGTCGGTTACAAACTCCACATATCTTGCAGAGGATATTTTGACACCCTAACAGTCCCTAAAGGGACATACCACCTCACCTCCCAATATTCCTGCCCAAAGCATCACTCTGCCATCTCCCTGCTGACATCACGGGATTGTTGTAACACTGTGGGTATTGACCAGTCATCTACAACTACATCTATCTTTCTTATGGACATTTGTAAATGTTCTAATTCTGTTAATCATTCTATTATGGGTTTTATTATTTATTTATTTTAATTATTTATTGACTCAGATTTAGTTTTGTTTTACAAGAGCTTACTTGCACTTGTCAGGCTTGTAAATAAGAAACTGTTCTTAATGCTTTGCCTAGTAAAATAAAGGTCAATTGTGAATGAATGAAACTATCTGGAGCATCCAGTGTAGCATACCATTCATCAGTGAATACAACTGTTTGAAAATTAATCTTCATATATTTCTGTGTCAATTGCTAATGTTGCTCATTGTGAATGTCGAGTAGGGCTGGCCAAAATACAGCTTTACATACAACTGCCAGCATCCAGAGGAGCCTGCACTGAGAAGTTCTTGGGACACCAGAGACACCAGCAGCCCCAGATATCAGCTTTTATCTGACAGAATTTGTCTGTGCTGAATCACTCACGAATCTTTTCGCAATTCGACTCTCTTAAATATGACGACATATGACGTTTTCATGAATCTTGCGCCGCACTATTTCACGCTTTTCGTCTTGATAAAGATCTTTGTTAACCCTTATAGCACAGGAAAAGCGTGACTTCCTTACAACGTAGAACTACCCCGCTCATCCATCTGTCCGTCTAATGGCTTCCTAGTTCGAGAAATCGACGCGTTAAATACGTATTTATTACGCGACTGCCTGAGTGTGACGTCACCAGGAGCCAAAATGGCTGAAAGGGGACTGGTTTACTATAGGAGTAAATAAGTCAGCGTCGGAAAATTGCATCTATCTCACCAACAATACGACAACAACAAACTTGTTTATATCCAACGTGATTTCCAGGAGCCAGGAGATTTGTTTACCTGTCGTAGGTGGCTGTCATGTTTTGTTTACGGTTTAGTTAATATAGGGAACTCAGATACGCGGAAGCCTGTTAGCCACTTAGCTATCACTACAACAGAACTAATCTAAATATCAACTAGTTTGACTGGACTGAAAGAGTCTGTCGCTGGAGGGATTAGTTAACTGTCGCCGTGAGTCACTTCATGTCCAGTGTACGTGTAACATATTGCGGTTACGTAGGAGTGTCTTACTTTAGCTAAGAATCTTAGCTGTCATGGTAGTTTACCCCTATGGTCATTGGTTACTAGCGTGTAAACGTTCCGAGCTCACCGGGTAAATGATAAACCAGTTTCCTTTAAAAAAAGGGTGGTTTTCACGTCACGTCGCTGTGAATCGGTAGGGGTCGACGTGATTGCAGGCTTTTATCGGTGCTGATTTGGGGATCTGCTGACTACTGCGGTGGGCACTTCAACTGAACCGTTTGATGCATCATCGGGTGAATCGTGTGTCTCGATGGCACAGGAGTGACACAGGCACACACGCCTATACTTCAGAGTCTACCTGTTGACACCCGCACCCAACCCAACGGTATTTCATATTCGTAAACCTTGTAGCGGGCTTGATTATTAGTCGCTTTAGGAACTGTTCAGCTTTAGGAACAGCTTCTGTAAATATGAATTTTGTAAAGTTGCTGACGCATGGCTGATTTCCTACCGGCAGATGATGTCGGGGGCCGGGGGCAGAACAGAATGCATGTGGAAAAGACACATTGCGGAACAGCTGAAACTGAGGGATCGCGTGCAGAGGCAGGCCTTTGAAGAGATCATCCACCAATGTGAGAGCCGATCCATTTACCTAGTGATGTGCTTGCTTATGGCTCTGTTTCATTTGCAGTCACATGAATCCTTTATGACCCATTGCAAATGAATCTGAATTGTTGTGTTTCTCCTGGAGAAGAACTGTGGGGAAAAGGGGCGTGTTCTCAAGAGCTGTTCTTTTGATAGATAATCGCCTGCTGGAGAAGTCTGACTTACAGGCTGTTCTGTCAGAAAGACTGCAAACAGACAAATTCGATCTCCAGAACAAGCAGGACCTCAGGTGGGTTGGGCCTCTGTGTGTTGTCTGCAGCCCCCACTGGCCGCTCCGCTTCACGGTTTTTGATTTCGACCCACAGCCCTGGTTCTGATTCGAGCCGCAGTGATGCCCTCTTACAAGAAATGGCCCAGATTCGAATTCGACACCAGGAAGAACTGACGGAGCTTCACAAGAAACGAGGGGAGGTCTGTCTGAACATTGTGTTTCGGCAGCTTGTCTGAGCTGAACTTTTATCCATTTACATATGAAATCACTCGTCTGGTTCTCATTTGTTTTTTCACAGCTTGCTCAGAATGTGATCCAGCTTAATAACCAGATGCAACAGAAGGATAAAGAGATTCAGAGCAATCAGGCAAAGTAAGTACCTCCAGTGCTGCGTGTGTGCGTTTCTGTTCATGTGCGTGTTCTCTCTGACCTTCGAACTGCAACCCAGGATGCAGGAGTACCAGCAGAGGATTGAAGAGCTGGAGGGAGAGTGCAGAGACCTGCGCACCTCCCTGCAGGAACTGGAGCGAGCCAATCAGACACTGAAAGACGAGTACGACGCCCTGCAGATCACGTTCAGCGCCCTGGAGGACAAGCTGCGTCGCACCACCGAGGACAACCAGGAACTCGTGTCCCGCTGGATGGCTGAGAAAGCGCAGGAGGCCAACCGGCTAAATGCGGAGAATGAGAAGGACTGCAGGTGCACATTCACACGCAGTCTCGGGCTGCTGGTCCCGCCGGAAAGTTTAGCGTAACGCTGGGGGGAAAAATCCCAGGTACAGAGACCAATATGGTGAAGTCACGACTTTTGTTACAGACGCAGGCAAGCCAAACTGCAGAAGGAGCTCGCGGACGCCGCGAAGGAACCGCTGCCCCTCGACCCGTGAGTGTTGCCCCGTGTGTGCACTTAAGTGTGTCAGCGTGTGCTTGTGGGTGTGCACAGCAGGACACGTCCATGTGTGTTCCCCAGGGACGATGACATTGAGGTTCTGTCAGAGGAGGCTGCAGAGGTGCCAGCAGAGGGCTCACCCAGCCGCATGGTATCCCGGACCCCCAGGTGCGCGGCGCCGTAGGGCCTGTGTGCAGGGCAGGATTGGCTTTGGGTCTCTTCTTCATTCGGTTCTGTTCCCTCTTCCATAGCAAGCGGCAATCCCAGGCCCCTCCCCAAGCTGGACTCCTGGACTCCATCTCCAGCATCTTTGGGTACGACCCCCAACCCCTGTTTGTGTCTGTGCGTCCCTCCTGCATCTGCGTTGATACCTGTGTTCCCTCCTCCACAGCAGACGCCGCTCCGTGAACATTTCCCCCGAGAGCACAGACGCGCACGTGGGCGTCTGCGCCGAGGTGCGCGTCCCATCGACGGCCCAGCACGTCTTCGTAAGTCACGCCCTCCACCCTCGGTGTCCTTGACCCAGCGCCTCGGTGTGCCCCGTCCATTTAGACCCCCAGAAACACGTGTGTGTCCGCAGGACGCCCATGACGGTGAAGTTAATGCGGTCCGCTTCAGTCCGGGATCTCGTCTCCTAGCGACAGGCGGCATGGACCGCAGGGTCAAGCTTTGGGAGGTGATCTCAGGTAGGAGTGACAGCCTGGGGTCTGCAGTGGACCTGGGGGCAGTGCTAACGGCTGTGTCACACCCTGCCCTCCCACTGCAGGTCACTGTGAGCTGAAGGGCGCCCTCACTGGCAGCAACGCAGGGATCACCTGTATCGAGTTTGACAGTGCGGTAAGTCTCTCGGTTCACCAAGCCTCTTGTGGACCTTCAATGCTGTCCTGTATAACGTCCCCTGCTTGTCCCCTGGCCGGTGACGGCTCTGCAAGTCTCAGATGAGTGTCCCTTTTCAGGGCTCATACCTGCTCGCCTCATCCAATGACTTTGCCAGCCGCATCTGGACGGTGGATGACTACCGATTGCGGGTATGTTCCCGGCCGCCAGCTCGCTCAGGTGGCCGCCAATCTCAGATGCTGCTCGGTGGGTAGGGGGCTTCCTTTCAGCTCAGTGTTGTCGCCCCCAGCACACGCTGACAGGACACAGTGGGAAGGTGCTCTCCGCCCGTTTCCTGCTGGATAATGCGCGCATCGTGTCGGGGAGCTACGACCGCACGCTCAAGTTGTGGGACCTACGCAGTAAAGTCTGTAAGAATCCGTGACCCTGCCCTCCTCTCCACCTTCAAACCACTGCCATGATTCCTGCAGCTCCACCCTTAAGTGCTCTGCTTTCTGACACTCCACCCCCTACTTTAGCCCCACCCTCAGGCCCCAGTGATCCGTACAGCCTCGATCTCTGCTCCAAGCTCTTAATTAGGCTATTAAAAATGCTGCATCGGGTACAGAAAAATATACATACAACCAGTGAAATTTCTCCGGTTTGAATCAGTCATGCAGTATGGTACAATGATTAAGATACGTGGACTTTAGAAAATACAATGGAAAAATAGCAAATAATAATGTTGCCTGTTGGTGACATGTGTGATTATTATAGTACTTGCAGATTTGCAAACATATCATGTGACCATAGTTTGTTTGATTGTCTCTCAGGTATGAAGACAGTGTTTGCGGGCTCTAGCTGCAATGACATTGTCTGTACTGAGCAGTGTGTCATGAGTGGCCATTTTGACAAGAAAGTGCGCTTCTGGGACATCCGGTGCGTTTCATCATGCCTGATGACTGCGTGCGTCTGGTCATGCCTGATGACTGCGTGCGTCTGGTCATGCCTGATGGCTCTGCATGCGTCTGGTCATGCCTGATGACTCTGCGTGCGTCTGGTCATGCCTGATGACTCTGCGTGTGTCTGGTCATGCCTGATGACTCTGCGTGCGTCTGGTCATGCCTGATGGCCCTGCGTGCGTCTGGTCATGCCTGATGGCTCTGCATTGGTCTGGGCCTGCCTGACAGCCTTGTGTACCCTATGCTGTGTCAGGTCAGAGAGCATTGTGAGAGAGTTGGAGCTCATGGGCCGGGTGACTTCCCTGGACCTGAATCACGACAGGACCGAGCTTCTCACCTGCTCCCGTGACGACCTGGTGAAGATCATCGACTTGCGCTGCAACACTGTCCGGCAGACCTTCAGGTAAGATCGTGTCCGTGAGGTCAGAGGTCGCGGCTGATTTCCTCATTTGAAGCATCTCACCCTTTTCTTTCTCTCTTTTTAGTTCTCAGGGGTTCAAGTGTGGCTCAGATTGGACTAGGGTGGCATTCAGGTAAGGCATGCTGTGAGTGTCTGTGCCAGTGTCTGTGCCAGTGTCTGTGCCAGTGTCTGTGCCAGTGTCTGTACTGACTCACCTGCTCCCTTAGCCCCGACGGTGCGTACGTCGCGGGCGGCTCGGCAGACGGCACCCTCTACGTGTGGAATGTGCTGACAGGCAAGGTGGAGCGGACCCTGGAGAGGCAGCACAGGTAGCCCC
>JAODKF010000049.1:13832009-13856442 GCA_026779585.1 Mormyrus proboscirostris | reverse complement strand
AATCCGTGAGGCACGACCCCACCCCCCCCCCCCATACAGTTCACATTTTAGCTCCCATCCAGCCCCTGGTAAGATGTGGACAATAGAGGCCTGGTAGGGAGCTGGATGTGAGCAAAACCATGGACTGTCTGGAGGACAGGAATTGACTAGGCATGAATGCAGCTAGGCTGACCGTCCAGTGAACACCCAGCTAGAAAGGTAAGCAGTACTGGGGCAAAAGTTACACATCATCTTCCAAACAAAGCAAGACAGCTAGTCAATGGGCAGAAAGTGCAACATTAAGAACGTTGAGGCAACACAGAGTGGTATCAGGCTAGTAGAGGTATTCCTGGAACAGATGGGTCTTGAGGCCTTAGCTGAAGGTGGAGAAGGTATCTGATGATCTATATTACAGTACATGGATGACTGCACACAGAATCGAAAAGTTAGTGCAGGGTAATGGCCTGTATTTACCCTTCAGCCCCAAGCGTCCCATGAAGCCCGGTCGCCCCCTGAACCCAGTGAATCCTCGCGGGCCTGGACTCCCAGGACGGCCTGTAGAGAGCGAGAGGGAAACAGAGGAGTCATTCTGTTTTGCTGGTAACAGCGCTGGGGTCCTGCATGAGAAAAGCCTGCAGTGCCGCGGCTAACCTGACAAGCCCCTGCTTCCACGGTCCCCTTTGGATCCAGAGGTGCCCTTGCAGTGCGCACAGAGGCAGAACCAGGGCACCGTATGCAGGGGCGGGGCTTCTGGAGCCTCCAGCAGCATCTGACAGTGCGACATGTCCGGTCCGAGGTTCTGCATCATGCTATCCTCCATCCCCATGTCAAAAAAGCGAGAGGTGCGGCTCATGTTGCCAGGAAGGGAGAAACTGCCACCAGATGGCGCTGCGAGGTGCTCGTCGTCCGTGGGAAAGTATGAGTCCTCCGAGTCTGGGGGAGGGGGAGGGGAGAAGCCCGGGTGCCCTGGAGGTTCAGGCATTATCATGGCTAAAGACACAGAGAACCAGAGTACGACTCCCAGAAGAGGACACGGGGTCCCAGATACCTGGAAAAGGTGGAAGAGCAGGACAGTGACATCAACACTGGGCACAGGGGGCAGCGCAAACCTGAGTGCTGAGAAGCAGGACACAGCCGTCTGGTCAGAAGTACACAACCCTGCAGACACGCCTCCCCCATGAATATAACCACGTTCATCACTCTGAGCCTCAGCTGCCGCTGCCGTAATAACCCCATGATGACAGTATTTATTCAATGTAATCAGCAAGGTGTCAGTCTAGACCAGGGATAGGCAACAGTGCCAGTGTTCGCCAGGCTTTCTGTCCTACCTGATGAGTTAATGTCTTCCTGAAAGGTAGGATAGAAAACCTGCTGGATTCTGGCACTCCAGAATCAACTTTGCCCACACCTGATCTAAACACTGACTTACACTTTCAAGGTAACTCTAATCAACACCATATTAAACCAACGTCGACTATAACTTAGTCTGAAACAAGAATCAGAATCAATCTGCACACTCTTATTAGCCTGAATTAAAGTAGCAAAGTGACACAACCTGTAACTTAGTCATCCACACAAATACTTAGCCGTTCCTCATTGTAGTTTAATCCTCATTTAAATCTCACAAGCGAACTGTTATACAGTCACATCGTCACCTATATCTGGGAATCGGAGCTCTCTACACTCACCTTCCCAGGAGTTCTACCTGCTGAGGTGAGTTCTTGCGGTCCCTGACACTGAGTGGCATGTGTATCCAGCAGTGGAAGGCTAACCAGTGAAGACTAACACACTCACCGGGCCGGCTGAGCTTTGTGCCATCTCTTACAAGGGCCGTGTCTCTTTGGAATAAGCAGCCGGGCTGAACCATTGGTCAATATATAGGCCTGACCCAAAATGCATTGCAGCTACTCAACTGACGCCCTCTTGCCCCTTAAAACAAAGCAGAGGGAGCAGGTAAGCGATATCTTATTGTAGAGCAGATGCAGAACTAGGGCTTCTGCCTCTGCTTCTACTCCTGCTCCATTAAGCCCTGTAAGATGACCTCATTACTATGTCACATCATAGTCCAGAAAATAATAATAATAATAATGCATCATTCTCCTGTTTCTGGCTATAAAACTACCGAGCCGATCTGGAGATAGTGAAAGGAGATCCTTGGGGGAATGCGGATGCCGGTATGAGTCCCACAGAAGTAGATCTGGGCTGGCCTACTTCCGAGTCTATACCCACTCGGGGCAGCTGTTGATGTCCCTCTTACTCGTGGGTGGCCCATCTGCCATTGATCAAACCGGATTTGGCCAGTCCAAATGTGACACATGATTATGGAAGTGACCCTAGACCTGGTATCTGGCTCAGGTTCACCAGAAAGGCTTCTGACCAGCACCTATACACATCCAGTCTCTAACGAAAAGGCCATTATATAGAGCAGGCAACGCATGCACCGACATCATTTGAGCGCCTTCCTGAAGTGGCGTAGGGTAGTCATGACGACCCAATGTTCCATCCAGGATGCATTCTGCGCCCTTTTAGTCTTTCCCCAGCTATGTCATGCCTTATCTCTCTGTCCTGAGCTTAGGATCGAACCTGGCCAAAGTTAACCCTAGATCCTGCCCTGACTTGCTGGGTGACTTGTAGCACTGCAAGCCGTAGAGTAACCATCTTTGACCCGCCCAAAAAACGGCTCCGTCTCAGGGGCCGGTGGCCCCAACCCTGTCTCCGTCTTGCTGGTGGAATAGAATACTATTCCATTCATTAGTCTCCAGCACATGAAACTTGATATACAGAAACAAGGCCCCAGCACAAAGCAGTTATGGACCAAAAGCCAACACCTAACAAGTGCCCTCATTTCCACAAAGTCAGACAAACAATACAGTGGCATGTGTGAACGTGAAATATTTCATCTGTTTATCCTACTTTGTAGCAAAAATATTTTTATGCCCGGTTTTTCTTGAACACCCAAAAGCATAGTTTTTGGGAATTAGGTGCTTTTAAAAAACAGTTTGCATTTACCTGTACTTTGTTCCACTAATGAATGGTGCGATAATCTTCCTTTTATTTGCCCATATGTTAATTATGTATTTTCATTATCACAAAGGGGTAATGGATGCAGAAATTTCATGAAACACTCACAGCTTTATGTCAATCTGCCACTCAATGTGTGGCCTGTAGGTGGCAGTGTCCTCCTGCTTTTTTCCCCTGTCACTAGCTTTGTAGTAAAATGCACAACACCTTGAGTTTTTCCCATCATGTTGTAGCACTGCAATCTGCACAAGAGATTTTGCATAATATTTCACACTGCCTTATATATCTCTTTTGCGTGTCTATGTGGGTGTAGACAAATCGTACACTGTCTAGTAGGACAATTTGTGGGCATTCAGACTGTGGACTCACAGTAAACATGACAGTTAGTCATTAACACAGTTTAAACACAGGATATCCCATTCGTTCCACTTCTTCTCTTAGATGTAAGTAAAACTGCATTTATAGACCTCTTTTACCTTTAAATAACTCTTCTCTGTCTTATTGCGTGTGTTTTGCCTTGTTTAAAAACGACTGATTTACTGATTCCATTTAATATGCAGTTTCAAGCCCCAAGGCTGATGGCTTAAGTATATATAATGTAGCTCAACTGAGATTTGAGATGTCTGCAAAACTAAGCAGATTAACAACATTGAGATGTGCTAATATTAAGCTGTTACAATGCTCAGTGCTTTTTGCTTCTTTTTTAAGTTTCGAAATCTATAGAAATTCTGGAACTTCAGCTGTTCCACATGTAGACATTTTTATTCTGGAACTGGCTGTCGGGTACAATATTCTTCTAACTTTTAAAATAACTGGCTAGGGTGAGTGATTATATAATATTCCAGTTACCCTCAGGATTGTAAATTAATCCACATGTACGCCCAGCAAATTAACAAAAATTGTGTTCGGGAAAATTTTGCAATGATGAGAAAAATGTTTTCTGGAAAAAAAAACTTGGGAAAGAACACACCTTATAGTCATGGAGATAAGCAGGGCTGAACTCATCCTCGAAGGTTTCTGTCTCACGAGTGGTACTTTTTAATTTTACATTTTCATTGTTAGACACAATCATTGTCATGTAGCCAAGAACGCTTGCAGATGCAGTATTTATATCAGCTTAAAATGGTTTGCCTGATATTTTTACTTTCAGTGTCCACAATTAAGGAGTATTGTTTATGTTTATTCTTATTACAGTGTCAGTAGAAGTAATCGTGGTAAAAGAGTATTGCCTATGTCTGTGGTCAGAGAGTATCATTAGCATTGTCTATGTTTACAGCGTTACAGACAATCTTCAGGATGGTCCTCCGAGGTGTCATTGTGCTCGTCGCTCTGTGGTCATCAGGTGCAATTGGCCAATCAGGTAGCTCGCCAGCTTTAAATACTCCTGAATTAACCGTGTACTGTTCCACCTCTCAGTTTTGCACCTGGGAGGGTGGGCAGCCACATTATCTAGCAGGCCATCCCCTTGTATCTGCACTTTCTGGACAGCATACAGAGTAAACCCGTACACTGTTTATCAGTAGTGAGCACTCATTCCTGATCTGTGTTTCATTCCCACCTGCCGAAGTGTTCCGAGACAGGCCCCAAGCCCACATGCTCTTGCGACATAAGCGGGCCAATAGTTTTCTAGAGGAGCTCAAGCCTCCATCCAAGGAACGTGAGTGTGTGGAAGAGGTGTGCAACTTCGAGGAGGCTCGTGAGATCTTCCAGACCCGGGAGGCCACGGTGAGCAGCAGTTATGAATGCCTGTGCAGTGTATCTAGCACTAAAACTGATGCCTTTGTCTGCCTCGTGTTTTACAGATAGAATTCTGGGTTGTGTATACAGGTAAGTGCATGAATCAAGCTGGGCACAAGAAATCCACCAGTCCTACTGGGTGATATCCACTGGTCTCACTGGACCTGGAATCTTTTTCAGATGGTAATCAATGTGAGCCCAATCCCTGTGTGAACGGAAGTTGCGTGGACCAGTTCAAGTCCTTCACCTGCAAGTGCAACCAAGGATTTGAAGGGAAATTATGCGACCACAGTTGAGTAGGACCTGCATGTCTGTATCTGTAGTCTTTGGCTGGAAGCCCGCCTGATGGTGTGTGTTCGGCATTCATTTGCAGCGTAGTGTTTCTGCACTGTCCTCAGATATCACAGCTACAAGCTGCAGGACGGACAACGGGGACTGCGAGCAGGTGTGCATGGAGACCGCCAACGGCACAAGTCGCACGTGCAGCTGTGTCCGTGGCTACACTCTCGACCTGAACTCCAGGAGCTGCAGCCCCACTAGTAAGCCACTTGGGTGCCCTCCTGTGACAGAATGCACGCATTTCCTGCGGTGTTTCAACCAGCGTGTCTCTCCCATTTTGGCAGCCAAATTCGCATGTGGACGAGTGCACATCCCCAGAAGTTCTTCAGATGTTCAAAACTTCAAAGGCCTGATGCCGTGGGTGGTGGGTGGGGAGAGAGGGAAGAAAGGTGAAAGCCCCTGGCAGGTATGATCCTCTGAGGTGTCACATGACCCCACCCCTCCCCCAAGGCTGACGTGGAGCAGTTAACGTGCAAGCATGTGTCTTTCGTAGGTGATGCTCCTGAACGAGAAAGGTAACCTGCACTGCGGAGGGGTGCTCATCTCTGAGTCCTGGGTCCTTACCGCTGCTCACTGTCTGGAAGGAGAGCCACACCTCAATGTCAAACTGGGTCTGTAATGCTTTTTCTAGAAAGGCACTATTTCCAGCGGCCCGTGGACAGTGTTGTGTGTCTGTATTCCCCGAACAAGCATTACTATGTGTGTGAGCTGGTTTCCTGGAAACAGTGTCTCTCCAGCACGCTTCAGCATCACCGTGTGTGCCCTCGTTTCCAAGACACCGTGAGCTTCGCTGTATCTGCGTCTCTCTAGGAAACTATGACCGTTTCTATGTATGAGTGTGTGTCACCAGAGGAAAGGATGACCGGAGCTCTGCATGTGTCTTCCGAAGACTCTGAGTTTCACTCTGTCTGCACGTGCCTCAACAGGAGAGTACGACCGAACCATCAAAGAGGGAACTGAGGTAACACTGGCAGTAGCAGAGGCCATCTCCCATCCCGACTACAACACGGACTCTGTGGACAACGACATCGCCCTGTTGCGCTTGGCCTCGCCGGTCAGCTACACCACCTACATCGCCCCAGTGTGCCTTCCCAGCCGCAGCCTGGCAGAGAACATTCTGCACCGTAACGGCACCAGGACCATCGTCACAGGCTGGGGCAGAAAAACCTACCAAGGCCCGATGAGCTTGGCTCTGCGCTACATCAGCATCCCAGTGGTGGAGCCCGGGCTGTGCTCGGACGTCATGCCGAACGAGATCACCGACAACATGCTGTGCGGAGGAATCCTAGGCCACGAGCACGATGCCTGCAACGGTGACAGCGGAGGCCCCATGGTCACCAAGTATCATCACACGTGGTTCCTCATTGGCCTGGTGTCCCTGGGCGACCGCTGTGGACAGAAAGACAGGCTGGGCATTTACACTAAGGTGGCCAACTACCTGGACTGGATCGAGAGCACCCAGAAGTCCAGAAACAAGCCTTAGCTCTGCAAACAGCGATGTCCTAAAATCACAAGGTTCATGTATGTGTACTGCTAAAATAAACTGCAGCCTCTGCTTTTCAACTGACAATTTTTTTTTCCCACATATGCTATGAAACATTGAGACAGGAATCGAACGGCCTTCCATTTAGGAAAGAGGACAAGGGGAGCCCTTTATTGGCAGGTCGGATTGTGCCTTAGGTAATGAGGGTTGAGCACGCCGGAGACTGACTTTGTGAGAAATGCTTCATTAATTTCCCAATTCATCAATAAAATTGCACAAGAAAATGTGATTGTGTCATGCAATTGAGGTGCAAATTTCCTAAACTCACTCAGACCAAGGGACATGTTTTCAAGAACATTGACTTTGGACTTGGTGAGTTTCAGAAATTTAACAAAAGTTCTCTGCTGGATTACAGGAGGACTGAGTACGTTATGTTTCCCAATACTTTCACATATGATGAGGAAGCCTGACTTTAGGTAATAGTTGGTCTCATCTCAAAAATAACCAAAAGTGAACTGAGTGAGTTCTGGAAATTTCGTCTTCAACTGGTAAACCAGGCAACTGCAAACTGCGGTAATCCGCCTTTTATGATACGTAGTGTGTCTGAAAAGTAAACCATGTATTCTTAAACACAAAGCATCAACATATAAATCCCCTCTCCACCCCAAACATTATCACACGATTCACACAGAACTCGACAGGAATCGTACCTAAGGGTGCCTCTCCCGCCAAGTGAGAGGCCAAGCGAGGTGACTCAAATTTTCTAAACTGCCCATAGTGTGCGAGCATGTGTTCTGTGCAGACTGTCCTGGAGCAGATACCATGATCGTTATGATCCTATACTGGATTAGCAGCCCGGAATATGAATGCAGTGTCATCAACTTTGATCAGCTGGCTGGAGTGAGTCTGCACACACATTTACATGGATGTAACAGTTTAATACCTTGTAAACAGTCTGTAGTGTTTGCAAAGCTCCCCACCGCTTTTGATGTTGCTAATTTTAGGTTTATAGTGGAATAATATAGATTTGCTGCAAGATTTTTTGCGTGAGCATGAGAGTTAGAAAGCGTGAGTATCACGCCAGGTACGTGATTGTTGGCAACCCTGTGAACAGATAACAGGCTTGGTTTGTTTCAGGCATTTTTTCAAGAGGATTTGATGTTTATAAACGTGTAGCTATAAGCAGAGTATTGCAGTTTATTGCAGAGTATTGTGGAGAATGTTGAGTATTGCAGCAGTATTGCAAAGTGCTGTGGGAGGACAGTGGATAGCATTAATCTCTGTGCAGTTGTTTGATCGTTAACAACCACTAGGGTGGGGTACACACTATGAGCGATAAGGGGGTAGGTGGGATATACCATATTCTGCTCTGTCACTCGCGCTCAGCATCCGCAGCTAGACTGCAGCCTCTGTTGGCGCTAATGTGTGGAAATTGCATCATGCTTAACCCACCATCTCCATGCGGTTTTCTAGAAAACGCGCCAAGACCGTTATTCTCTGGAAACACGTCGACAAATAAGAGTCGACACCCGATAAGCACCTTTCAAAGAAAACAGTTTAGCACAAAACTGACAAAATTGCTTTAGTCACTCAGTTATATGTACTGAGTTGTAGCTGTCCGAAACCGCACAGAGGGTTCCATTTAATAACATCTGGTTCTGGTTCTGGTGTTGGAATTTGAAATGGGCCTGTTCAGTATAAATATTTACTTATAAGTTATATTTATTTACAGGCATTTTATGATTTTCAGTGTTACGTTTCTGGTTGATTGACCTATATATAAAATGATTTATTAGACAAACTATCCATTAAAATCATGTGTTCAGATATTTAAAGTTTTGGCGCAGTATGTAAGGTAGACAGAGAGACCCAGAAGAAAACAGACGCAGGCATAGCAAGAGACGCCCAAGGGCAGTTGAGTGACAGCTGAGACCAAGAAACGGAAGGAGGAGGGGGAGGAATACAGAGCGGGGGGGGCGGGGAAGAGGCGGAGTCTTTAGGGGAGACGTGAAATAAAAAGACAGGAGCTGAGTGCTCAAAGTTGGGGAGCTGAACTTTTGTGAAGCTCTAATCGACTCTGAAGCTATGCTGTGCAGGACACACAGACCTCCAGTCCACGGGAACAAGTGATCTGAGGGGGAGGGGGCGGCATGTCTGTACATTCGTCTGACAGAACTAACACGCTGAAACGTTAAAAGAACGCAACACAGACAAAGTCATGATCAAAAGCCTGCGGCAGTAGAGCTGAAGTAAGGGGAGAACAGAGTCAGAGTTACCCAGTGAGGGGATGGAAGAAAGCCTGTGAGAGGAAGAGGAAGAGAGAGGAAGAGTGCAGAGAATAGCAGAAGTGTGCACTCAGCTGCAGCATGTCTCACAGCTTGACAGCCGTGGGCTGCTGGGGGACGTTGGCGGTGCTCGTGGGCCTCATGCTGGTCCCCTGCCTGGGGGAGCTATGTCTGTTGGAGCCCTGCAGCAAGAACAGCAGCACCAGCATCAACCAGCAGGTACGTCCTCAGACCGGCAGGTACGTCCTCAGAACGGCAGGTACATCCTCAGACCAGCAGGTACGCCCTCAGGCTGGCAGGTATGTCCTCACACAGGCAGGTACGTCCTCAGGCTGGCAGGTACGTCCTCACACAGGCAGGTACGTCCTCAGATCGGCAGGTATGTCCTCATGCCAGCAGGTACGTCCTCAGACCGGCAGGTACGTCCTCAGGCTGGCAGGTACGTCCTCAGGCTGGCAGGTATATCCTCACACAGGCAGGTAAGTCCTCACACCGGCAGGTACCTCCTCAGGCCAGCAGGTACGTCCTCATACAGCCCTCCACACGCTCACGTGCCACACGCTCACGTGCCACATTCACTCAGAGATGCTCAACAGCCGTCTGCTCACACGGCAAACAGTGCATGCTAACACACACACACACACACACACACACACACACACACACAGACACACACATGCTAAAAAGCAGTGTTGAGCATAAAAAGTCATAGTCACAGAGTATTCAGTTGATTGGTAGAAACAAAATCTTGGTCTGGATTTGTGGCTTCTGGACTTGAAATGCCCAACACTGCTTACCAGCCACACACACACACACATATATACAGATTAGGTATCTGTATCTTTATGGGGACTCTTCATTCATTTCTATGAGCATAACTCTAATCCCAACAATGACAGCCTACTCATCCCATAACCATAAGTAACCAAACAAACTACAATACTTTAGGTATTTTTTAGTTTTTTTGATCGCATTCAAATCTTTATAAAATGTCCCTTTATGTGAACCAAACACATGTCCCCACAAGGTCAGAATAACAGGTTTTTACCACCTGGTGAGGACACTATGGTCTCCACAATGTAATATAAATGTATAATATAATATATATGACCCACACTCCACACACATACACCCCTGTGCATGCATCAACACGTACACACACAAACTGCTGCTTTTTCCAGCTGTGAGTTCAGTGAGTGTTCAAAGCTGAAGCGCCGCATGCAGTCTGCCCACATGCAACGTTGGCATCTGTTCACGCACTTCATGCGGCGGCTGATGTGTGAAATTTCACAGGATTCTGAATCCTCTGACACGGCCATGGTCAACCCCCGTATCTCGTGGCTGCTCTTCAGACTGAACTCCAACAAAGGAGACAACAGGAAAACGAAACCCCAAAAGAAGCCCTCCAAGGTAAACAAGCTAGCATGCGATGGGTATTTAGTATACCTCTAGGAAGTACGTGTACTCTAGAGATTTCTGTAAGGAGTAAGATGTGAGTAGGGTGTTCATAACGTGTAAAGGTAGTCTGTAGTCTGCGGTGTCACTATGGGGTGTAAGGACAGTCTATGGTGTGTGTATATAGAATGCACAGATGGTCTATATGTGAAGATTGGGTGTAAGGACAGTTGGTGATGTGGATGTAGGTTTAGGTGCTGTGCTTGGCTACACTGCAGTGTCGGCAGTTTGCGGTGTGTAAATAAAGAATAAGGGTGGTTTGTGGTGTCACTGCAGGGTGTATGGACAGTCTATGTGTGCATGTAGAGTGTGAGAGCAGTCTATGGTGTCACTGTGGGGTGTAAGGATGGTCCGTGGTGTGCAGGTAGAGTATATGAGTAGCCCATGTTACTGTAGGGTGTTAGGGTGGAATATGGGGTGCTTGTAGGGTGTAAGGACAATCTATTATGTGTATATATGGTGGTTTACAATATGTATGTAGGGCATATCTGGTCTATGGTGTGTATGTAGAGTGTAAGGACAGTTTATGGTGTGTGTAGGATGTAAGGATAGTCTGTGGTGTAAATGAGGGTATAAGGACAGTCTATGCTGTATATGTAGGATGTAAGGACAGTCTGTGATGTGTATATAGAGCATAAGGACAGTCTGTGCTGTATATGTAGGGTGTAAGGGCAGTCTGTGATGTGATATACGGACAGTCTATGATGTGTATATAGCCACTTAATGTTTGTTATAGCATAAAGGATGTTCCATTGAAAACAGGTGAATGCATTACGGATATCTTTTGGTGCAGCATGGGCTCCCTGGCCCTCCTGGCCCCCCCGGCCCACAGGGTCCCCCAGGACCCCCTGCACCCCAATCTGGACAGCAGGAGGATCTCATGCAGGAGCTACGCCTCAGGCTGAGAGGTGATGACGGAGCCGTTAAACTCACAGACAGCACCTTAGCGGCAGTCCCTCCAGACTCCGCATAGGTGACCATGTGCACAGAACAAGCTACACACAGTGTAGGATACGGCCCAGAAAATACTATAGAATGTGCTAGAACAGGTCACATGTACAATGATGAGTATTTAATAAACCCTCTGCTGAGTGTTTGTGATGGCTCATTCCCTGCTGAAGCTGGCGGCCTGATCCTGTAATAAGGGTAATTTTCCAGGATTGGATGTGACTTGGCTTGGATGGAGAATTCTTGAGATTCCTCTCTCAGAACCCTTCACCCACCTTTTGTGGCGTATGAGCATGTTTGTGTGTGTGTGTGTGACTGAGGGATGCAGGCGGCCCAGGGCTACAGAAACTTTAAACTGTGAAAAGGTGCTTATTCACAAAGCTGGGTATACAGGCTGGCATCGAACACACACACAGAGCGTCCTCTCTCCTGCCAGCTGTTTGGGACAGTACCGGTTGGCTGTTCCCTCCCACCGGCTGTGTGACAGCATACTGATTGGATGCTGCTCTCTCCCTCCCCACACAGAGGTGGCTGTCACTGCTGGGACCCTGGACACCAGTGGAGGTTGCCTGCTCTGTGACCCGCTCCCACGAGTAGGAACAGCTTTCCATTGCCGGTTGCTACACAACTTGCCTGTTCCACGGAGAAGCCTTGTGGAACTGCAGCCGTTCGGCGCCGTGAGTCTGAGTGGAGTGCCTGACCTTGCTCTGCACACCTACCTGTACATACATGCTTCAGTAATCTCTTACATACACACAAACATTCCCTCTCACCGTCTTCTGTATTTCAGCCTCCAGATGCGGAGAGCCAGTTCCAGAGAGGTCAGGGCTTCAACTCCAGCAGTGGACGCTACACCGCTCCCGTGTCTGGGTTTTATCACCTTTCTGGAAGCCTGCTCATCGGTAAGGCACCATTCAGCCTCACCCGCCCATGCGAGCACTATTGGCCTAAAGCAACAGAACTGTACTCAGTCAGTGTCTGCAAGGACAACGTATGTGAGAGATAAGGCCTTCTAAGGAACTGGGTGGGCTTCAGGGTGGGTTCGCTTCTTTAGAATTCTGGAAACTTGTCCAGCTGCTGGTGCAATGCAGAGTCCCTTACAGAAGCTCCACAGGTCTGGGTTTATATGAACGTGTGTGCAGAGCTTACTTGTCAGTGTCCTCCCACGCCGGAAAATGTAGATGGGTTGACTCCATATTGTCCCGAATATGATTGGGTGTATGTGTCAGTTTCCTTCCTGATGTCCCTGCCTCCCAGCCTGTGCTCCAGACAAACTTGTCTCTACGTGTGCACTTGTCTGCATACTTCTGTCATCAGAGCCCAGTGAGAACCAGCGCAAGACTCAGCCAAGGCAGAAAGACTGGATCAAGGCATCCATCTGCATAGAGTCACTCTGTCACAGTAACCTGTAAGTACTGATGATTATAGATCCAACCCACTTCCTGATCATTATAAATCATTCCTGCAGTCTGAGCTTCACACACAGTCCTTACTGGTTCTTATAGATCATTCCTGCAATGTGAGTCTCACACACAATCCTTTCTGATCATCAGAGATCGTTCCTGAAATCTGAGCCTCACAGACAATCCTTACCTGTCGTTATAGATTATTCCTGCAATCTGAGCCTCACACACAGTTCTTACTGATCATTATAGATAATTCCTGCAATCTGAGCCTGATAAACAGTCCTTACTGATTATCCAGCCGCAGGTTTCTTTGTTCGGCATGTATTGGATTGATGTTTTCCAGGTCCCTGGAGGCCATGGGAGGTGCAAGTCAAGTTGGGGGTGTCTACAGTATCCTGTTGACAGGAACCCTTTACCTGCAGGTATGGGATTTAGCAGAAAACACTCATACAGACACACAGTTTTCCGGCCAGGTCAAGAAAGCCAGAGTATTACCAAAGAATGTTCATTTTGTTCAAAACACCAAAAAAACGAAAATACAATAGTGACTCATTTCCATGATTCATCTGTGATTCAAGCAGCCCAACTGCTGACTGTCATCATGATACTTGGCCCACTAAGTTTGGCTTGTTTTCTCTCCTAGGCAGGTGAATATGTCTCCATCTTCGTAGACAATGGAACAGGCTCTGCATTCATTGTCCAAAAAGGGACCTTGTTTTCTGGGATCCTATTGGGAGTCTGAATTAACCTAGACACACAAGAAAGACGTAAGAACCAGACAAAGGAGAGAGCACCTAGACTGAGAAAGGCTGCAAACTGAAAACCTGTCTGGACTGGAAACAAGCTTCTAACTCCAGGCGCTAACTGTGGTCACCACATAACATCACCATGGAAACTCTACTCCGGCAACAGGTCTGCCAGTAACCTTTGTAAATACACAATGAAGTGCTTTTAATGATGGGTGTATATAGAAATGTATTTTTTAAAATCTCTCTCATTAATCAAGCATTTAACATGTCAGTTCAAGTCTTTATTTAAATACTTTTAGAGCTTTATTGTTTTTGTACTAGGTTTTTGGTACTGATGATAACTTTGTGCATTATACTATTTACATGTAAAACAGGTGAATATGTGCACTTGTGTTTTACAAGTTATGTCTTTATTAAACACTTTATACCAAAAAAAGACGATTAGGAGAACTCAGGTTGAGGCTGAGGACACCCAGCCTGGATTATATCCTTCTCTGAAACGTTTATTTGCAGTGGGGCATTTTTACAGGTGAAAACACTCAGATGACATTGTGGAACTATTTACTTAAAGAATGTTTCAATTCACAGTTTTATGTGTAAATTGTACATGGTGTGATGCATGAAATAGCCAAGAACTTTTTTTTCATGTTGTGTGTAATGCAGAGTTTTAAAATGTTTTTTTTTTCCCATGAGTGCTTACCAATATGGAAGAGTTGATTGCTTATGAGAAACCTTGGACTTTGAGTCCAAAGTTCAAAAGCCAGTATCACTGTGTAGTGATATTCTTTCCTGTGTTGACAAATACAGGTGAATAAATAAATACAATACAATTGTGACTTATAAGGTGTTTGTTAATAAAACGTGTAATGACAGTTGAAGAGCGCCCTCTTTTGGTAGCTGTGAACTTTCAGTTAGGTGCTACATTCTGGGGAGTGAATGTGTCCTTTGTTAATGTCTAACAACAGACGGTGTCTCTCGTGGGGTGAAGTCACTGCTCCCCCGGTGGCGCCCTGTCGTCCGGTTGGCAGGCAGACACAGCCAGCCAGGAATGTAAACAGGGCCAGAACACTGTGCTACTGCTCCAGCAAAAGCCACAGACCCATTTGTGGAACGGCAACATTACCTTACAAGGAAAGGCGAGTGTCAAATTATGTGAAGAAAGAAAAATGACCTAAGAGTGGCAGGGCCATTTACGTCCCCCTCCCACTCCGCCATACCCGCTGAGAGAAGTGCTTTGAGTCCTTACATAAACACAGGGAATCGACAGCGTTCCCCAAAATGAAATAATGCCAGTGAGTGGTATGTGGGTGGGGGAAGGGGGCTGTTCAAAAGGCCGAGGGGTTATGTGCACAGCCCCGTTGTCATGCTTTGTCAAGTTAGCCGTCAGACCTGTTGGACATTTATTTCTAGAACACGTCACTTGGTACGGCAGGTCCAAACACTGCACGCTCAAGAGACTACGACCTCCCGCGTGAACAGACACTCCCCCACTCATTTACTTACCACTCCCGTTTTATTTTTCGTGTGAAATTAGTGATCCAAGCCCTTGAAGGGTTTTGGCAGCGCAAATTCGGGTCGATGTTTGGAAAATGTAACGTTTTTTTTTTTTACTACTTTTTGACAACGACCAAAGCAATTATCCTGCATTCGACACTATGAGAGAATTAATGCGGTACGGGATGGGAACTTAATGACACACAATACATCTCTTTATTAAAAGCATGACTGGAAAATTACATTTGTGGAAAGGACACGAAAGCCGCTGGAAAGGTGATCGAAAGTCGACCTCCAGACGGACGGGGGCGCTGTCTGCCAATAATCGGACGGGGGAATCTGGCGCTCAGACGACCTCCAGACGGACGGGGGCGCTGTCTGCCAATAATAGGACGGGGGAATCTGGCGCTCTGGTGACCTCCAGACGGACGGGGGCGCTCTTTGCCAGCGCTCTCTTCTCCAGCTGTCTGCTCTTGTATGTAAAAGGACTACTGGCGGGCTCTGACGCGTCGTGGGGTTTTCTCCGGTGTACCTTTGTTAAAAATATTAAAGGTTTTACTCTGACTTCCTTGAAATTTACGGGTTTTGTAAATAAGTCGAGTGCTTCGTTATACAACGGTAGCGAGCGATTAACAGAGTAGGCATGGCGGCGGCAGGCGTGTCGGGGCCGGCGGGCATCGGCGATGTGGAGGAAGACGCGTCGCAGCTACTTTTCCCCAAAGGTACGGTACTTCGGAATCGACTTTCGGATGCAATGAGTTGAGGGGCTTCGTGGGTGACCTCCGAGCCGTGTCCGTGTCCTCGGCAGAGTTTGAAAATGCGGAGACGCTGCTTAACTCCGAGGTTCACATGCTGCTGGAGCACCGCAAGCAGCAGAACGAGAGCGCCGAGGACGAGCAGGAACTGTCCGAGGTCTTCATGAAGACGCTGAACTACACCGCCCGCTTCAGCCGATTCAAGAACAGAGAAACCATTGCTAGCGTGCGCAGGTGATCCTGTTTCTCCGATTGCAGTCACCGGGAAAAGAAACCCCGTGTACGCCGGGTCTTGCTTAACACTCTGTTCTACAGTTTGCTCCTGCAGAAGAAACTCCACAAGTTCGAGCTCGCCAGTTTGGCTAATCTGTGTCCCGAGGCGGCAGAAGAGGCCAAAGCACTTATCCCCAGGTCAGATTTGTTTGTGTGAAATCTGAGGTGTTCCCTTATGGTAACTTTTTGAGCACCAGCTGACTTCCCTTTCTGTGTAGCCTGGAGGGACGTTTTGAGGATGAGGAGCTTCAGCAGATTCTGGATGACATTCAGACCAAGAGAAGCTTCCAGTATTGAGAAGACTGTGGAGCCAGTTCACACCCCCTCACTTGCCTCATGGACACTGACCACCACGCTTATCATTCATGCGCAGGTGACTTCGGGAGACCAGAATCTCCCCCAGTGCAGAGGACTGTATCCGATCGTATGTTCAATGTAAAGTTAGCCATTGCCTTTTGTATATGTAGTTTTACTATCAGTGTTTGGTTGTTGGACTGAATGTGGGATATAAAGCCACATGTGGACTCTGGACTGTCACTAAAGCATATCAGTCATGCAGAGATTAAACAGTGTAGCTCACGTAGTTTATAAGTGCTTTACGTCATTTGATCAATTTGTGCCCACAGAGAAATGTCATGTCAGCGAGCTTGATGGGCCGAATGGCCGCCTCTCGTTTGTATATTTATGTTCTTATGTAACATGTCATGTAAAATCCACCATGGAGGAGCATTTCTTAATCATACCTGATCAGCCTGAACAGGCATGAGGGGAAAACCCTGCTAACTCAGCGCCACAGGTGGGCTCTAGCTCCGCCCTGCAGGTTCTTGGCCTCCTGCGGCCTGGGAGAAGTGGCCACCCTCACGGTGTTTTTGCCGTACAGCTGCTTTTCATATTGCAGCAGCTGACGCCAGAAGCCAGCGTTGAGGCAGATATGGGGGCGTCGGTCGCGGACCCAGTGGTGGGCTTGCCTCAGGGTGACCCCCCTGTACCTCATTAAATAGGCCATGACTAGGGCAGGTGAGCGACTCATGCCAGCTGCACAGTGGACCAATGTGTTGCCTGCTCGGTTGTTATGGATGCTGTCAGCGACCCTCTCAAAGTGGTCCCCCAGTCGGGCATGTGGGAGGTCTGGAACTGCGATGCGGATGCACTCCACACCACGGTATGCAGGGCAGGTGTGTGTCACTGTGGCATTGATGATGAGCGTGATGTGCTTCCGTGAGACCAGCCTCTGGTCCATGGCAGACTCTGCACTGCCCAGGAACAAACTGGATGTGATCTGCGTCACAGACATAGACCTGCGGGAAGAGTCACCAGCTGCCATAAGTCATGGGTCTGATCTGTCCTACTCCCACATAGCATTTTTATGCAAGCTATCACCCAGTGGGACAAGTCTGACAGTAAATTTGTATTCACTCAGTTGAAAAAGAAAAGCAAACAATGGGCTTTCCAATAGGGTATTCAGCTGGTTCCACACTGTCGGAACAGTGAGCTGAACTATTGTTACTGGTAAGACCATTTAATATGTTGGAATGGAAATTGTTGCTTGGAACATTACATAAAACATTACAGCACTGATGTAAATAATCCCACAGTGTAGAAAACGTTATGCAAAACAGACTGTCATTTTGCTCTATTCCCGAACCATTTAATAACAGCATGAATTTTAGCCTTACTGTTTCCAAAAGCAAATAGCGTTACACTCATGGCACATATTGCAAGCATCACACAAGAAAATGGAATAATACAAAAATGCTCAGTGAAACGTGATACTCGCCTTTTCTATTTTGTCCCAATTACAGAAAGCTTGTGTACGCTTTTTAATTTAGGATCGTGAAACGGTTGATTTTGTCGTTTAATTAAAGTGACACGGCTTTGTGGATTAATTGCCAGGTAGTCGATTCCATAGAATAATCAATCATTTTCCATCCGAAATCACTGGTTCCAGCTCCGGGCACTAGATTACTTTTTTCAAATCAGTCACCTCATGGTGGTGACTATAGGCAATCCCATATATAGACAGTACGAGCACGTTGCTTAGCCAATGTAGCGGCAGGTTAATTATAGAAATACCGACAGGGGACAAGGATAGGTCTTACTTATAGGAGTGGTACCTAGACTAAAATCTGAAACCGTGGAAAATGCGTGATCGTTACGAGCTGTGGTATTGAACCTGTGTGACAAATCGGTTACCGATTTTTTAAGCTAAGCTTGATTGGTGAGATCAAATTAGAAAATTAAAACAGCGTTTGTTTCAAATAGCAAATTTAGCATGACAGGTTTTACAATGGATTTATCAACAAATAGTCTATCGTACGTGAACAAACATTGCTGACACGCATCATCGCTACAGAAACTGAAGACATTTTATTGCAATTACAAAATGCATACGTATAAATATAAGCAACATTTAAACTTTAAAAATTTAAAATGTCAAAATAATCATGTTAATATCCTTGCATTTTTAAGTCCTCCAACAACGTATCGTATACTTGGCTTTAGTCGTCCACGTGTATCAGTAAAGACGATGATAAAGAGGTCACACCACTGGAGTAAACGTCAGAAAGACTTACTCCTCCATATGTTGTATATATGATGCACCAAGAGGTACCGGAAACAGCAAGGAGCTTCCGGTTCCAAACTTTAAATGTACAACAGTACTACTGCGCATCACCCGGAATTAGGGCTCCACTCTGATCTAATAAATATACCCTCTCACAAAGTACTATCTATATTCATTGTCGGTTTAAACACCCCTCCCCCCGTCTTACAAGCGGATAAAGAAACGTAAATTTTCCTGCCAATTCCCGCCCCTTTTAAATCCACTGGCACAGGTGAGCTCAACCACCCCATCAAGCGTGTGAGCCACGCTGCCCTCCCTTGTAAACAAACTCTAAAGAAGCCGCACTGAGCCAATCCATTGCTGTATTATGATCCCCACAGACGTTTTAGATTAACCACTGTACATATACTACTTGGTGATTACTTTAGCATACAACTCCACAAGTAGTTTAAAGCCAAACTTATCACTGTAGAATGGCGGAGCTGCGTCTTTAAGTTTCGCATTTCCGTCGTGTTCATTTGACGTCAGCAGTACTTTTGGTAACTTCCTGTCACCGATTCTTCGAATATTTGTCGATCGTGTCCGTGAACCTGTGTAACTACCAGGTAAAACATGACCGAATTAAACAGACAGCTTCAAGAATACCTGGCACAGTCCAAAAACGGCGCTAGTTCGAGTACTGTAGTCAGCGTTGAGGACGTTCCGCCGTTGAAGCAGAACTGGTTCAGCAGTTGGTCCAATCCTTTTACGCGGTCGGCTACCAATGGCGCCACAGCAGCAGGACCCAGCTTTTCATGGCCCTGGACATCGGAGCCGGACCCCTGCTTGCCCGGGATGAGCAGATCACAGAGACTTATGGCTTTCGGGGTATGCGCCGCACTCTGCGTCTTGTGTTTCGGACTAGCCGGCCTCTACGCCCCATTTTTGCTCTTCAAAGCCCGGAAGTTTGCTCTTCTCTGGTCCCTCGGGTCAGTTTTTGCATTGTTTGCCGCGGCGATCTTGCGCGGACCCAGCAAACTACTGATGTCCCCGACTCCTGGTGCCATTTTCTATCTGTGTACCTTGGCAGCGACCCTATACGCTGCCCTCAGTCTCCACAGCACTCTCTTGACTGCTATGGGGGCCGTCCTCCAGGTCGCCGCTATTCTGGGGTACGTTGTCGCCCTGCTCCCGGGAGGAAGCAGTGGGATGCGGTTCCTTGGCAGTCTTGCAACATCGGCAATCAAAAGGACCGTTTCTGGCAAAACCATGCCAATCTGACACGAAGCCGGACGCTGCTGGAATCTATTTTGCCGATCGAAAAGCCTGGCATACCTAAAACACATGGTGGCTGTTGGGCCACCCAGAATCCTACTAAGTTTAGTGTAAGGTTCATGACACTATGACTATACATACTGTCTGGAAGTGTGTAACTAGAGAACAAAAATGCCGCAGGGACCACTAACAGCTTTTTTCAGCCATCATTGTGGAACAGGACAATGTACAATAAAGTTTTGCTTTTGTATTTTACTGATTCATCCAGCTTAACCGAGTTGAAATAAAACACTCATACTGTTAAATTTTGCACAAGTTCTATTGCAGTCATACAAAAATGGACAAAACAATATGACAATCTCTTGACAAACTGTACATTTAGAAACAAAGAATGCACCCTCTACATAAAGGGGCGTGGCAATGTTAGATTACCTTCCTCCATTTTATATTAAAAATTAAAGGAGTTAAAGACTGAGGGAAACAATCAGATCCCGTTTTATGAGAATGTGCTTTTGGGAAAAACGACTGTACATTTAGCAACGACAGTGGGTTTCTGCACTGGAGCAGCAGCGCTCGCTGCACTGCCAGTGGGGCTGAGACAGCCGGGTGCGGGTGCTGCTGTGGGGGGAACCACACGAACGCCAGCTTGACAGTGATGAAGCAGTCGGTCCCGTCTTCTTGGCCGCCTCTGTTGGTAGGTGGGGAGGCTCCCTGACGGGGGCCACGACTGGATAACACGGCGGCAGGTGGGGGAGGGGCGGAGCCTCCCTGCTCAGGGCTGGAGTCGCATCCAGTTTAGGCAAGATAATCCAACAAGAAGCACTCTAGGACGGACACGATCGGGACCTGTCCAGTGTCACACCCACAGTGAGAGCAGGGCCAGAACACCCACACAGATGTGGAGCAGAGTCTGCATGGGCGTCTAGGCGCACATGCGCACACACAAGGTGCACATATGGAGGTATGTCTTTGGTCCCACTCCATACAGAGCTGGTGGATGATACAGTTGTAGCTCCTTTCCCAACAGTCCTACCGAGATCTCCCGCCTCGTGGGAGCCCCCTGCTGGCACCCCGTCGTGTGGCAGGCCCCGAGCTGGGCCCTGCACCCCCAGCTGCAACTGACCCACCCCTCCCCCACCCCCCACGGCCTCGGGACGGTCCTCCGTAGCCCCCCTCATCTCTGTGAGGATCCCTCTGCGGGGGTCGCCCTGAGGAACACAGAGTTATGAGTGGCAGCTCTGATGCGACGGTAACTGAGGCACACAGACCTTTACTCACCCCTGTCCTCCAGGCCGGTGCCGGCATCTGCCTCACGGGGGTCTCCAGTACCGGGCCCGTCGTGCCAGGGTCGCTTGCGGGGAGGCAGAGAGGCCATGTCCATGCCCTGCAAGGAGGAGGAACGTTCTCTCCCGGCAGGTGAGGGACTATCCCGAGGGCCGTGGTCCGGCCGCTGCCCATCCCTGTAGGCCTCATGAGCTATAGAGACACAGCAGCTCAGTGAATGTGAGGGCGCGCGCACACACACACACACACACACACACACACACACACACACACACTCCTCTTCCAGACAGCTTACGTTGATCTCGGCCGCCCTCCCAGTTCTCAGAGTTGCGTCCTCCATCGTAACATGGGGGAAACTCTTCTGGTGTTGGAAGCAGTCCTTTGCGTGCACCTGGGACAGAAGCAAGGACAGAGGGGTTAGGCCACTGTCTCAGTGAAATTGGGGGGGCGGGGCCGGCAGTATGTAGACATCTGACCTCCTCTGGACGGCCCGGTACGATTCCTCCCTCTGCCTCCACTGTCCCAACTTCGGCCGACATCCTCCGCAGCATCGAAGCCCTCCTCTGCCCCAAACTCCTCCGGAAAGCCCCGGGCACTTCCCCTGGAATCTGACCTAGCTGGGCCACCCCTGCGAAACCTACCCAGAGTAGGGGGGGGGAAAAAAAAAAAAAAAAGTTACAAATGCACCAACCTTCATAAATTTACACTCAATGCATGGTGAAGTAAGCGACACTCCAGCCCGCGTGTTTGTGTGTCTTACACTTCTTCGGAGTCATGTCGCGGGGGCAGTGAAGGCCGTCTGGGCTCCCTCTGACGCTGCTCGAAATCATCCCCGGGACCTTCGTAATTGTCAAACCTGCACACAGGTGAACGGCAGCGGCGTTAGGCCTGTGCCTGGCGACAGCCTGGCTGTATGAACAAGCCTCCAGTGTGGAGGGTTATCTGAACCAGACCTCTCCTCCCGGCGTCCACGGAAGCGGCTCTCCTCGGCGTCTCGAGCGTAACGCTCGTCTGAAGCTCGGTGCGACTCCCATTTCCCCGGCACGGCACCCCTGGGGCCTCTACCATCAGCCGGATATTCTTGCCCGGGGCCCCTTGGCCGCCAATTGTCCTCCCCCCGTCCGTGGAAGCGTTCGTCTGGCCCCTCGTAATCAGGAGGGCCGCGGCGTCCGTCACGAGAATCTCCCCAGTAAGGGCCCCCCCTCTCAGCGACTTGGTCTGGCACTCCTACACCCTCTGGGCCCCGCCGATCAGGTGGAGCCCCCATGTGGTGGTTGGGGGGTCCGCGGGCATCTCCTGCAAAAAAAAAAAAAATCAGTCAGTATGCATTTGCTGTGCACAAACCTGAGGACAGGTGGGCGTGTCTTTGCATGCATCACCTTTTCCATTGGGTCCCTGCTGTGCCATTCCAGACATCATTGGCTGCGGACTCTGTCCCACCTGTAAAGACCAGGGCCGGCATTGGTGAACATCATCAATACCGGGATGCTTGTACCCCAGATCAACCTTCTTGCCTCGTGGAATACCTGGCATCCCTATGTAAAACTGCTCTGTGCTAAACATTTTCATTCTATAAATATAATTCACTCACCTGGTTAAACTGCCCCCTGGATCCTTCACCTAACAGTGGTGATTTGCCTTGTTGCATGAAAGGGGAATGGCCCTGCATGTTGCTAGGGAGACCATGCATGTTTGCAGGGTGACCCTGCATGTTGCCCGGAGGACCGTGCAAGTTTCCAGGTGGGGCGTGCATGTTGCCTGGGTGACCATGCATGTTACCAGGAGGACCGTGCATGTTGCCATGAGTCCTAGGGGGATTCTGCTGTCCCTGGCCATGCATGGCAGGACCCTGGTGCCCCATCATACTGCCCTGGGATGGGGGCCCCCGTATGTCCTGGGACATCATGCTCCCTTGTGGTCCAGGCCCCTGATTGTCTCTTGGCCCCATTCCTCGTGGTGGGGGGGGCATCATGTTGTTCGGGGGTCCTGGTGGGCCCTGCATTCCTCCCTGAGGAGGTCCAGTCATGCCTCGGGACCCAGGGGAAATGCCATGTGGCCCTTGTGGCCCCTGAGGTGCCATATGCCTAACTGGTCCTGGATGTCGCTGAAGGCCTTGAGGCCCGTGCATGTCAGAGGGCCCCATAAAGCCCTGGGGAGGTCCTTGATGAAGCTGTGGGCCTGGGGGGCCCATCTGGCTCTGAGGCATGAATGGTCCCTGGAGATTCCCAGGGCCCATGTGAGGCATGTTGTGGGGCATCTGCTGAGGGGGAAGAGATTGTGGGAATCCTTGAGGTGGGGGAGGCATGGGGCCCTGGCCAGGGAAGGGCTGTAGTGACCCCGGTTGGCCCTGAGGGGTTGACGCCACCTGTTCTGACTGCTTTTGAGCCAGACGTTCGATCTTGAGTTGCTGGAGGAGTAAAGGAGGATTACAGAAGTATTAGTGTTGTGGTATTACTCACAGAATGTGTGCTTGCAAAACTGTCAAGGAAACATACCTACTCAATCATAAATGAGCATTCCCACCCCGCACCAATGGTGCAGACCTCACCTCCAACAGCAATGGGTTTGTGTACTGCAAGGCTGCCATCTCCTGCTCTATCTCCGCCTGCGTCTTCTTCTTGCCGTCCACCTTCTTCTCATCCTTCCTTTCCTTTGGCGTCTCTCCAGGCGGTAGTGCAGGAACCTTGTTTTCCGCCCATGCCTACAAGACAAGGCCACGTGTGGCGTCAGAGGCCGAGAGAAGCAGGCTTGCCCAGCAGCAGAGAGAAACCCCCAGATGTACCTGTTGAAACTGTGCAGGGATTGGCTTTGCATAAGGAACCTTCTTCTGTGGAACTTTCTTCTGGTCCTTCTGCATCACCTCCTCCATGCCCCAGTCCAGCCCAGGAATGGTCATCTCTACCTCAGCTGAGGTTTCTTTTCCTGGAAGACAAACCATTATCAGGCAGAGTGACACTGTTTACAAGAGGATAACTTTATTCATTATGAAATAAGTACCAGGAACATATACAGAACGATTTGAGTTTCAGTGGTCAGAATAAGATGTATAATGTATACTAGTTATGGACAAAATGACACTTCATGAACCATTTGCTGTATTTATTTGACCGCATTTCATAGTACTTTTGGTTTGCTTTATACCCTTTCTTGAACAGAGAGCACCATCTAGCGGAGTAAAAAAAAAAAAAAAAAAATTCATGAAGTTTCATTTTGTCCATCACTAACAAACACCCCCTTCAGCCCATGGTCTTAAAACCAAGAGCGTCTGGAGAAAAGGGATCTGTGATCAAACGAATTCCAATAATTTCTCAGGAAGGAAGCTGCTATGGTACCCAGCTGAAGCCCAAGCGCTGCAGTGAAAGATCCAACAGTGAAAGATCCAACAGTGAAAGATCCAACAGTGAAAGA
>JAODKF010000049.1:13786428-13824522 GCA_026779585.1 Mormyrus proboscirostris | reverse complement strand
ATAAAAAAAAAAAAAAGGGGGGGGGGCAAAATCTCAGGACACACAGCAATAACAAAGACACATTTATGGCTGTATGACAGCAATATGACTGATGTATACATCTGCATAGAATCTACACTGTAGCCTGACACAGGAATGTTTCTGGGGAGACCTGCAAGTGTCAGGCTACAGTGTAGGGTAAGAGTCTACCTACAGAGTAGATTCTACACAAATATATATCAGCCTTGAGAATCCTAAATATAATTGTACAAATTGAAATCCCTGCCATTAAATGTTACTACATAGGGACAATTGAGAATTATAGAACTCCTTTAGTAACAAGAAACTAAAGAGAAGAAGAAAAAAAAAAAAAAAAACACACTCGTAAGTGCTACAGGCTAGCACTGGTATGTAATAAACGTGTGTGTGTGTGTGTGTGTGTGTGTATGCGCACGCACGGGCAATAGCGGCGTGCAGATGCAGTAAATAGAAGCTGTATGCCACCTCACTACTCTACACAGGGAAACAGGGGGGTGATAAGGTCTGTATAATTATAATCACCTCAGTTACCACAAATCACCACACAGGTTCAGCGAGGGACTGGGAAAGCCGATGGCAGGGAGGGAGGGAGGCACAGAGCAGGCCAACGATGGGGAGGGAGAGGGGGTGACACACGACAGGCTGAAACATCAGGTGTCTCCGAGGTTGCAGTTTTGCTACACTTCTCTCTGAATGCCACAAACACACGTGTAACGCGTAGTCGTTCGCATGTGATCAAATCACACTGTTCACATACATAATGAGCAATGGTGACACATGGAAAAAAAAAAGGGACTGACACCTGCTGGGTCACAGGACCAGTGTAAGTGAAAACAAATACATCCACACTGAAGCAGTGAGGTGTCAATGCACTGTAATGGACCCATATACAAAGATTCAGAGAATCTGAAAAGCACATCTATCCTTATCCACAGAATCATTGACTGGTTCTGAGGCATGATGGCAAACTGAATTTCCTTGGTCACACTACGAAGTAAATACCCATTTTTGCAGCTGGGTGTTTTCCGTCACACTGTCCACAAAACAGCAGGGACTACTCACTGAACAGGAAGCGGAAACCTTCAGGTTACAAGGAACATTCTTAACAGTCATGCTTTACAGGTTATATGGTCCAAGTGAAACTGGCAGGGAGAGATGGCGCTTTTGACAATTCAATGGACAGGACCTCCTTTCGCTCCCAGCAAGATTTAATCACAAAAAACAAAGAAATACTATAGGAGGCAGCCATGAATTAAATGTCTTGGTGTACGGAAATGGTTCTGCCACACCTAATCAAGACGCAGGAACACCTGTGTGTGTGTTCCGGTATACGAGGCCATCACTAGTCCGATCACCTTCAGAAAAGGTTACTGTGTGTGAATAATCCAATTAAAGAATATTACAGGACCTGTTTTAAATAGTGCAGAACATCCAAAACGAACACACAAAACTCCACATGGTACTTAAAGCCCAAAATGCTCCCATCCACAAGGACTCCATCTGATCCTAAAAGGTTTTATTTACCATTTTAAATGACCTAATTGCCCCCCCCCCCCCAACCAACCAAACTGCACTTTTCAGTCTCAATTGGGATGACAACGCATTACACAATAGCAGCTGACAGAATTACCCAAGAACTTCCCACTGATTTAATATTATGCTTATCACTAAAATGGTAATTACCGTTTATTTATTTTGAAAGTTCTTCCACATTGAACAATACATGTTCAAAAAAAAAACCGTACAATACACAATTCCACAAAAACATACAATTATATATAAGAAATGACTATAAACTAATAAAAGCAATACCAATTAAGGTCTGTTAGATACACTAAAATCACAAACAATGAGTGATGGAAATGTAAAAAAAAATAATTTACCTATTAACAATCCAACTCTGATCAGTTCACAAAAATGCAGCTTGAGAATGAGCTAAAGCCAAGGTACAATTTACACAGGTGAGGCGAAAGGAGATCGAGCCATGGCTTGTAACTGAGCTGTTTCCACGAATGGGGGGGGTCATTCGTTCCACCAGCAAGGAACCAAAGAACTGTACGAGTGTGGCCTGCGCTGGATTTGTGCGGAAGGCGGCCCGGTGGCAAGAGGTAGAGTGGGAGAAATGTTATGGGTACGGGACGGGAAAGGCAACATTCGGGCCTGATGCAGGCAGCAGCTTGAAGCCAAAGCAGGGAGACGACCAAAGGAATGGGTAGAAGCATAAGTGCCTAGCCAGTGAACGGTAACAGGTCAGAACTGTAGTAACAGGTACCACAAACTAAACTCCAGTTATCCTGACTAGAGAACACATTTTAATCTCAGTCGTTTATTGACGTTATATTGACAGGGTCTGACCTCTTTTTGGGTCCCCAGTATAACCCCAGTGTGAAACAAGTATTATTACTACAAATGACTGATTTAAATTTGACTTAAAACATTGACGCGGGAAGAATAATACTAATTGCTGCACACACACGTAACAGTTTACCAGGGAATCAACCTGCTACTGAACGAGCTGCCTAGTCTTAATAACCTCTGCCGTTACTTTATAATGGATGGAGAGAGATGGTGCAAGGGGTCCGTTAAGGACCGAACACAGTGATGAGTACTTCCAGGTTCAGCTGGTTAGCTTAGGCCAGCTACACGAGGTGGCCGTTTGAGTCCCGGAGATCACTACTTAATCACGGCGTATCACCTGGCCTTAAAACGGCCAAACGCCGCTTTTGTGTTTGTCCCAACCAGAACGTGCGAGTGCCTTAAATCAGGAGTAGCTTGCTAAACAAGCAGGCTGGCCGTGCCGTGCTACATGCTAATAGGTATCCGGCTAGCGGGTCCCATCCTGGTGGCTTGCGTGCTTGGCTGTAAACACAATTAATGCGGCTTCGCGACCAAAAAGGCACCGGAGAGCCGGAAGCCTATCACCCGCGATGTTACCGGGGGTAGTCCGCGGCTACGCCGCGCGGAAATGCCTAACGAAAGACCAGCCACCGCGCTCGTCGCTTGCTAGACGGTATTAAATGGCGCCCGGCCTCACTCGGCTGTCCTGTTGCTACTCGATGCTACTCAACTCACCCACAATCCGCAATAGAACCCAGTTAAGATTAACTAGATTCGTCTTTACGAAGGTTTGTTTCTATGGGGTTTGCCTCTTCGCCAACGGCGTAGCTACCGATAGAGAATCGGCCTGTTGCTAACCGCCCACGGCCTCCATGTCGGAGCTGGCTGGTTCGCGCAGTCGTCCCGCCGCTTCTCTGCCCCTTTGGAGTGACGTCACCGCGCAACTGCGTCCTGCGTCACGGCCGACCGACTTGACGTATAGGGACGTTCGATTTCCTCTATGAAGTGGGTGCAGCGGAGGGGGTGGACAATAAATTGGGAATTACAGTAGCAGTGAAGGATAGCACTTTTATAAATAATCGTATTTTCACCTTGAAGAATTCATCAATCGCTTTAACTGGTAGATTTGTGGTATTCAGATATTTTTCTGTTAGTCTGTGATAGGGAAAACGATATATTAAGAGATTAATAATGGAAGTGTTAGGTGAAAACACTATGGCCTACACTACTTTGTCAGGATGTTGCCTTTGATTTGCAAACTGAAGGCTAACACTTTAAGTTTCAGGAGTGGTCTGCAGTGGTACTTTTAGTCACTAAATATCTAACCGATTTTTTTACTGGAGCTATTGAATCAAAAGGAATATGTGGGATTTGCACTGCCATTACTGAGGACAGACAGAAGAAATGGAGCCCAGAGCCACATGGCCGCCAGTATTCTGCAATGCCCAAAAGCCATACAAATAGGATTATAAACAGACAGGCTGCTGTGTCACCCTGCTGCCATTCCCATTCTGACCACACCTTCTACCACCCTCCCTTTCACAGAACAGCTGTAAACATTTAAGTTATGCAGATCTGTGTTGGGCTGGGGGAGGGGCCATCACCAACTGCTAGTTGAGATTGATGATGGAAGGGAGCTGGGGGAGGGGCTATCACCAACTGTGGCATGGGATTGGAGGAGGAAGGGAGCTGGGGGAGGGGCCATCACCAACTGGGGCATGGGATTGGAGGAGGAAGGGAGCTGGGGGAGGGGCCATCACCAACTGGGGCATGGGAATGGTGGGGGAAGGGAGCTGGGGGAGGATTCACTCACTCGCCCATCAGCTTAGCACCTCTCTTTTGCCCTGGGTGCAGTTTCTGGGTAGGTTATTATGGATTTGGAGGGTGGGGTGTCTGCATTGACAATTTTGCAATATTTTTTAAAGACTGCTGTGTATGAGATAAATATGATTTTAGTCTGTAACGTTGATTTGCTGCCTATATTTATATATACACATACATATTTTTATTTATTTATTCAGACCTTGGGTTGCAAATAATTTTATATGAGGTCATTTCAAACTGTTCACGGAGGGGCCAACTCCGCATAGCTTCAGAGGTCTTTCCTCTGCCAGGAGAGGAAGCCAGTAAGCTCATAAACCAAGGGGCAGCAGGACCCAGCACATCCCTGCTCCTGGCCTGGGCTGCACCCTGCGGTAAATATAGCCCCAGAGTCACCTCCTTTTCTAAGAGCAGTCAGCAAGCGGCCAAAGCAGAACTGTGAAGATTCAGATCAGGAGCAGGCCTCTACCATCACTATCTCTACATACGTGTTTGGGATCTGGAGGGTTAAAGTCCTTGTGTGTTCAAAGATCTAGAAGAGGACTGAAGTTATATTGAGTAAAATTGAGAGTGTGGCTGTATATGTGTGCCATGTGTACGTACGACCGCAGGGCGTGAGCGCGGGACAGATATGCTGCAGCTGTGTAAGGTCACAGAAGTTCTGTTCATTGCAAACTCACGCTCGGCCTGCAGCGACCAGCTGGTCCAGCAGGAGGGCATCACTCTGTGCATCAACGTGTCCAGGCAGCAGCCTTTCCCTTCATCACGTGTCTCCACCCTCAGGGTACCCGTGTATGACGACCCTAATGAGAACCTGTACAAGTACTTCGACCGCTGTGCAGATGCCATCGCGAGCGAGGCGGGCCGGGGGGGCAGAACCGTGGTGTACTGCAAGAATGGCCGGAGTCGCTCGGCCTCCGTTTGTGCGGCGTACCTAATGAGGCAGCACACCCTCTCGCTACGTGATGCCTTCCAGGTGAGTTTGGATAGGTGAGCAGGTGCCCTGTACCAATTGAGACATGACGTTAAGAAGAGTTTCCATTGGCCATGTCTAAGTCAGCTGTGTAGTAGTGCAGTTTTTTTTTAGCCATACTGAAATAAGCTATGTAGCATAATCTAATATGTAATTTGCATACTCTTGCTCTGATGAAGATACATGTCAGTGTCTCAGATTTTATGAAATGCGTACAATGAAAAACAGCAAATGCTCACATGAAACTGTGGTGGCTATTGAGTGCCTGATTTCTTAGGCCTTTGGACTGCACTCAGGTGTGTGGTCTCCCTTCTCAGATGGTGAAAGAGGCTCGTTCTGTAGTGGAGCCCAACCCAGGATTCTGGAGCCAGCTGGAGAAGTACGAGCAGGAGCTGGAAAGACGGAGAAGTCAGGGAGACAGTCCACTGGATATAGGGTCATAATGACCCGGGCCAGCTCACCACAAATGGACCATCTGTGCATGGTTAAGGCAGGGGTGCCCAACCTTTTTTTGCAGTTCGAGCTATTTCTACAAAGAAAATACTCAAGCTACCAAATTGCAATGGTATATTTGACTGACCAGGTGGAAGTCCCCTTGGTATATTTTGCTGATTGCAATCAACTGGTTGGTCACCAGTGAAATAAATCATTACTCTTGCGATCGACCTGGAAACATACAGGCTGGGCACCCGTGGTTTCAGGAATTTTGTGTGTAGGTGGACAAGATCTGCAGTGTACCGAGAGGACTGGGTCCCTGATAGAGCGGAAAGCCCGCAGGGAAACCCCACCTGCGGTGCTCGGATATAACCCTAGGAATACAAAGCACAGCTGCTAACCGCATTATGCATTTAAAGGCCTCGTGTCAGTTTGTTTTGTGGGGCAGCTGTTTGCCAGTATGGTCCAAACTGCCAGCCATTCTTACCATCTCCCCATGTAGACGTCACTCAAGACGCTGTCCTAATGCACAACCTGTATCCTGGGGCAGTTTTCATTGGTATATTTTAATAAAAAATAAAAATGGGTTTGCATGTGTTTGTCTATGTTTGGGTGCTGGAGAAAGGGGAGCGCTTAAGCTCACGGTGTCTCCGACAGAGGATCCCGCGGTCATTTGTACACACAAGGACACTGAAGGCCAGAAGCATAGCACATTCATGCTCGCTTATCCTGCAGGAAGCTACAGAGACAGAAAGATACAAGTAGGAATGGGCTCTGTCCTTAGAGCATCCATTTATTTATGAGATTTTAAAATAGAATGAAAAATTGTTGTATTGCTACTTTTCCTCCTCCTGCAATAATCACTTATCTAGTAGAGGTTTGCAGTGAGCCTTCAGCCTATCCCAGGTAACACAGGGCACCAGTCGGAGCATTATGCCAGTCCAATGCAGGGCACACACACATTCAGTCACACACCATGTGTTATATACAGTAGAGTCACTAATTAACTTACTGCATGTTTTTGGGCTGTGTGAGAAAATCTGTACAAACATAGGAGAGCATGCATGAGGAAGTACAAATATAGGTTGGACTTAAGATAAAAGATGCACTATGATTCCTTAATGATGAACAAATATGAGATCAGTATTTAACTTGTTTTATTCATTACTTGTTTCTTCAGTAGTTCCTTCAGTTATTCACAGCTTCACGGTTTTAGAATATAGACATATAATAACTACTTGAGATAAAACATGTGTCACTGTTATGTGTGATTTGGCTCATCTTTTTTTCTGCTGGGTCTCATGATTGGTTGACCTTTCTGCCAATCAGCGCCACCCAACGAACAGCCTGCGATCTGGGAGAAGCAAAATGTTCTCAATGTCGGGCATTTCAGGTCCAGAAGCTACAAATCCAGACCAAGATTTTGTTTCTACCAACCAGTTGAGCATAAAGAGTCTGGCTTCGTAACTTCTGGACCTGAAATGCCCAACAGTGACAATTCATTAATGATGAATTAACATGAGATCAGTATTTAACTAAGACTTTTGTAGTTTGTGGTTAATTATACGTAAGTAATAGTATAATATTACATTATTTGTGTCCACACATACTCAGAGCTGGAAAGGGTGAGACTGCAGAGATGATCAACAAAGCACTATTTGTGCTTCTGTTTTCTGGTCACCCGAGTGTCCAGTCCTGTCCTCCATCTTGGGTCATGGATGGATTGGCCATGCTGTCTGGGAGAAGCCACCTTCCTGCTAGTGTAACAGAATGTTTAACCAGACATAGGGCTCCCCAGTGATGTTCTGCTCCTATAGCCAGGGCCCAGGTTTTCTGTGCCAAATACAGCCACCCTGGGGAAGGTTTGTGCTGGTCTACATCATCCTCCGTTCAGCATCTGCTTTTTTAGTTCTGTGTGAACTGCGACCCAGGACTGATGTAGGCGCAGGGAAGATCTCGTCAACTGAATCCATCAAAAAGACCCGCTCCTAACTGGTTTGTTAACTAGCTGAGATTGTTCGTTGAATGGCAAGTTTATGTATAATTTCTTCATTCAGAAATGTTAGTGTCTGCATAACATAAACAAGTTATTAATGTGTAAATAGCAAAAGGTCACCATACCAAAGAATTCATTTTCTCCAAAGGGCCTGAGTGACTGTAGCATTTGCTTCCCATAAATTTACTCCTGGTAACTTCATACTTGACTGACATCAATGCAAACAGAAATCTTCACCCCCCCCCCCCCCCACGTTTGTCATAGATGAGTGAAGGTTTTAAACGTCAAAGACGGCTCAGCTGAACTTGATGAATAGATGTCTTCCCCAGGCCTGACAACTTTGGTCAGCTGGCTGGAGTGAGATTTTCAATTTGAGACAAATCTGCACACACATGTCCATGCGTTTTCATTTACGTGACAGTTTTATTACCTTGTAAATATTCTGTAGGGATTGCAGACTACCGCAACGCTTTTGACGAAGCTAATTTTAGGTTTATGACGAAATAATATAGATTTTTTGTAAGATTTCTTGCATGAGAGTCTGAAAGCGTAAGTGTCACGTCAGATGCAACTCTGCTTTTGCATGTATTGCCATATTGAGAGGGTCTTTTCTGACATCTACTTTTATGATGATTTCAGGTTCAATAAACACAGATGAGATGAATAATATGACTTTCAGCAATATGATTTATGATGTTTTCTAAGACAAAATGTATGCCGCCTGTGAGACTAGACAGCCTGGGATTTGAAACCAAGACACTGGTGAACTTGCCTGCACATGCTAATATGTAACTTGATTCCCATGTGAATCTTGGAGGCCCGAAATGTGCTTATTCAGCCATGCCATGATGAATCATGGATATACAGCAGGGCCATAGGAGATCACGGGTAGTCAGCAAGGTCACAAGAAATCATGGGTATTGAGTATTGTACAGGAGAATGAGGGATTGTGGGTATTTTACAGGGCTGTGAAAAGCCATAAGTATTCAGCAGGGCCGGAAGGAATTGTCAGTACTTGCCTTGCACACCAAGAAAGCAGCCACCACTTCTTATCTCTCCATGCTGGAAGAATGTCCACAAAGACATTCAGCCGGCTATGAATCTGTCTACATAATGCTGTATATTGGACACCATTAAAAGAGATATGTCATGGGAAAACCTTAAACTCGGCTCATTCTGAAAAATCAAATGTAGTTCCGATTTTCTGCGCAAAACTTTGCAAGGGCAAAACTACAGGAGTAAAGCCAAGTACATGATTACTGTAAAGTACACAATAAAAGCTGAGTAATTATAATCAACCTGATTAAGTAATTAAGTATAAGTTCACCTACTATGACGCACATATCCAAAAATCAAACCTAAAAGCTGGTGTTCGTGCAGGTATATGTGACCTCGTCCACTGACACAGGTAGAGTGAGGCTGACACTTATCAGAGGGTGAGACAACTTTAGAACTGCAGTGATAAAAGCACTAGACTGTTCGTGTTTTTATTTAAACAGGCCAGTAAGGAGATGAATAATGGGGTGTAGAGACGCTGATGACGGCCTGGAGAGAAGCAGGAAAGAGCAATTGTAAGCAGTGGTGTTAAGAAAAATTTCTATGTTGCTAATTGCTAATAGCCCTGCTACCCAAACCACAATAACAGTTATGAGATGAATGGATGGATAATTGCCGATAATAATTTTAATTACACACCATTCTTCTGTTTTGTTGCTATTAACAATACTTTGTAAAACCTATATGGCGTTATATAAAAAGTACACTATAAAGCTGAGTGTTTGTGTGACATTTTCAATATTCATAGCCTGGCAGCAGTAGACACCAGCAAAGACCGTGCCTGCTGTTTGGCGAGCTTTGAGTAACCTGTGTGCCGCCCACAGAAAGGTGATAAACGCTGTGAGGCCTCAGCTATCAGCTATCCATTCTCAAAGCGGCTGGCAGGTAAGCATCCCCAGGAGCGGTGTGGATCTACTGAGACCTTCACAGGTATGTCTATGGCTCTGTTTCATGTAGGTATATTGGATATTTTTTGGCCAAAGATGGTTTTATACACCTATGAGGTGTAAGGTGAATTGATTTGTGCTCTCCTCCAAGCTTGCAACGTCTCCCAGTGAAGCTTACAGCTCACAGAGTGATAAGATGCCGATGCAACACATGCTAGTCTTGGGCGCTCGTCCCTGTTGGGTTAGCATGGAAGGGGAGAATCAAAAAGAGCAAGAGCACAGAAAATGAAGCACACAGTTAAATAAAGCAGGGTTGTCAACTGTCATCTGGCATAGCACTTTCAGACTCTCACACTCACACAAGAAAATGTATGGCAAATCTATATTATTCCATTATAAACTTAAAATTAGCAACATCAAAAGTGTTGGGGTACTTTGCAAACCCTACAGATTATTTACAAGGTAATAAAACTTCTACATACGTGTAAATGCGTGTGCATGTGCATGCAGACTTGTCTCGAATTGGAAAGCTCACACCAGCCAACTGACCAAAGTGAGATAGCGATAAATGTAGCAGTGAAAGTTATTAGCAATGTAAGGCTAAATGTAACACTAGGGTGCTAGAAACACTAAATGTACTAACGTGGCTAATAGTAACATAAGGCCAAGTGTAACACAAGGTTATTAACAATTTTATGGTTAAATGTAACACATGTTTTGTTGTAATCCAAGGGTAAATGTAAAGCAAAGGTATTAGCAATGCAAGGCTAAATCTAGCACAATTCTATTCATAATGTAAGACTGAATGTAACGTTAAGAAACATAACGCTAAATGTAACAACGTAGCTAATTGTAATGTAAGGTTGAAGGGTTGAACTGTGATGTTTGCTGTCTGTTCTCCTCAGGGACTATGAATGTGTCCAGTAGCCTGGAGCAGAATGCGCATCTGCTCGATAAAGTGAAAGCAGGCATCCACTGGGGGAATTTCATCACCACCACTGTCTTCAGCTATATGGTGGTAACCATAGTGCACAGGACACCTAGGTTGCAAAACAAGCTACATTACGTCCTGCTGTGCCAGCACTGCGCCTGCATATCTGGCTTCAATGCGACGGGAGCAGTGCTGCACACGATGCTGTCACTGCACATGGCCATGCCCCGTATCGTGTGCTGGCTGCTGTTTGGCCTGCAGGTGGCGCTAGCCCGCGGCCTGATGCTAACGCTCACCCTGATGGCTCTGAACATCTGCCTGTGCGTGTGCTGGCCACTGCGTTACCGAGAGATTGTCCACACCGTGAAGAACAAGGCCATAATGGGCGCCTGGCTGCTGGCACTGCTCAACCCAGTGGTGTTCACGGGCATGGCCTGCGCTGAGGCCCGGAAGGGATACCTCACTGAGCGGGATCCCGCCTGCCACACACCCATGGAGAGCTGGGCCTCACTGCTGAGTGCCGCAGTGCTGCTTGCACTGCTCGTTTTGCTCATCTTGCTCAGTTACATTCTCATTTATAAGGAGGGTCGCCAGGCGGGACACTTCTCTGGCGCCAGCTCCAGGGGCTGCCGCACCATCCTCATCCACGGCCTGCAGATCAGCCTGCACATCCTGCCCGGCATGCTTATCATCGCCAGACTCAGGCTGGGTCTGGCTGGCGCACTGGTTGTATTTGTGGTCTTTTCCTTGGCTCAGTCAGTCAGTCCCGTCGTCTACAGTCTGCGATGCCAGGAGATCAGGGCCCAGCTTCCGCGCTTCTTCCCATGCTGGACTCTGGGATGCAGCAAGAGCAGCAACATGGACACGAGCATGGATGACAATGGGGACAACAACATGGGAATCAACATGGGGAAAAATATAGGAATCAACATGGGCAACAGCATGGGAATCAACATGGGGAAAAGCATTGGGAACAATATGGAAATCTGAGGCTTTTCATCCCAAACAAACCTATGGAGCTACTGCAGAAAGTATTCTTGTTTTGAGTATTTGGTTTTATTCAATTTGATGGTCCACACCGAGGCTTTGCTGAGTGAACTCTGAAATGACAATTTTATATATACAGCTCTCTTTACCATTAGTAAATGCTTTGTTCTTATGTATCTACATTGTTCTTACTCTTCGCACCCCTAGTACCTTTATTGCCACACTATACTCACAGTACTCTTATGCTGCCGTACTGCATTATCCTTGTGTTTAGTAATGTTCACTTTATTACTGTATATATACTACTACATATATTACTTTATTACTAAATTGTCATTACATTATTACTCTTGTGATGATTCCATTATTACTGCAGTGTCCTTGTGAAGTTCCTTTATTATTATGCTGTGCTTATATTAGTACTCTTGTAATGCTTCTTTCAGTACTGCACTGTCCTAGTATAATTACTCTTGTTATGGTTCCTTTATTGTTGTAGTGTCTCTCTAGGGCTACTCTAATGCTGTTCTTACTTGATGCATGTGTTTTTCCTGCAATCCTTCCATGTTTCGCATTGAACTTCTCGTATAAGGTCAGTGGTAGCTTTCATGCTATGACTCAGTTATCTTATTTATGGAAAAAAGAATAATATTGCACAATAAATGGTGAAATGGCTTTGAGTCTGAAAAATCTGCCTGGTGACATCAGCAGGTCTCTACCCACAGAACCACAGGTACAGCTGGTAGACCACAGATCTGAAAATGAGATTATGGAGGATTATGCTGCAGTGAGCCTCTAGAGGGCGATGAAGCATAGGCCTGTGGGCCAATTCCCAGCAATGTGCGGTGCTTGCCTTTGCTGGCAGCCCTCCCACTTTCTCTCTTTGCGCTGCTTTCCTGTTTCTGCTTCACCCCCTTTCCTCTTGTGGGAGGGCTTTGTGACGCGGCAAGGCCCAGTGACAGACAGCCCAGCACAGCACAGCGCACTGCCCCAGCAGACAACCACAGGCCGGGGGGGAAACGGTAAGAAACACCCCTCCTCCTGTCAGACAGGCCGGGAACACGCAGCGCTTTTCCTGTTACACAACAGTCAGCCCTGGGTGCTGCACTCGGTGGGTAAATACCAAGAGAATGGGTGTGTTTTTGTGAGCATGTTTGTGCCCGTGTGCTTGTGTCTGACTGTAGCTTTATCTCTGGTTTCCGCGTGTTGGCGTGTCCTCAGTCCTATGCTACAGACACAGCCGAATTACATCTGTCGAGCCGGCCGAAGAAGGGCCCTTGGCCTCGAGAGACAGCAGTAGTCTGGCCAGGAGCAGTGCACATGATAACGGTAGCCTGACCATCATCATCGCGTGCGTGATAGCGTTAGCCTGGCCGCCAACATCAGTGTGCGTGATAGCATTAGACTGACAATCAGCATGTGCGTATGATAATATTAACCTGACTGACATCATCATCAGTGTGCATGATAAGATGGCCTGACCATCTTACCCTCATCATCGTGTTTGATGGCAATTGCCTGACCAATTCACCATCATCAGTGCGTGGTAGCATTAGCCTGACCGTCTCACTGTCATCGGTGTGCGTGACATTAGCCTCACCAGCTCACCGTCATCATTGTGGGTGAGAGTACAAACCTGACTCGCCCACCACCACCAGCATGAGGAATAGCGTTATTCCTGCTATCCCTGTTTTATCACCGTTTTCTGGTCTGACTCAGACTGAAGTACGCGCAGATCTGGCCTTGGCATCACATACGTGAACCTCTTGTTTGCTGTAAGAGCTGGAGCACAGAGCTGTCACCAGAGCTAGGCCATGCTCAAACAGGGGAAGTCACTTTTCTTCTTAATAAAATGATCCAGCAGCTTCCATTCTCAGTAGGATATGTGGCTCCCCTCCGTTTCCTTTGCGTCTGCGTAATATATAAAAACCTCACAAGGTGCGGTCAGGTTGACTCGCCCTATAAAGTCTTTGTTAGAGAGTATGTCAGTGCAAACAGGCAAACGGTGCATGATGGCATCCAATCTTACCCATTCGAGGAACTATCTGCCCCCTGCTGTATCTGAAAACGTGGACGAGGTTATAATCCTGATGGAAATTCTGCACCCAGTACAAAGGAAGCTGTTGATTCATTATTCAAATAGCCCATTGTCACAGGTCGCTGTCACGCAGGTGTGTGGTTTCAGTAAATAGGTTTCTAGCTTAAACTCGAACTAAAAATAAAGCAAACCAGTCCCTGTGCTTCTGATGTAGTATGTGATTTGAGTATTTATCTATCTATTCTAGAGCAGTGTTTCTCAACCTGGTCCTTGGAGACTCGCAAACAGTCCACATTTTTGCTCCCTGTATAGAGCTGGGAGGGTGTAAAAACGTGGACCGTCTGGGGGTTTCTAAGGACCAGGTCGGGAAACACTGTTTTAGAGTACAGTTAATGGATACCTGCAGCTGTTTCAAACTACAATGGAATGCTTTTCATCTGTCCTCCCCCTGCAGATGGCGCTAGTCTCCCAAAGCATGGCAGGCCTGATGGACAGCACACACAGCCAGTGTCTCCTCAGCTCTCTGAGCGAGCAGCGCACAAGAGGCTTGTTCTGTGACATCACCATCGTGGTGGAAGACGTGAAGTTCAAGGCGCACAGGAATGTGCTAGCAGCCTCCAGTGGGTATTTCCAGAATGCTTTCTCTTCCACAAAGGAGCTTGGGCCTGCCAGCCAAGTCTTTGAGTTGCTGGACCTTAAGTCTGAAGTGTTTGCCTCCATTCTCAACTTCATATACAGTTCCACAGTGGCTCCTCTCGACAATGAAGGCTTCCAGTCCTTGGTGGCAGCTGGTAAAAGGCTGGGCATCCCCTTCCTGGAGAAGTTGCGGGTGCAAGGGAGCTCCAGTTCCACTGGTCCCACTCGGGCAACCAGTCCCATGTGGACACAGCCACCCCTAGTTCCACATATGATGAAACAGGAGGTACTGGATTCTGGCAGTGGTCCAAGGATCACTAATGCCTTTTCCATCACAGAGGGGGGGGCCGGCAGTAACCCGATATCTTCCCTCCAAATTAAGAATGATGGAAAGAGGCAGCCTGGTCACAACACTGCCCGCTGCTTGAACGTGACCATTCCCCAAAGTGGGTCCCTGCAAATCCTGGTAGATCATTCGTACGCACTAAGCCCAGTCCGCCGGCTGGCCCCGCACAGCCAACTCAGTGGTGTGAAGGAAGGTCAAAAGGCCATGGAACTATCCTCTCCGCCGGCCGGCCAACGTTGCAGTGTGCCCATCTGTAGCCGCGACGTCACAGAAAAAGCAACGGGCATCTCGGTGCCAGCCTCATCATCGTCAGACTCCAACAGCCAGAGTAGTACTGCAGCTGTAACCCCTTCCTCCACGTCCTCTCCATCTTTCTCAGACTGCAAAGGCCAGAGCAACGCAGCAAATGAGCTTCCTCTGGTCAGCAAGAGAGTAAGCGTGAGCCCAGCGGCACAGTCTTCCAGCCCAAATAGCCAGCTTCACCTCCACGTAGCCAATGGAGACCCCGCTCCCCGCACGCACCCGCCGTTCTGCACAAGTAGGTTCAGGAGTCGCTTGTTCTGCAGGTTTTGCTATCGGAAATTCATACACTTAAAGCGGCTGCGCAGCCACGAGCAGGTGTGCCAGCAAGCCCTGAAGTCTTTAGCCAGGGACGGTCTCAGCAGCAGCACGACGCTGACCGTGGAAAAGGATGAGCTGCCTTCAGAGCCTTCTCGTCTCCCAAACCTTCTTGCGCCTTTGACAGATTTGAGAGCTCCCCGACCAGGACAACCACAGAGGAGAACGTTTCCTTGCAGCGTGTGTAAGCGCACATATGTGACCCTCTCCAGCCTGAAGAGGCATGAGAATGTGCACTCCTGGCGCAGGATGTACCCGTGTCACTACTGCAACAAAGTGTTCGCCCTGGCCGAGTACCGCAGCAAGCACGAGATCTGGCACACGGGGGAGCGGCGCTACCAGTGCATCTTCTGCTTGGAGACCTTCATGACCTACTACATCCTGAAGAACCATCAGAAAACCTTCCATGGGATTGACTCCCAGATGTTGCTGAACAGAAAGTCACAGAACAGCAGCTTCAGTTCCGGTGCATATCCCATCAAGCTCTACAGACTCCTGCCTATGACGTTCAGGAAGAGGCGTAACACGTACAGCCGGACCGTATTAGACATGGCTGAATGCCGTGATCAGATGTCACCCACCCACTCAAGCTCCGGCTTCTCTCCAGCTGGCTCGGAGGACAGGAGCTTGATCAACAGTGGCAGCGTCGGTGTCGGACGGCCGTTGTTCTCCATGCCGATGACTTTCATGGCCACTCCGAAGGTGGCAGCCCCAGTTCAACCATTTTTTCCCATAGTAGAAGGGATCTCGCAGACAGATCTCAAAACCACGGAGATCCAAAAGTCTCATGCTGACAACGAAGGCCCCTCACAGCCTTCTGGGAGGGCTTGCACAGCAATAGGAAGCAACAGTAGCAGTGCCGGTGGTAGGGATAGTTTACCAGACGTGTCAGAGGGAAACAGGTTAGGGCAACCTTCCACGCACAAAGGCAAGGCTGTGACCTACATCGCCAAACCCGCGTGCGCAGGTCCTGGGGTTGATAGCAAGGTTCCCCCACTCTGCCAGATCACAGTGAAAATCGGAAGTGAGGCAATTGTGCGTCGCAGAATAAAAGGTTCTACCTTGTTCCCCAGAAAGAAGAAGAGGGCCTGCAGAAGTCCTGTGGAGGAACGTCACAGAGATCCCAGAAGGCAGACAGGAGGTAGAATGAGTTCACGGCAGAGGACTAATGCAACATACATCACGGAAACAGAAACATACGATGACCTGACTTATCGCGACACACTGTGGCGCCCCTATTATTCCTACAAACCTAAAAAGAAGATGAACAGTATGAAGTCAGGAAAGAGGGCAAAAACCCAGCATGGAGGCCTCAAGAAACCAGAGGTGACTTCACACCCCTGGTCTGTAGAAGATCAAACAGAGAAGAACACCAGCATGAAGCACAGCTTATCGGCCTTGTGCGACCCAGCAGGGAGTACGGAATGTGTCCAGCAGACAACATTCAAATGTGAGAGTTGCAAAAGCCCTTTCTCTCTTTGCTGTACGCACCATGTCAGTAGGCCAGAGTGGAATTCAGTGTCTACTTCTCCATCCATACTGGAGTCGGCTAAATGAAGAGGTACTCTCACAGGTCCGTCCTGAGCTGAGAAATATGGCCCCACATCCAACAGGAAGACCTACCAGGAAAGGCCTCATGCTTTAGCATACAGAAGAAACAAAGTCTGGCTAAAGGATACCGATGTGTTTTCTAAGATGTTTTTATTTTTATATGCTTTTATTATCAAAGACAAAACAAGCAATTGGTTAACAGTTGTAGTTTTTTATTAATTCTTTTGCACAACGATGGGTCAATTTAATAATTGTTATTTAACAAAATCATTAATACCATTATGCCAGGTTTATATGGGTAAGATATAGTCAATAGTGTAATTGCATGTTTGATTCTGCCTAATTTGAAGAATGAAAGAAATACCAGATTTTTAGAGAAAACACAATTTCTTATGTTTACATTCCATAGCAAGTCAAAACCAAATTAAAAAAAAATAAGAAAATTAAAAGAACAGGGTAAAATATTATTACATAACACTTTGTTTTGTTTTAAATTTTTGATTATTTTAATCTATGGCAGGGCCGCCTACAGATGTACGTATTTATACCGGTAAATGTTCTAACGTTTATGTTGAAGACATTAAGTTTCCAAAACATGCAGAAAAGACCTACATAATATATAATGCCAATTCGAGAGCTACTAATATAATCCTGAAATTTGTTAAATTGATATTTGTTTTTCATCCCGAAAATAAAGTCCGTTTAACCTGATATTTAAACGCCATCTTGTGCTCATTTTATGTGAGTCGTCACTATGAAATATCATGAAATATAACAACTAGCCTACATTATCCAGCATTTGATTTTCATTATGGGGATGAGGGAACGGGAACGTCAAAACGGAGAGACTTTTTAAATAAACTCTTACAAAAGATACAAGCCTGAACAACAAAAACGCTAATAACAATGAGACACACAACGCAAATTGAACTAAAGAAAAACATCCGTACAAGAACCAGCGCATGATTGGATAGGTATTTTCGCATTATTGTTTACGCTACGTAATAATCATACGCAGACGTTTCCGGTCATGCGCACGTTTATATACGTCCACTGTGACATAATGCGCATGCGTAATATTTTCTCCGCCTATCGATCATTGTGGAGCACCAATGAAAGCAGGTTGCCGTGGTTGGAGCTGGTGAAGTGGGACTGGACCTAAACGTCCGGCACGATGGCGGATATGGACGAAGGCGACGAGCCGATTCTGGTTTCATCCCACAGTGGGGGATCAGGGTCGAAGCACGGTGGAGAGAAGATGTTCTCTTTGAAAAAGTGGAACGCCGTGGCCATGTGGAGCTGGGACGTGGAGTGCGACACATGCGCCATCTGTAGGGTGCAAGTTATGGGTATGTAGGATTCGGACGGCGGCTGCTCACATTGCTGTTTGCGGTAGCCATTATGCGCTTCGTTTAATGTGTCTTCAGTTCTGAAATGGCAAAGCCGGTTCCTTAAAACACAGTTAACTGTTATTTTTTTTAGACGCTTGTCTGCGTTGTCAAGCGGAGAACAAGCAGGAAGACTGTGTCGGTGAGTGTTTCCGCCTTGCGTTGATGTGCAGAAGCTGTAAATCGGGGGAGAATCATGTGTGATAAAAACGCAGTTTATTTCTCTCTTTCTTTTTGTCTTTTTAGTGGTATGGGGAGAGTGTAACCACTCCTTCCACAATTGCTGCATGTCTCTATGGGTAAAGCAGAACAACCGGTGCCCGCTGTGCCAGCAGGATTGGGTGGTCCAGAGGATTGGGAAATGACTGTCTCCGGGAGGCAGGCAGAACTATCCAGTACCTCTGCTCAAAGTTTATCTGCCCTGGAGAAGGGCCTCATGGACTGTGCTATTTATCTGCTGGATGATTCGATTTTCTTTCTGTTAAAATGTTAATTTGACCTTTTGGAGGATGCATGTTTTGATGTTAAATAAAAGTCTCGGGCAACTTGTCGGGCGTGATGTCCCTGCTGACTACTTGTACCAAGTGAATAATAGAAGCCATGAGCATGGTGCTTTGCAGTGAGAGTGCATACTGTAGGTTGCTCGTAGCACTGGGGGAGTGCAGACTCATTAGAGTCATAAACATCATACACCAGAAGATGGAAGGAGAGGGGTGCCATCTTCTTAAACCAACACTGCAAAAACTGACAGTGTTTCTTTATGTTTTTCTATGTGGCTGCTGTCTGAAGGATTCTGCAGTTGGGTCATTCCATGTCAAATCATCACATTTTCGGACATCATTGTCACGGATTTTAACAAAACTTGGCATGCTGATTTGGTCACATGGGTAACTCATGAAACTGAAATTTGGCGTGTCTTGGATCAAAATTGAGAGAGATTTAAGCAAACAAAGTTTTCACTTTTTTGGTGGGGGACTATGACTTTGACTGGCTATATTTATCTTAATATAAGATGCATAGAAATGGTCCTCATATTGTTTTAAAGCTATTGACATACTCTATAGATTGAATAAATAATATGCCATCCCCATATGAGTAATTACTATGTAATTACTCATTCAATCATCAATAACAAAAAACCTATATTTCAAAATTAATCATTTTTTTTTTTACTAAAGCCAGCTCTTAATATCATGACGATCTCCAGGTCTTTGGTTTTTGAGTTGTTGCTGAGCTATCATCACTTATGTGAAATGTGCATCCAAACCACAGCTCCTTACAATGCTGATAGCAGTAGCAGAATAGCAGTTAGTGATCAATGCATGGTACAGGGTTATTATTTTTCATTACAACTACAATTGCCAGAACTAGCTGTGGAAATATAATTAAATTTAAAACATTTTAAATTACTATTAAAAATGAATAAAAAGACAATATTGCCAAAGTAACTAAAAAAAGAGAATTAATGGTACAATCAGAATAGTTTATTTTCCTCTTTAGTTTACACTTCTGACTAGACACTGGCCTACAAAAAAGGACCTTCATTTGTCAAGAACAAAACTAAACCAACTAGATAGGCTTTTATGCTATTAGGGCAAGGAAAGCATTTCAACATTATAATAATGCATAAGTTACATGCAAGCAGTACTGTTTAAGGTGGGAATGTAAGAACATATACAATTGCTATACTCTCAATTTATAGTCTATCAGAACCTTTGATGCAGCTACTGTGTCTTTGCTTGAAATTGCGTATGTCCGCCCTGTTGCTGTCACGGGTTCGACTACTTAAGGCACATCCTGATGATCCATAACAAGTCTATCAGGATGGCATGGGAATGAATAGGATGGAGATGGTCCATGAGGATGTAAAAAGCTCAGTCTCAACTCTCCAGTGCTGGGCTTAGTTTCTTCAACACATCCTAGCAACCGATTATCATCATATGGAGCCACGACATAACCTTTGATGCTTGCAAAGTCGAGTGATTCCCTCAGTGTGCACTTACACTGGACCGATTTTCACACTTTACTCACCTGTGATGAATGCAGGACATTTATTAGCCATATTTACTAGCCACGTGAGCCTTTTCAGTAGTATTGCAAGTACATGTGTCTGCAATGACATTAATGAAGCTTCTTTTAAATTTCATTGTAGCATACTAGTAACGCTTTATAATGTTATTACTTGTAAACACCTGTGCTTGTTATACTATTTCATGCCATTAAAAAGGCCCATTAGTGATATGAAACCATATGACGTTATGTTCAAGTCAAGATATCTCAGCAACAACTCAAAAACCAAAGACCAAATCTGGAGATGTTCATGATATTATGAGCTGGCTTTAGCAAACAATTGATCAATTTTGAAATATAGGTTTTATTTGTTATTGAATTTTTAACGTTTTAATCAGTTATTACATAGTAATTATTCATATGGGGATGGCATATTATTTATTCAATCTATAGAGCTGCACAGTAGCTTTAAAACAATATATAAAATATAGCCAGTCAAAATCATAGCCTGAACCTGAACCTGAATCGTACCTGACAGTCATATAGCTGTATGAATGAGTAAACCTGTAAAACGTTAAGTAATGATATAGCTGAATAACATTGTTAGCTGATTAACATTAGTCAATTCCTTATGCCAGGGTGACTCAAATGGCAGACTCCTGTCCACATCTAATTCGAAACGCACTGTAATTTGGATCAGACTGTGCTACTCGCCCCACTCCCCCTTAGCAAAAGCTGCCACAGGGGAACCCTAGTCCTGCAGACCACAACTTTGTTTGGCTGATGAAACTGGCGCCTTGGGGAAAAATACAGTACCCCTGCCTTGTGTAGTGGAAACTGTAAGAGTTAATTAAGGATTCTTAACAGTAGGTGGCGGTAATAAAGTTTCAAGCAGCACACAAGATGAATCTGTTGCACATGGTCCATTTGCACGGGCCGTGCCTGTGCCAGCCCCAGGTCATTGTACAGACTAACAATAGGAGGTAAGAATACAAAGTGCAAAGAAAAGTATCCGGCATGAATGTTGTGTGTGAGGCTACGCTCAGGCTGTCCAGCCCTCAAGCATGGAAGGACAAAGATCAGCTAATTTCAGTGCCAGTTTGGATGAACGGAAATATTCCCACAGCAGTTGAGCGACCTCGCTGCCGCAATGCATAAATTCTTGGACTTTTTGTGGGGTCAGTGTCTCTAACAACACGCTGCAAAGATCAAACAGGAGTTAGTTGGCGTATGTGGATGAACACAGTGACGTTTGAGATCAGTTAATTTTTATGAATTTTTAAAGAATGCCATTTCCAGTCAGGATGTTAAACGACCGTGTGTCTGTCCAAGAAATTCACATACACACATTCAGATGTCTGTATATGTAATCTGGAGGAAGAGCTTCCTGACTACTTCCAGGTTCCATCCCTTAAGCCAATATCTTCTCTGGAAAGAAACAGTCTGTGAAACAACGTTCCAACCTACCTTCATTCCCTGTCAGGCCCTGGGCTGTAATGTTCTTACCAGCCAGAAACACAGACTGATTTGAAAAGTTCGGATCCTTTTGAAACATACTCATTTGCACCCACGGGTGCCTCCCTCCCTTCCACTGACCTACGCCATATAGAGCTTTCACCACACCTATACCTGACCAAGGTTGTAGTCCTATTGCAGACAAAATCATTTTATCTTATGGATGTTTTTTAAACGTTTATTATGAAACTGCACCCTTATTGGTGTCAGTCATATTTTAAATAATGAAATCTTTTTGATTTTTAAATAATATTAAAATCTTTCTTATGTCACATTCGTTTGCGATGTGACTAGCATGTGTCCCCACTGCGTTGTCAAACTCCCTCCAACACCACCGATGACAGATGAAATTTCAATTTTAGCAGACGTCCAGTCTTATAAGCAGTCTTTTGTTCTTTTGCTAGCAGAAGGTCCTCATTTTGAAAGTCAGTCAGGATGTCTTGCAGGGCACTGGGGGGGGGGGGGGCATAGAATGCTTCAATGAATGATTTTTATGTTAGGACTACCTAGGTTTGGCACTGTGTCCACATTGACTGAAGTTCTGCTCCCTGCTAACTTAGGTAACCTAAAGCCTCTTACAAAAGAGGCCTCTGATAAGTCCTTTTCCATGAATAGATCACACAAGATGCTTAGGAGAAAATCCATCTGAGGTATTTAGTACCTAAATGAGTAATTACTTGATGTGCAGCGAGTCTTGGTCTCCAGGTGAGTGTGTTGGAGCTGCTCATTCACACCGTGGGCTTGAAGCAAGTCAAACACCCTTCAAGCCACATTAGGGGTTGACCTGTACGGTGAGTAGAGACGCCATCATGTGTGACATGGGGGCACTAGACAACCTTGTGGCCAACACGGCCTACCTGAAGGCGCAGGGTGGAGACGACAGGGAGATGAGAAAGCGCCGGCGGAGTCTGTCGCTGCCCAAGCCCGATCAGTGCGTCACGGCTCGCAACTCCGTCGAGAAGGACTTTGAGTCTCTGTGCGAGAAGCAGCCGGTCGGGAAGAGGTTATTCCAGCAGTTTGTCACTGCCACCCCAGAGTACGTGTGTGCCACTGAATTCCTGGACGAACTGCACAACTGGGAGCTTGCAGAAGCGGATACCAAAGACAAAACCATGCAAAACATCATCAACAAGTTCTGCAAGGCTGAGTCCAGCAGCTTCTTATCCTACCTGACTGGTGAAGTGTCAGATAAGTGTAAAGCTGTGACAGAGAAGGACTTTGAGGAGGTGGTGGTGGGAAAGGTGAAGGAGGCCACCAGGACGTTCCTGAGGGGGAAGCCATTCCAGGACTACAAGGCTAGTCTGTTCTATGACAAGTTCCTTCAATGGAAGGAGTTTGAAAGACAGCCTATTACTGAAAAGTACTTCTATGAATTCAGGACCCTGGGCAAGGGGGGGTTTGGAGAGGTGAGTGGAGCCAGAAATCTTGCACACATCTGATAAAACTCTAATACTTCTGATAAATGTCTAGCCTTTTCCAATTTTGCTCTTCATAATACTGAGATACCCGTTAATTTTACTGAAATAATCTTAAATTTTCAAGTAGAGTAATTGTCATTTTATACCTAGATTTTGAAGCAGTTACTAATTTTTACTGTGTTGTGTATGTGGCTTTTGAATCAAACTTGTGAAAGAGGACTGTTAAATTAAGGCTTCTATTATGTGTATCCAGGTGTGTGCTGTGCAGGTGAAAATCACCGGTCAGATGTATGCTTGCAAAAAGCTGGATAAGAAGCGCTTGAAAAAGAAACACGGAGAGAAAATGGCCTTGTTAGAGAAGAAGATTCTGGAGAAACTGAACAGTCTTTTCATCGTCAACCTGGCTTACGCCTATGAAACCAAGACGCACCTGTGCCTGGTCATGAGCCTGATGAACGGCGGTGACCTCAAGTACCACATCTACAATATGGGAGAAAAGGGAATCAAAATGGACCGAATCATTTACTACACGGCGCAAATCACCACTGGTATCTTGCACCTGCACGCCATGAACATTGTGTATCGTGACATGAAGCCAGAGAACGTACTGTTGGACAGCAAAGGCCAGTGCCGGCTCTCCGACCTGGGGCTGGCCGTGGAGGTGCCTGCAGGAAAGACCATCACTCAGAAGGTGAACCATGGGATTGGGCATGGGGGGGGGCACAGGCGCCTATTTTATCTTTGTCAGTGGGGGCTCCAAATGGGCATTGGTGGCTTGATAGTTAGGGAAGCGCACTCGTAATTGAAAGAGGGCAGGTTCAAATCCCTGACCAGCAAGGTACCGCCCCCAAGCACTGCCCCCCGGGTTCTGAATTAGCCACCCACTGCTATGTCACATATAGGTTAAATACAGTGGACACATTTTGCTGTGGTGTGTCAGCAGTGATCACTAAATTCTAAAAATACACACCAGACCTATATATTTTAACTTGTACAAATTTAACCACTAGCAACCGGAAATAAAGAGAGGACAGAAGTCCACAGATCAGAGACTTGATTGGCATTACACTCTACACTATACAAGAAAAGGCACATTATCACATAAACGGAACAAAACCGAATAATGCAGAACTCTTGCAATATTTAGGACACTTATTTATGACAATGCTGGGTGAGGCACCACTGGTGTTGTTTTCGCTCGAGGTCTTTGGGTTTATAATGACAAATTTGTCCATTTATCATTTAAGGGTAGGTCTACTGGGCTAACCAGTCTGATATTCAACACTTGAAGAAAGCTAGCACAATTAGCGTACCCTCTGAAGTATGCCGATTGATGTCCTAGGGCAGCTGGCCAATCACATTAAAGCTTTTACAGCATAGACATTTGATCCTTCCTGTGGGCACTCGGCCTTCTCTGTGGGTGATCCAGCCATTCAGCACTCATGGGATCAGCAGGGGGGCGAACGTTACGGAAGTAGTGTCAGTGATGACAACAAAAAGAGGAAGGATGATGCCTGTGTTTCCCCATAGAACCATTCCCCACCTTATAGCTGTGGAAAATTCCATCACTGTTTCTCTGTGTCGAGGTTGATGGTTCTAGGCGCTGGAGATCCCCAGTGTACACACCATGGAGAGATCACCACAGCCAGAGTGGGGTTATATTATTTCTGGGTGACTCTTTGGTTTCCCTGAGCAGGATGGCGGAGTTTGGCGGCCTATATGACTGAAGTCTCAGACAGCTGACTTCAGGTAGCTTACTGTGTGATCTCATCTTTTCTGTCTTTCAGTCATAGAAGGTGCTTTACGTAATTGAAATGATTCCAGTAAGGTGCTAAAGCCTCTCCAATTATAGGTTGTTCTTACTTAGCTAGCTGAAACTCCTTCTGGTTGACCACACACATACTGATATTTTTTTTGTGCTCAGTGGAAATTGCCGGACAAATGGAGTCCCCTAAACCGGCACAATATTGTGTCTTAATCTCCACGGCCCATATGTATGCAAAGCACAGCCGGGAAGAGCTCAGTAACCACACTGCTTCATGGAAAGGTGTTAGTGTTGCATTTTCATTTGGGGAGCAAGGAGAAGTAGGGAAGTAAAATTACTGCTGAAAAGGTGAAAGTTGTGGCTTTAAATGGCACTGCTCTTCCCAACACGCGTGTTCAAGGACAGCATGTTATCTAACCGGAAAGTACGCGGAATGCTTTCTCAGGAGTAGCTGTCTACGTTTTGCCGGTAAATAGGAAGCGTATCTTTGGCTGCACCGCGATTTGTGCTGTAAGTAGAAACACGTCACAGGGGATGCCAAGAGCTGGCTTTCCGATCTCAAATCCTCTTACTTAAGGAGCCTTATAGTAATCTAGATCTAATCAGACAGCCCTCATTAGGCGCGACAATGTGTGTGTGTGTGTGTGTGTGTGTGTGTGTGTGCTTGCGTCTTCTGTTTATATGTAAGTACACGTGTCTCTCGGTGTGGTACATGACAAGGAGACAAATGTCTGTTACATCAGTCATATCACGGCTATTAACTGGGGAGAGAGATTGTGACCCGAGCATTTGGGGCATGACGTTGATTTTATGTAGCCTTAATGACTTCATCATCGAAATTAATTAAGTTTACTGTTATGGTCGACTATTAGCAGTGAATCTAGTGGTTTCTCAGTCTTCCGACTCCTAGGCTTAAGCGTAAGTCCGGGGTAACAGCTATAGCTAAGTGCTACTGCAGTTGCACAGCTGTGGGTGGGTGTGGTCTGATTCAAGCGGCAGTGTTGTGAATTAGAATTCTTTTTCAAATCAGAAAGTCTCTTTTGTCGCTGCTAGGCAGCCACATGACACCTGACTTTAAAGGTAAGATTAAAATTAAGCTGATTCACTGACTGAAGTAAGGGTTCAATCAGGAGCACTACAAAGCCCCGCGGTTACATAAAATAAATACGATAACACGCGGCTGAACCTGAAATGGAGCCCATAACAGATTGTCTCTTCTACAGTGACATCACCCTCACTACAGTCCAAGAATAGCAGTGCAGAAGATACATTTATTTAGTCCAAAGCGGTTGATCAAACAAAGTTGCTTTCAAAGGATAATTTTATTTGGGTTTATGGATTTCACTTTTGTCTGTCATTCACCACCTTCCTAAAGTTCATTGCAGGTACTCCTGTACCTGGGCATTCATTGGAAGCTCGGCCTAGCCACACTTATGCCTAGTTCACTTCTGGACAGCATATATGTTTGTAATGTTCTTATTTTCCTCACATGGATAAAAGCGTCTGCTAAGTATGTTCCTATGTAACGAAATGTTAATGTGGCGCCCCATTCTGTCTGCTGTGTGTAGGCTGGCACTGGTGCTTACATGGCCCCAGAGATCCTGAAGGAGATTCCGTACCGTACTTCAGTGGACTGGTGGGCGCTGGGCTGTAGTATTTATGAGATGGTGGCAGCCTACACTCCCTTTAGGGGGCCCGAGACCAAGAAAACGTCCAAGGATGACATCCAAAGGCGCATCTGTGAAGATCAGGTCAAGTTTGAGCACAAGGGCTTTGATGATGTCACCAAAGACATCATAAGCCTGTTCCTGAAGAAGAACATTGATGAGCGCCTCGGCTGCAAGTGAGTTGCCAGTTTTCTAATTTGCATCCAGGGCATGTGGATTATTTTGTATAAATATATATATTCACTGAGTACTTTATTATGATCACCTGTTTATTCATACAATCAATCAGCTAATCATGTGGCAGTAAGGCAATACATAAAATTATGCAGTTGCAAGTCAGGAACTTCAGGTGAAGGTCATATCAAGCACCAGAATGAGGGGAAAATGTGATCTCAGTGACCAAGATATGCCTGTTGGTGCCAAAAGGGCTGGTTTGAATGTTTCTTTAACTGTGGTCTCTTAGGATTTTACACACACACAATAGTCTCTACAGTTTACCCCAGTGACCAGCAGCTCTGCAGACGGAAATGCCTTATTGATGAAACAGGTCAGAGGAGAACAGTCAGACTGGTTCAAGCTGACAGGAAGGCAACGTGAGCTCAAATAACCACCTGGAACAAATGTGGCGAGCAGAGAAATATCTCAGAGCGTACATGTCGAACTTTGAGGCAAATGGGCTACAACAACAGAAAACCATGTTGAGATCCAATCCAAAGGCAAAAACAGAAAGCTGAGGTGACAGTAGGTACAGGCATTTGAAGCCTGAAAAAAAATATAGCCTGGTCTGATGAATCTCAATCTCTGCTGAGACACACAGATGCTTGGGTCAGAAATTGGTGTCAATAGCATGAATCCATGCACCCTACCTGCCTTGTGGCAATAATCCAGGTGGTGCAGATGTAATGGTTTGGGGAATCGTTTTTTGACACACTTCAGGTCCATTAATACCTCTCAGTCATTGTTGGAAAGCCACTGTCACACTGCGTACGGAAGGCGAGCGCAAAAGCAGGTGAGCAGAGTCAAGGAGTCCAAGAAACGAGGCTTTAATACGCACAGGCGGGTAAACTGGACAGGATCAAGCACTTCAAGGGACAACATCAATGACAGGTCTGTTAGAGTGGGGAAAGACACAGACTGATATACACATGGCAAGCTGAACTCAACGAGCAACAGGTGGAAACAATCGGGCATAAACACAAGGTAACGAGGTGGGCGTGACACACAGGAGGATCGGACGGAGCTGGGCGTGACAGCCACAACCTGAGTATTGTTGCATCCCTTTGTGTGTGCAATTTACTCATCTTCTAACAACTATTTACAGCACATAAACAGTAAAGGCATAATTAATGCAGTGGTGTAACCTTAATTAATGTATTAATTAACCAGTAACTAAGTGTTAGTTATGTACTGATCCCATGTTCATTCATCATTAATCAATCATAACAGCTCATGTATTTCATGCAGTTTCTATATTTGTTCATGATTTGTACTTGAGTAGTAACTCATTCACTAAGTTACTTGTGCCCTTCATGTACAGTGTTTCCCAAAGGTCTTCCCAAACTGGTTTCACGAACATGACAATGAGTTCAGTGTTCTTCAGTGACCTTCCTAGTCATCAGATCTGGATCCAATAGAACACTTTGGTAGTTTAGTATAGTGTTCTTAATGAAGTGTTCAGTGGGTATATATGCTTGAGTGTCATTCATGGTCTTGATAGGGTTTGTCCGTTTCCTTCAGGGGTGACGATCCACGGAAGCATGCATTTTTCAAGTCCATCAACTTCCCTCGCCTGGAAGCAGGCCTGATCGACCCCCCTTGGGTGCCAAAGCCCAATGTGGTGTACGCCAAGGACACCAGCGACATTATCGACTTCTCAGAGATCAAGGGGATTGAATTCGATGCCAAGGATGAAAAATTCTTCAAGGAGTTCAGCACAGGAGCTGTGGCCTTTGCCTGGCAGAATGAAATGATAGAAACTGGACTCTTCGATGAGCTGAATGACCCGAATCGAAACGAGTCTGGAGTTGGACTTGATGACGAGAGAAGATCAGGCACCTGTACACTTCTATGAAACCTCCAGCAGTCAGATCTGTAACCAACTGCGTAGGAGAGAGTTTGATATTGGAGGTGACAGAACTTAATAATTTAAATACAAGAATTTATTTACTGAGTGAATGACTCCAAATTAACTACTGGGGGGTACATCCCCCCACCCTCTATAATAACACCATTACTTGCATTTTGTTTCTAATTATCATGCAAATACCATTTAATAACTTGGTTTTAGATGAAAGCAGCACAAGAGGGCCTGTGCATATTTCCGCTGTGGCTGTTGTAGGACATGAAGGGGTTAACGGTCGGAGGATCATAAACAAGAACCAGTTGTGCAGGTGGACAGACTCTTATCATGTCGAAGCAATGTCCTAACAGAAGGTCAAACAGATACTTGGGCTCTTTTGGAAGCGAAGGAGCGAGAGATTTAGTGGATGAAGACAACAAGACCGCAAATCGCATGTGGCCAATGAACAGGACCGTAACATTCTGTACCGCATAATCTGTTTACCTCAGTGAGGTTGTCAATGTGAACTCGTGACTAACTGGCCAGCAAAAACAGAAGTAAATAAAAACTGACGGCAAGAAATGAATCAAATAAGACCAGCAAACGCTGCAAACTCAGTTTTAAAAAGACTGATGCATAAGTAGTGTAAACCTACTGATTGGTTGTGAAGTTTAGAAGAATTTTGGCAGACAACTGATACAAAAGTAACACAAAGAAAGCAATTTATTTTTATAAAAGTGCTTGATGAATTGTATGTTAATCCTGTATACAATGGAATTATGTTTAACATAAACCAAGCAACTGTGCATAACCTGCTCCAAATGAGCACCAGTAGTTTGAATATTTTCTGCAGATGTGAAACACAGTTCTGGGAGAAGATTTTTTGCATTTAGATGGTTTATCACTTTAGGAACATGCCAAGGATTCTGCGGGTGTAGGTCTGCAAGCAGTAAAACCAAAAGACAGAACCTTGATTAGTACAACGCTCAGCAGGGCATTTGGCGCCAAGCGATCCCACAATAATGGCCCCTTTGTGTGAGTGGCTGCGCTTTCATCAATTCACATGAAAGTGTGATTTCATTTGGGTGTTTGGGTTCCGTCTACCTTGAGAAGTGAAGAAGGGTTAAAGATATTAAAGGTGTACTGCGACTAAAACGAATGGAGAAAAGTCTCAGATATTCCTCCTGAATGTGCTCCAAACAAGGTAATTTGAAACAATAAAAAGTTTTAAAAATCACACTTGATCAAATATTCTTGTGCGTCTCTGTTTAATACAGCCATCATTGAGTTAACACTGTTGGTGAAGAATTTGAAATTTTTGATTTCTGGCAGCATTTTACCTCCCTGATTTTTGTTTGACAAACTTGAAACAGAATTTCCCAGTGAGGTGGGGGACAAAAAAGCAGTTGTGTGGGGGGGATATTCTTTTTGCATGAGTTCCTTTCAGACGTCATAGCAGAGTCACATGGCGCTTCTGTACTATAAAACTGTCATGGCGAGTGTGGTGCCCTCGCGTAGCTGAAGGACAAGCGAGCGGCTTAAACATTTGGACGAATGCCATGTGCACGCGCATACAGTGTTCAAAATCACATTTATTTTTAGCTGTCTATATTTCATCTGCATGAAACACAGGTCCTGCACAGCTTACAAAAATCACTCATCTCAATACATAATTCATTTTAATTAAAACTTTTACCTGACTGAAAACATATTTATTCTTTGATATTTTGTTTCAAATAATTACTTGACTAAAACAGTGCTACATAACTCATTAAATATGTACATAGAGAAAAGCAAATAACCCAAACAGCAAAGAGAAGTGGGGAAAACAAGCCCACCTATTTACAGATTTCTAGTACGGCACCCGACCACAGTTTAATGGCCTTGTTTTATATTACTTTTGGGATTGACAGAAGGGTTACAGGACAGTAAGAGGCACAGAGAGGGGCTACAGGGCACTGAGAGGTACCGAGAGGGGCTACAGGGCACTGATAGGTACAGAGAAGGGTTACAGGGCATTGGAACGTACAAAGAGGGGTTACAGGGCACTGAGAGGTACAGAGGGGAGTTACAGGCAGTGGGAGGTAATGAGGCATTTATATTCTTCTCTTGATCTTATATTTCGGTTGGGGCTGAGTGAGTCACAAGAAGTGGAAACACGCTGCTCAAATGAAACACCCCCCTGCCAACAACAAGCCCACCCCAACCCCTCAGCGCAGACTGGGTCCCCAGTCCAGGCTGACAGAAAAGGCAAGACTTGGCTGAGGGCCACTGCGCCATCTTGATGGCAGCGCTCCGGAAACGACAGCTCTCATTCAGTCACTGTCAATTTAAACATCACGCGGCCCTGGAACTTGTCACGCTCATCGTCGTTACGTAGGTCGGTGCCTTCGATCTTACACTCGACAGTCAGCTCCGTATTGTAGTTCTCCTTAGTCAACAGCAACTTTACTGCGACCAGGGGCTGGACGTAGGTCTCCTAGGCATAACAGAGACAACAGTCAGTTTTCATCTTCGTCTTTAGATATTTTGTCCCCGATAAGATTGAAGGGGAGAAGCTGACACTCACTTGGGCCTTCTTTCCATAGTATGGGAAGAACATCCTGTCAAACTTTCCCTCGATAGGGTAGTACTGCATCTGGAGAGAGCTCTCTGTCTGTGGAAAGAAGGAAAACGGAGGATTAAAAATATAATAATAAAAGTCATGCAAAAACTTCGTACATCAGGAACTGATCATGGGAGTTTTACCTATACAAAAATGTTCTGAGGGTAGAATGAAAAATAATTGGTTTAGAGAGATAACCAATCAGACTGTAGAGGGGGCGGGTCCAAACAACTAGAGGAGGCAGGACCAACTAATCATATGTCTTGGTCCTGCCTCCTCAGGTTGCTTGGACCCACCCACTTTACAACCTGTTGGTTTCCTCTCTGTACATTTTCGTTCTGCCCTCTGAGCTCAGGAACTAAGGGAGGAACAGTGATTTAATCTATTTAATCTTCTGAGAGCTGCCCGTGGAGCCTACCTAAGCGAACACATTTTGGGGAATAAGACAAGACACTACGGCTGTCGTTCAGTTGACGTGTACTAACTGGATGAGGATTTCATAAGCTGCTACCAACAGAAACATTTTGTGTCCCACTGACAATTCCAGAAAAACCAGACAATCTGTGTCGGCATTCACCTAAGTGAAAATTCCTCCACAACCACCTTATAATCTATCAGTGACATCTAAAAACATCCCATTTGCTGATGCAGGCCTGTCACCAAAGTGATCTCTTATACATCCACTGCATTTCCTGATTGTGGCATCATGTCTTTGTTACCGTTTTTTTTTCCCCCAAGTTTTGCAGAGCTGGTTTTTCAGCTGTAATAGGGACACCAGTTGAAGACCGTATATAAACCTGTCCCACAGACAACTGGCTGAAAACGTACCATTCTCGCATGTCTAACTGAACCATTAACTATCATTTCACTAATGTGTGTTGCAGGCTACAATTGCGCTACAGCATTATTTTCAGTGTCCTTTTCTCTTAATGTTATAAAATGAGCACATCATGTAACCGACACTCTGAAGATGCACAAAAGAAGTACAGGTCTCCTGTGATCCTATAAATATGGGTGTTGGTCTAGATGTTGTGTATATCTAGACTGTGCCAGTAGGGGGCAGACTGTGAAGCATACACAATGGGGCTGTCAAATAACTCTGTGATAAAACACAGAACAGACACCCTGCATTGTCTGACTACTGGAGTCCCCTGCCCCTCTAACAAAAGCGTAGTCTCAGTCTGAACAAGCGACTTAATGTGGAAGCGCAGTGAAAGCAGCCAATCGGGGGTTAGTCTCAGTGGCTTGGGGGGAGGCGGCCGGATAAAAACTGTTTGTATACCTTCATGTCAAACAGTAGGGTCATGAGGACAAGGTCATAGGTCAACCGCACCCACAAGGTGACGGGAGCCAAAGGGCAAAAAAAAAAAAAAAAGGAGCTGAAACGGGAGCAGGGATTCAAAAGTTTTTTTCCGGCAAAATGTTACAAGATGTGTAACAAAATTTGGCATCTCCAAATTCCCCATCTTGCGTATGTGTGTGTCACAATGGACTGGCATTATGTTTAAGGTGTACCCCAGCCTACTTTGTCTGGTATAGGCTCAAGGTGTCCTGTGACCATCTAGGATAAAAGGTCGGAAAATGAAAAGATATGTCAATATTAGCATTGTTATTATTCCATTTACTCTGAAGTCAATTTGAGTGAATTTATCAATGGAAAAACTGATGGTGAGGTGGTCTTTTACTGGACTAGAACAGTGTTTCCCGACTCGATCCTTGGGGACTCCCAGACAGTCCACATTTTTGCTCCCTCCCAGCTACTTGCTGGGAGCTGGTAGGGAGCAAAAATCATTGACTGTCTAGGGGTCCCCGAGGACTGGGTTGGGAAAAAAATAGACTCAAAGACCTAGACAAAGCTCCACCCTCTGAAACGAAAAGATATGAAGGTATACACCATGACCTGTATGGACGCTATGCAAAAGCATTAAAAACACAAGCCATCCTACAGCTGTAAGAGTGAGGGATAGACTGAGTGACTGAATCATATTTAGCATTAGGACCTGGGGGACGCCTCGGACTGTTCCTCTTACCCAGTAGTTCACTAATTTCTCAGCTGGCAGCATGGAGAGAGACGAAATAAAAACAGAGACATGAACATTGATAACACTGGGACAGACAGAAAACATGCTGCAGCATAAAGCACCCTGATTGTAGAGCTAAACATCACCCAGAGCTGTTGCAGTCTTACTTAGAAAGCCGTCATTCCATTATGGGACACAACGTAACGGCTGAGTTTATGCAATACGTACACACTCCATTCATCTGACAGAGGCTACCCTCATTCAATTACACGGGACCTGAATGACTGCCAAGGCAGCGAGGATCGCGGTTACCTTGGCTGTACAGTTGATGTGAGGATCTCCTTGGGGCTTCAGCCCAATGACCTGGAGGAAGAGAGTATGACACACACGGATAGAGCGGATTTAAACTGGGGCTGGTACGGAGGACCAGGTGTGTGGTAACATGAGAATGTCTAGCAGAAAGAGGCGGCAGCCACGACTCACCCTGTTCATCTTGACCAGCACGCAGGGCTCGCCTTGAGGGTAGCCGAAGTTGGGATCCAGCAGGCCGGAACACGGCCCCAGGAGGCTCCGGCTGAACTGACAGGCCTTTTTCTGGGGGTGGGCGTCCTGCTCGAAGAACTGGCCGGCCACACACTGCTCGTTCTTCTGCTCCATGTCATCATACTCTGGCAGGGAGACACGCGCACACACACACACACACACACTCTTATTTTCCCAGAAGTAGGCTTTGCTGCACACACAGAGTCTCACACACTCACATCGTTTCCCAAACATTCACACGCTTTCACACGGCAGTGAAACTTACCCCTCCGGTGTTTGATGTTCTCATGGACAGGCCAGTCACACACACACAGTTATTTCTTCATCTACTGAGGGCCGTCTCTGTTTACATGCCACTCTTGGTGTTTGTGAGCGAAGGTAAGGCAAGCTGACAGTTTACCACTTACGGTGTAGGAACAACTCCAGCTGCTCCACATACGGACTGTAGTTCAAGGGCTCAGATCTGTTGAACAGAATATCCATGGTCTTCGGTCTGATCACAAGGCCTGAAGAAAACGACACATGTGGCGACAGAGAGCTTTACCTCTTAAAGACAGTTACGCAATGGTGGGAAAACGGGCAAGGAGGAAGTACTCAGGAAATGGGGTGTGTTTCTGGGAAACAAAGAACCACCATAAAGTTTTCCCCCAGATTATTCTGATTGCTGGTCTCCCTGTATTATTTTCATGCTATTCAGTCAAGTAAAGCAAATACTGTTCAAAGCGACCTCACAATGAATCAGTGTCACACTGTCTCTCAATTCACTAGAGCCATGAGGACTATGAATGTGCCTCTCGGAGGAGTCAGAGCTGAAGGTGAATGAGAGTGCAGTGTCAGGTGATAGTGGTGTGATCTAGCCCTTCCTGAATTCACTCCCCCGTTTTTTAAGCCACATGCTAATGACCATATAACTAATATAACCATAAGCCCCGCCCACAAATGAAATATGGCCAATAGCAGGACTCGGCCACACAACAGGCCCTGCTCCCATCTTAACAAATATGAAAATTAACCACTTACAGCTATAGCTATATTTAAAAGATATATTACCAAGAAGACAGATTTAAGTTCCAGCTTTACACAACAGTCACAGCTGGTGAAAGGAAAGATATTTGAAAGGGGTCTGACTGGAAAACATTCAGACAGAGACAGGCCTGGACTTGCCATCTGGCATACCAGGCATTTCCCCGGTGGGATGATGAGGTTGTGGGCCAACACAATTTGTTGTGGGGGACTCCCACCCTTCCAATCAGCATGTATGCGTGGTGAGTCTGTATGGACAAAAATCCAGGACTCACTTTAAATCCAGTCCAACCCTGGTCAGAACCGGGCTGCATCCCAAGCAGAGGACAGCACAGACTCAAACAGCTCCTACTCCACTCGGCCCTGAACCGGACTCCCTGGCCTAGAAATCACCTGGATTGGCCACTCGGTCCCGGTACCGTGGAGTGTAGTCATCCAGCGTCTGCAGCATGACCCACATGGTGAGTGTGAACATCCCAGCCAGAAAGCCGTAGAACACCAGGTAGAAGAGGATGATGAGAGCTGGAGATGCAGAGAGTAGGGGAGGCTTTAGGGCAAAGCACCAGGCAAGGACTGCTCTCGCAGAACACAGAGGCCTCTGGTTTAATTTTCCCATGATATACATTCTAGTGGACTACCCAGAATTCCCTGCAATGGACAGATTTGACTCTTTACATGCATATTGCACAGTCACAGGAAGGATTTAACATGGCTTCAGTGTGTGAAAATATTAATGTCACTACAAAAGTATGCGATCAAATACCTACACTGGAATAAATCTTCTTTCAACCATATTGTGCTGAGCACACAACCAAATATACACTCAGGAAACTCAAGAAACATAATATATCCTTCTATTCCTACAGTAGGATGACATTTCCTGGACAGAGTAAAAAAATCCCACTATAAATATGGAGGTATTCCAAAAGAAAGACCTCTAGTGATTTCCTGAAACCGGAGTATCCTCATTAAAGCCGAAACCAAACCGCTGCTTCAAAGAATGAACTGATTGGACCTGCAGCAGGAAAGCAAAATGAAGGTATCGACAGAGCTCCGTCCACATGCGAAAGGATGGCAATATGCCTCAGCAGAGAGCGGTACATAGGAATGCCGGTCACCGCCGAGCCCATGAAAACCGGCACCGTGCCCACGGAACCACGAATGCCGGCGCAGAAAGAGTCCGCATTTAGTGTACAGTAACATGAGAATAAGTCGCCCCCTTCACGCGTCACACTCGATATGTCTATTGAGAAGACATTCAACGCGGAGCCAAAAATAGAGTGTTTTTCTGCGCGACTGGCATCTTGCGAAAGATCCCCTTCAAGACGACCCTGGGAAGCTGCCATGTCGTAATCAAAAGAAGAGGAAGACTACTCAGAACCCGGGGGTCAAATTGAAGAGTATGGAAAGAATACGGCATTCACAATAAATGGGAGCTGCGCACGAAAGACATTTATGTCATCAATCAGACTGTTATCGCCTAATAATAAAGGTACCCTACTGTACGTGGCTGACTGTTATTTAATATGAATACATACCTGTTCCGCGGCAGCGACACGACTTAACGGATTAGTTTAATCGTAAATCGGTTTAAACCTATAATACCTGGAGTCTGTTCCTAATATCGACAACACTTGAAATCTACGGTGTCACGTGTTGTCTTGGCCTGGGCAGTTTTACTTGTAAGCGGAGTTCATGATCGCAGTTGGAGGGGCGGTAATATAAGCAGTTTTCTGTGCAGGATAACATTGAATGGGAGGTATAATGGTGATCATCTAGATACATTTTTAACAAGCACTAGTCAAAGGAGCCGGGCACGGGAGGTAAGGCGAGGTACCAAAACTACTGTGCATCATTAAAACAAAAACATAATTAAGACCCCTGCTATGTTCGTAAATACAAATTCTTTTAAACGCTAAAAGTATGAATGAAAAAAAAGATCTTGCGCGCACATCATTTCAGTCAGATGCCAATCTACACTTCAGTCGCCCCTAACGGAGCTCCTTACCCCAGCCACTGGCTGTCCGACCCATAAATTCCCCGCTTCTCCGGTCGTAAATAAAATCCTTCCAGCTGGTCTGGTGCTGTTTCGCCTCCTCATCTTTTCCTCTATGGTTCGCCATGGCTGAACTGTAGATTTTCTTAAGCAGAAACGAGCTGGAGCTGGTGTGCGTAAATGAACGGTGCTAAAGTGACCGTACGCCCGGGGGTCTGTGCCGATGACTGACGCTCTCCAGAAGGTCCGTCCCCTGACAGACCGTAAGCGCAGATCCGCACCAACCGCGTTGGAGCGGCGAGGCAGCCGGGATGCCGGTGCGCATGCGCGATTCTTCGCTCTCCGGATTCCAAGATATTCTTGGGATCCCTTAACATGATACAGTATTTTGTAACGTAGTGGATGACGGTAGGGTAAACAGCTGGCCACTGAACCAAATGCTTGCTTAAGTGAAGTCAGCAGTTGAACGCGCCAAACATAATAAAAACCGTAACTCTACCTGTATTAGCTTTTTGAAGTCTTTTCCACAACACATACTACAAAAAGGAAAAGTGGTCTCACGGTGTATCAAAAAGTAATTAATTGTAAAATGATGTGTTAATGTGAGCCATTTAAATCTTAAACAGCATGAATATACTGCCCTAGCAGCAAATGATGCAACTACTTAGCTGACTACGATCAAGGGCTGAGCCTGGGGATGATTCCACCCCTCTCACCCTGAATGGGCTGGAAAACAGGAGAGAAGACAGGCCGACCCCAGATGCGACCAGAGCTTTCCTTCTTTCTGGTTAGTGTTGTAATAGCACAGTTGGAATAGAGAATTGGGGCAGTCAGCTGCAGTGACCCCACTGGGAAAATCTGTGCTGGGGTTACATGCAGTGTAACACCTGCCATAGGCTGCCGACATTGAGATCCCACCTATGGCATATCTGCTTTTAATTAGACCCTCAAACATTCCGCATGGTAAGCAAATTACTGCCAAAGGGCCTGATGGAAAACCCTGGCAGAGTGCAGGTCACCTGACGGCCCTGCCTGACGACTCGTACACTACGACACAACTATGTAAACGCATCGCTTTTGCAGATATGAAACCCATGTTCTCACACACCACTGTGGGGCACAGACAAGGGGTCACTCAACAATCCTATTCTGTCTACGTCAGTGGCAATTCAATAGCAGCACTGATTTGCTTTAAGAGCCCTTTGAGAAGTGTGAGAACAGAACTGGGGCTCAACTTACCTTCCCAAAGAAGCCTTTTCCTGGCACAATCTCTGCTGCTCTTTATCTCAATGGCAATCTGATGCTCTCCTGCTGGTACCATCTCACTGCGATAGTCTGACAGCTCTTTCGTGTTGGTACACTGTCTAACTGGCACAGTCTGACACTCTTTCGTGTTGGTACACTGTCTCACTGGCACAGTCTGACACTCTTTCGTGTTGGGACACTGTCTCACAGGC